>OZ023069.1:28145888-28606098 GCA_963992785.1 Tenthredo livida | reverse complement strand
TCGCGGGTAAAAGGGATAGAAAATATGCTTGAAGACGAAATCGTAATTTCTCCAATTACAATCAGAGTCTGCTGGTAGAAATACGCAACGTGTGAAATTTCGTCACTGAACTTCGTAGCATCAGCCTGTAGAACTTGAAGAACTTGAATAACTCGAATAACTTGTAGAGCCTGTAAAACCTGTCAGAGCTATAGAATATAACGAGTATTAATCAAACTTCAATAAAATCAAGTGACCAGAAAGTAGCATAAGCAATCGTTCGTCATAGATATACATGAGAAAGATACAGCAAAATAATTTTCAAAGCACCACATGAATAATATTCAGAATAGTTATGAATATGATTAATCGGAGGAACACAACAGTTGGTAATAATATCAATGACACGAGAGAGGAGAAAGAATAGACAAGCATGGAAACAATAAAATTCGTAGATTTCGTGGAACTAATAAGAGCTGTGAAACGTAAAAGGTATAATTAAATTATGTGCGTGTAATTTCAACATACAGTAATAAATGAAGTACGTGGATATTAATACATGGAATATTTAGGACATGAAAGAGGTGAAGTATGAATGAAATATGGGAATCTTGTGGAATCTGCGACCCTCAAAAACCTGAAAGAATAGAATAGTTTATTAATATTCTCGTTATGTAGAGAAACAGAGAAGTACAACATTACACATTAGCACTTACCGCTAGCTAGACAAATAGCAAAATTTATTACGCCATAACCACTACAGGCCAAAAAGCAACAATCACCAAAGATTTTACAAAGAACTCAAAGATATAGAAACATAACAATTGAATAGAGGAGAGATAGAAGCTGAAGGAAGAGAGCAAGAAAGATGCCTAAGGCGAAGGAGCCCCCAAAAACGCGGAAGTCCCTCGAAAAACGAGATAGACTCGAGGATCCCGAAGGATCCCCGAAAGAAAAGGAAAACTCGAGGATCCCGAAGGATCCTCGAAAGACGCGGAAGTCCCTCGGAAGACGCGAAATAACCCTCGAAAGACGCGAATGATTAGAATGACTCGAAAGATGGTATGACTCTAAAGACGCGAATCCCAAAAAGACGAGAAAAATTCGAGGAACCCGAAGGATCCCCGAAAAAAAACACAACTCGAGGATCCCGAAGGATCCTCGAACGACGCGGAGACCCTCGGAAGACTCGACTGACTCGAATGGAAACACGCGGATGACTCGAAACGCAAATGATTCTAAAGACGCGGAAGACTCGAATGACTCAAAAGAGCCGTAAAACGCAAGAGATATAATTAAGTCATGCAGTAATAAAAAAAAGTACATAGATATTAAGAGTGGGATGCAACAAGTCTACGAAAACTACGTAAAATACAAAATACAAATAAAAAGTTGGTTGTTTGGTCAAATGCGCTGACTACCATGACCTATGTATACGTAATTTTTCGACTATTTAATATGCAACATTTCTTGGTATTATTAATTTCTGTTAAATCATGAAATCAGCGCATCTGTTCAGGGGGCACCACGAGAAGGCAACCAACACCACCCCCCGCCTGAAAACCAAAGATTTTTGTTAGCCACGATATCGAATTGATGACACCCGCAGATCCTGTAGAGCCTGTAAAACCTGTCGAGCTATAGAGTATAACAAGCATTAATCAAATTGCGAGAAATAAACACATTTAATGAACGACAATAAAGCACACACAGCAATACATGAGAAATAAACAGTAAAATAATTTTCAAAGCACCATGTAAATAATTTTCAGAACAGTTATGAATAATTAGAACAACACAACAGTTGGTAATAATATCAATCACACGAGAGAGAGAAGAAAGAATAGGAAGGAATGAAAAAAATAAAATGAGTAGATCTCGTAGAACCTATAAGATCTGTAAGAGCTGTAAAACGTCACAAGTGTTAATCAAATTGCAAAAAATGAATAGTTTTAATGAACGACAATAAATGGATTAATTATGAGTAGCACACACAGCAATACATGAGAAATAAACAGTAAAATCATTTTCAAAGCACCATGTAAATAATTTTCAGAACAGTTATGAATAATTAGAAAAACACAACAGTTAGTAATCATATTAATGACACGAGAGAGAAGTGAGGATAGAAATACATGGAAACAATCAAATTCGCTGATCTCGGAACCTATAAGACCTGTAAGAGCTGTGAAATATACGAGGGAATAGACGATATATATATTAAGGAATTTGCTACTTATCATCGGTCATCACTCTGTTCCCAGCAAAACTGCTCCAGTGAGATGATTGAATGTCCCGCTAATCATTTACACCCACGACTGATTAACTTGGATCAACTTCCATCAGTTTTAATGCGAAGGCGCTCGACTGAAAAATGGAAAGAAAATAATTGAAATACCGATAAATTTGAATTTAAATACAGAAATAGGCTGATAAGACTCCAACTCTGGTTTATGACCATCTAATAGAAACATAAAAGAGAAGCAGAGATTTATTTTCCGAATGCATTCATATCATTATCATAGCGATATTTTCACATGGAAAAAAGGCGTTGGAAAACATAAATGTATGTGACAATGATTAAACTTCATTGAAAAGGCAAAATGCAATTGAAAATACTGTTTACCTTTGATTTCATTCGTCGGTGAGATTAGAATTGTATAATGTGCCTCCGGAATTTGTCCCCATACATTTCAGCAGCATCTTTAAAATCTTGGTACTCGGAGTATTCGTTTTCATTCTTTATTCAATGTCCTCTCTTCTTCTCCAGGATCCTCGACAGATGCAGCTTGTTCCAGCTTCGCCGACAGTTTTCCATGCAACTCGGTCACGAAGATTTTTTTTTTTTATGCAGGATGGAGCGAAACGCACATGAAACATAGAGAAATGGACAGGCGTCAGAAGGATGAACACAACAAATTAGCGGTTACATTATATCCATTTCCAATATCATTGTGGACGATCTGAGATTGTTAAAATTACATCTCGTTGGCTTTATTTCGATCAGTCTTCGCGGATAAGCTTTTGGAAAGGAGTTGGATATTATTTTCTATTTCGTATCTCGATACGTTTCTCGACGACGACCTAACTTTGGAATCAAACAGTTGATTCAGATTCTCTCGTACCTGAAAGGATTATTTTTCACCTGCAACGCGAATACTGAACCAGTCCTATTGGTGTATAAGCAAGCTTGCGTATCCCTTTTGGAAGCTAGTTTTCTTGAAATCAATCTGAATGTGCAGCGTTGCAACTTTGTGCAAAATATCAAGTCGTGGAGAGAAGAAAAAATGAAAAATAAGAAATAAGAGGTAAAAAAAAAAAGACACCAACGGGTGTATGGCAAAGTTTCTTTCCTAACCCCGGCGTACCCGCGCAGAAAAAAGCTACGTGTGAATAAACCGGGCCGCGGGACCGGGACGCGACGGAGAACTCAGACGATTCCATGACTCGGCTATTTCAGCCTCGGCTATGTAATCGATGACTCATGTAGCACACTTTGCGGCCTTCGTCAACCTAGTCCTATGGAACAAAGTCAGGATAGCCACTGAATCAGATGAAACCGAGACAGTGGCGACCCTCACACGTCATTCTCTTCGAAGCGCCGTCGATCAATATGCAAAACAAAAGATTCGTTGTAAATTGTACGCAACGAGACAACCGCGAAAACCGTGGAAGGCCGAGAGAAACTCGAGAGATAGCCGAAGTTACCTCCCGGGAAACTCTCAGCGTGCCAACACACTGCCGCAAGCCTCCGTTAAATCCTTATGTCTTTGATCCCTTCATTTAGCACGTAATCACATAGGCACAAAACATACGCTATCTTCCGGAGCCTCGACGACTGGCGATCACTCGGTGTCTACCATACCAGAATAATAACAAATATATAGTGTGTATAATTCCAGGAGATTCCTGGAATTCAATTATTGAAACGGGACGTAGAATTGAGGTTTTATCAAAGAAATTGTTCAGTTAGATTCGCTCGCACGAATCTAGTGAAACAAAGGAGCGGTAGACCCCGGTGTACATTAACAGAGAGCTAACAGCAGTTCTGTCTCTGGCCGGTCAACCAGAGGCGCAAAATATGTCAACAAACCCAAGAATCTAAGCGTGCGTTCGGATACGTTACGTCGAAATAAATCTATGATAGAGGAAATAATGCCTACCGGACGGCGTGTGTAATATAACTTTACCAATATATATTATAGATATGTATAACATTCCTCTGAAAATGATGAGAAAAAAATAAAAAATTAAGAGTTCAACAAATTATAAGTTGAAGAAATTCAAACCAATCGAGACAAGCTTACACCTGCTTATACTCGCGTTACGCGGTTAACGCACGTAAAATAAGAATAAATTCAACAAGATATCTCTGCGAACGCGATCGAATATTTCGAAAGTGATTTAGAAAGATGAGAAAAATTGAATGCAAAGATGGACTGGACTGGCAACAGTCTGTGTCGATAATTAACTTGAGAAGAGTAAGGAGGAAAAAAAAAAAATGCCGATACACGAAATTGAAAAGATTATCCAACATCTACGTATAAATGTGTGAAATTACAATGTACGATAAATTATGTATAAAGAGGTTATGTACTCACGTGTCGGTTACGCAAAGCACGTCTGGACCTGCAGCGGGGATGATGGGTGACTGACATCGTTGTAGGCTGAAAAACAATACGATACACCGTTAATGAGAAATTAGACGCCGATTTCTAAATTCAGATGCGTTATAATGAAATGAAAGATTCGTACTAAAAGAAACCCGGTCTAAATAATTTCTAACTTTGTCCGAATGTTATGGCGTCATCGACTGGGGCCATCTTCGTCTATTTCTCAGTGTCTCTCTCTCTCTCTCTCTCTCTCTCTCTCCAGTCTCCCTCACAGAGAACAAAGAGATCAAGATGGCTACACTACACAAGTCGAAACCAATAATATATAAATAATATTTTGTTGTCAGACTATTTACGCTTTATACACGATTATACGCAGATCAACTACTTTGAGACACTGTTAATTGTGATCGAGTAATATATATATTTATTCGAAAGATACACAATTGTTGACTACTTACGAGTCAAAGTAATAAATCAGGTCTAACTGTCGGAACAAACTGCAGCTAAATGCCCAATGCACAACGGTTCGAAAACTTTGTCATTTTATAAAACGTTTTATCGGAAATAAATAGCATGCTCGGACTTGAATTTTACTTCTAACAGTCGCGGAATATGGAGAAAAAACTATTTTCACTCTGTTTATCGTCTCAACGACGGTTTATCAGCCCAAAAACATTAATTTACTCGAGATAATTATTCTCCGGCTTACTGTTTCGACAAAGATGGCGGTATACGCGGCGTCATTTTTTTTCACCAGTCATCCCCGTATATAAAATATAAAACGTTTTTGCGATCTGATTGAATTATATTCATGAAGAATTTAATCAGGACTCGATATTATTACACGATGAAATAAAGAATTACGTTAGATAACGAAGGATAAATATTAATACCCGCCACCAACCGGTCGAGACAAGTCGAGAGAAAAATTCCCACTGGCGTGCAACTTTACTTCACGACAATCGGAATGAAACCGCTGATTTCCCTGATTTCCTTCAGATAATGATCGTTGAATCACAAGATTAAAATCTCTTACCTTAACGAAGAAGCGTACGTCGAATTATAACATCATGCCTACACCACGAGGCGTCGAGACGTCGACCGGCGACATGTTGACCCATGAGCGGCGAGCGGTCGACTGACGAGTGACGAGTGACGCCCGAGGTTCAGCGCGCCGTAGTGTACAAATTTAACTCTGGAATCTGCACGAATATCGTACCTGTACGTACAAACACATCTGATTGATGATACAATAAAGAAGAATACCAATCACAAATTTATTTTCTATTTCTGTACACATACCTGCCTGATAAACGAATCGTAATAATAATAATGATGACGATGAATATGAATAAATGACGAATATCAATATAATTATATTTCGTTATAATGCTCACCTTTTTCTCATTCGTCGATCCTTCAATCCCTCTAATTTGTTTTTGGAGATCGCTGAGTTTTCTGGATCAGAATTTTGCTGGGTCAGTCCGATTCCTTACACTGTAAAAAATTAATGAAAGAACAAAAATTAATAGTCAATCAAACATGTTATTGCGAGCTATTCATACATATAGAAAATACTGTATGAAACCAAAGGAATGAGCAAATGGAAGATTTAGATAATCTCTTTCTTTGGCTTACATGTATTCCTGTAGGTAGCTAACGAATGGTAACGCAAGTCCTGAGTACAACTAATATCAGCAGGAGGACTTAGTGTATTTAAAAAAAATAACGTTGATTATTTAAAACGAGAGAATGCCATCTAAAACTAGAGAAATAGGGAGGAAGCTCTTTGTATTATATTCTTTTTATTCCCGTGTTATATCAAAGGGAGGAGTTTATGTATATATATATATAAAAAATACGATTTCAAACTAGGGAAATAGGGAGAGGAAGCTGTATTTATGGCTTGTTTATATACTCCTGTAATTATAGCTAATAAATGGGAACGCCAGTTTTACGTACAACTAATATCAGCGGAAGGACTTTGTGTATTTAATAAAAATAACGTTGATTATTTAAAACGAGAGTCTTGATACACGATTATTTCATTCAAACAATTGTAGATGTGATCGTAATACGCATAATATATTACCTTTATCTATAAAAAATACATATTAGACAATTTTAAGGTTTGGAAATTGGCTAGAACTATAATTAGGCTATACTAAAACAATCATTATAGTCTAAACTAATCTTTGCGACAATACATACAACTAACAGCATGTTAGCCGCAATGTTTGACGCATATAATTTTCATATCCGTCTCGTTATGAACAGAGGGCTCTTGGCTTTATTTTTGAGACTGCAATATGAATAGAGAATAGAGTCATTATTTTCAACATGTATTTCGTTAACAATAACAATCAGCTAAAGAAAATTAAACGTCTATAATCAGGCTGCAAGATGTAAACATACATATTTCTATGGTTTTCAACAGTTAAAATTGATGCAACTATTGTATTGTATTAAAACTATTCTATTCACAAACGCAATAATAACGATGCAACTAACGATGAAAGAAATAAAAGAGGAAGGAGGAGGCCGCCCACCCTCCCACTTTCTCCCCCTTCCCCCAAGGATAATAAATACAGCTTACTTAATTATAAACGCAATAATATCGGATGCATTAACAATGCAAGCGATGAAAGAGAAAGGAGGAGGCCACCCGCCCTCCCACTTCCTCCCCCTTTCTCCGAGAATAATAATAAAGCTTACCTAAATATAAACGCACTAATATCTAATGAATTAACAATGCAAGCGATAAAAGAGGAAGGGGAAGGCCACCCGCCCTCCCACTTCCTCCCCCTTCCCCCCCTGCCGCAGAGATTACTACAGATCTAAAATACTTACAAATACGAGCTACGACTACGTAATAATAATAATAATAATAATTTAAAAAAAAAAAAAAAAAAATCTAACCGCGGTCGCGATCAAAAAAAAACGGCCTTGCCCCCCTAGAGGGGCGCGGAGGGGATGGGGGATAAAAAAAACCCCCCATCCCCTCCTGCCGCCCCTCCAGGGGGGCAAGGCCGCCGTATGTACATAATGTATCATACGTAAAATATAATAATCTAATCATCGATTCGGGAGATTAATAATTTAAGAACAAATTACATTCATCATACAATCTTATACTGCATAATTACGAAGTCTAATATGTATCTATAATGTGAATTTATGCCTATTGAAAATATTACGGTATGAATCTAGATATTACTCTGCGTATGTTATTATACTTTACATAACATGTTACGTAAAGTATAATAACGTTACATTTATGACAGTGCGGAGGACACAAAATTATATAAACTATTTACTATATAAAGTGTACTATATTTAGCTTCTGAATAGAAGCAATAACCAATGAAGAGGATGAAGAAGAAGAAGAAAATATACTATATGCCATTCACATTATAGATACGCATCATATACTATATCGTATATACCATATAGTATACTAGATACTATATACTATATACCATATACTCTAATTAAACTAGTTGGCTGAAGCAGCTGGCGACATTCCCACGCTGTCCTTGCGGTGCGGCATCTTGAAGAAAATGTTGGGTCCGTCCTCTGGAAAAATCTTCATAGATCTTCCGGTCGTTCGACACTGTGTGTAAACGAACCCATTTCCCAGCTCACCCGATGCGATCCTGTGGACCAATTTCATACTTTTATACAAAGCTAGCTCGCAGAAGAAGAAAGACCAAAGATTACAATTAATATCGATAAATGATTCGTGAATTGATACAGGGCAAAGACACGGTACCTGATAGTGATACGGTGGAGGAGCATCTTATCCCTGAACGTTCACCGGTAAAAAAATATGTGATGTAGCGATGACATGTGTCTCACATATCGTATTGCTGGAGCACGTGGTCCATCGTTCGAGATACACAATTTTAACATCCTCATTGAATTAAACCAGTACGTGACGAAACCTCAAGTCTAATGTCATACATCTCAGAGTGATCTTTTAATATCAATTGCATTGGTATTTTTTATCTGTATCTGGATCTTTTCCAAGTCTCGGCCACGTATATAGAATTCATAAATTGATCAATCTTCTGTGAATTGAAATGGGGGAATGACACGTTACCCGATATTAATAAAGTGAAGGAACATCTTATCCCCAAGCTTTCACCAGTAAAAAAATATGTAACGTAGCAATGGCATGTGTCTTACAGATCGTAGCACATACATTGCGAAATATATCAGACTTTCTTCACAAAATTTGTATGTATCTTCAAACGAATCAACAGTCTAATTATATCGACACAACGATCGAATAGGAGCAGCTCAAAGTTAGACAAAAAGAATGACTGGTCAGCACTGTTCGTATCAGAGGTGTGAATGACTATACTCGTTAGTTATCTGTGAATTGTGAAAACTATCATCTGTAAGATTCAATAACGAATAACAATAGAAAAAAAAAGTATATATATATATATACCATACCTCGAACGTGCCCTAGAACAGCCTGTACAAAGAGTCCGTAGTTGTAGTCAAACTGTCAAAGCAGCAGCGACAGCTGTCACTGAAATACATGGTCCATCGTTCGAGATACAATATTCAAACGATTGGGTTTTCGGTTAAAACACGGCATAACTCGAGTGCAGTTACAGTTTAGTATAGCGAATATACGAAAAGATGAGCACGAATTCGTTGACCTTCTTTTTTTGTCCATTTTATTGGATATCTGCTTCTATCCAGAAGCTATGTAGGTACCAGTGTTTTATTCTTCATGTTCTTATTTATTTGTTAGGTTTTTGATGAATTTGTCAATTTGATTATAGCAAATAGAAATTTGTCGATTTATACACCAAGAGTCCCGCGAGCGGCGAAACGTCCGCTCAGCGCCTGGTCCGAGAGCAGACTGAGGTTGTTCGTGGTGCCGGCAATAAGGTAAACACGGGGGTGGGGGAAGAATTAGGCTTGCTGAGATCCGTAAGCCATCCTTTTTGGGGAAGACCACTGTCGTAGGTCAGTTCACGCCGGCAAAATGATCCGTGGGTCGCATGCAATAAGGCGCGTATCTTTTTTCCGAGTCTGGCGGTCGGGGCTTATTCTGTTTTTTTTTTTTACAACCTTTTGGCATATCTTTTTTTCAGAATGTAGCCTGAGGGCTTATTCTGTAACTCTGGCCACCGGCGTTAGGCTGCAGGATTTTCACGGCAGCAAAATACTGCCGCAGCGCTACGCTACGCTATTTCTGCATGGATTGACATTGTCTTGTGCAGTTACTCTGCTGCAGTTGCCAGTTATGATAGGGCCAGAGTTACAGAATAAGCCCATATTACTTTTATTTGAGAAGGGGCTCAATCAACCAGAATAAGCCCATATTACCTTCGCGACAGGATTCAGATATCAATTAGATCCCAGCATCAATCCATTTGAATATTCTAAAAACTACATGACGTTGAACTAATTCTAACAGAACCAAGCATTGCTGCGACAAACTCATTTCTTCGACAAGATATTATTCAAATATTTTACCCTTGACTTTCAATCGCAATCAGCAGTATATAGGAATTGTGAATCGAAATAATAACGGGTCATTCGGCTCAATCTTGATTTATTATTTGTCGAATTTCTTAGGCGTGGTTACCTCTCGAATGGGACTCGACCCGGATTCGAGAATGGAATTTTCAACTTTCAGTATTCATTCAGCTCGTGTGTTATGCCCGGAACAGGTGGCCCATGGTTTTTTATTTACGGATTTCTGGAAATTTACTTATTTTGCGGATATGAAAATTGAAACTTATATTATTACCAGCTGCATCCACGAAACTACCATATACACACCACTATACCAGTATAGTTCATCGTACGTGTGTAGGTACGGCAATAAACATCGTGCCGCATCGTGCACCTGTATCCTCGCGGTATCGACATAACGGACATTAGTATACCTACTTATAATTTATCGGGGACCCATATAATAGGGCGCAGGCTGAGCTATTGTGGCTATTGTGGCTGCGGATGAGACATAGGGATAAAAGGAGTGCCCGGGAGGAAGGATTCCTTGTGGCTGATGATGTAGATCGCTATTACCATGGATGGCGGCGTAACCGTCGAGGGGATAGTACTCGCTATGGAGACAAGCGTACGACGGCTTTGCCGCAGCCGCAGCCGCAGCCGCAGCCGCAGCCTCGTGAGTGTATTTAAAATTATCCTGGTACGCCTTCGCGGTATCCGGATATTTAGGCAGGTCGTAGCCTTTCGGCTGTGATTCGGTATACTTTGGCGCGCCGTCGACGTCGACGTCGCCATCATCACCTTCGTCGTCCTCGTCGTCGTCTTCGTCGTTGTCATTGCCGTTGTCGTTGTCATTGTTGCGTCGGTGGCGATGCATGTGGTTGTGGTGGTACCTGGCGGGGAATAGGTCCGGTCTTCTCACATCGGGATACGTCTTGGGCATTTCGTATCTCGGGGGGTGCGGTTCCAGGGTGTCACGTATGCCCTTGGCAGAGTATGCCTTATGGTGATCCATTGGCGGCGTGTACTTGACCGCTTCAGAAAGCGCGAGTGGCGTCGAAGCTTCGGCGTATACCCTGGACGGCTCCGTGGTGCAGTACGTTTTCGGCCTGCCGTCGGCCTTCCCCGTATTGTGATACAGCAGCCGTCCGTAGCCGCAATCCCCTGCTGCAGGTCCCGGGGATGTCTCGAAGCTCGTTGACGCCGGTACGATACGATGGCTAAGAATGATACCCGGTTGATCCTCCGGCTTTGGCTTCCGCCGTCTCGGCTGATACTGACACGGATAATATTATATGATATAGATTTAATGTCATACATGGTATGATGTCACAACAAACATATTAAACTATTCCTGCCACGGTCTGCTGCCATTTGTATTTGACAACAATCGAAAACACAATATAGCAGACGGACTCTAGGGATATTCGAATAAATCAGCGCCTGCGCGCTTGGACTCCTAGGCTCCTTCCACGTTTCCTCTCGGTATGATTCTACTATACATGAATGAATATCGACGTAGCACCGTGGATAGAATTTTGATATCAATCGCAGATAGACCTCATACCTTGTAGTGGGGATGTTGTTTCTTGTGGGCGCTTCGAAGTCTTTCCGCCTCCTCGATGAATGGCTGCTTCTCTGCGTCGCTCAAAATTCTAAAAATCACACCACTGATCAATTGTAATATACATATATATATATATATATATATATACAGCGAGGATTCGTGGATGCGGATCACTTCTTGATGCTTGACAATGAATTCACAATGAATTGAACGCAGGTTCATTCAACAAGTGATCCGCGTCCACGAATACTCATGGTATAGGTATAGGTACTATACCTATAGTATATCTATTATCTATATAGTTTATATACATGTAGGATCGATTATATTGGACCCGAAAGCCCTGTATTTTAACCGCGATCCTAGTTTTTGAAATTTATTTTTTCCGAACGCTCTCGGCAACGACTTAGGGTAATTCCGGGTGAGATGGCCATAGGGGAGAGATGGCCTTCGATCATATTTCTCATGCTATTCGATATATGACACTTCCTTTTCATAGTAGATCGCTTCGTTCAGAGTAGTACTACCGACCTACTCTATATACAGGAAGTGTAATATATCGAGTAGCATGAGAAATATCATCGAAGGCCATCTCTCCCCAATGGCCATCTCACCCGGAATTACCCTATACGAGCTGAAGTTATAGGGAGTGAGGCGCCATCACACGAGTAAGGGATTGCTGCCCTTAGGCTCGCGTATCAGACTGTATTTTTCTTAACAAATACAACGAAAGATCCTCGTCTGTGCGCAGTCTGCAAACACGAAAGCAGGTTTGAGCGTACCCGCGTGGGGAAGACTTTCGCGCATCGCTGGCACACGGGTGCGCGAAAGTCTGCTTTCGGTGCCTGTGGACGGTGCGCAAAAGAGGACTTTCGGTGCATATGTTGAGAAAAAATAATTTCGATACAGATGACTTCCCAGCTGGCGAAAATTGAGAAGCTTCTCAATTTCTGCTCAATTCGCTTATTCGCTGAAAAAATGTTGGATCGTGACGCTTATAGTTCACGTGTTCACTTGATTACATGAGGTTCTTTCACGCATCTCGCTTGTTACACAGATTCGAATCGACACGCGCTTCGCTATCGAACATACGCATATATCAATCGGAAGAGGGCCAACAAAGATCTCCGAGGTTTCGAGATTCTCGAAGTATTGCGTGTAACCGATCGGTTGACATGGCAATGGAAAAATAAATATTATAACTATCCATTTGACGCCGTATAACGGTCTGATCTTTGGTCACCTATACATCGTGCAGTATAGTTGAGTTTTCAGATCATTTTTGATAGTATAGAGTCCGGCAACATGAAAATCATCCCTTTGCTCCAAAAGGTATGTATATACTCATATATATATATATATATATATATATATATATATATATATATATATATATATATATATATGTAAATAAATGTATAAGTCTTCGCAACTTTAATTAATATAGCATATTTTCGGAGGCATACGCCTGCAGCGATCCGGTACAGTTATATCTATATACCTGCAAAGCCTGCAGATCATAAACAGTATGATAGGATGTATTATACCTATGTCCTATATATACACCCTTGTCGCGTTCCTCGTGAATTTACTGAACCCATCGCGTCCACCTATATATTCTTCCATAATCTTAAAATCTTTTCTATAGTAAATATATACCCGATGGGTATTTTACTATACGTATTGTCACGAAAGGTTGGTCTGGCGCGGCGTCGGATCGCGGCTATTGCCTGCGACGGTGGTGCGCTACCTTATGGCTCAGGTTTGGACAAGGCGTTGGAAGTCAACGAAGCACCTGCGCTCGACTCAGAGTGGGCAACGGCGGATTGCGAAAAGCTGGAAGCACTCCAAAGATCATCAGGCGCCGCCCCGACTTTATACCTTACGTGTCCCGTAAGTGTACAATGTGTTTATTTCAACTCTGGACATACTTCTATAGGGTGTGTAGGGGCTGCCTAGCCAAGCATATTGAGGTAAGACACCCATGGTCGGAAACTCGTCCTAACGGCTGTGGAGGGCTTCGAAGGATATGGTACCGCGCGCTTGTTCACAGTGTAATACGTCGTTGCAGGAGAGCGTCGCGACAACAAACGGAGTTCCGACTTTGCCAAGCCATTTGACCGTTGTCTCCGTTCGTCGTTCGGCAAAGTATGCCACCAGGGCCGGAACAGCTCACATTCACCATTGGTTGGCGTCCTGGGATCCGGCAAAGAATTGGACTGAACCGCTGATGGGCTGGACGAGCTCGTGAGTTTTATATGCCCTACCTATACATATATATATATATATATATATATATATATATATCGATATATAGGCTGATTTCATTAAAAGTCGTCCAGGACTTTATGGTTGACCATCACAGAAACGTTCCGGGATACATTTTTGATTTTTCTCATTCGTTGCACAATTGAAGGGAATACGTGTTTCGGGATTTGTCTGAAGAAAACCACCGGCACTCTGCACATGAATTTGAATTCTTATCGTAAAAAGTCATCTTTGAAATCATTAATTTTTTTCAAATTCCTGTAATTTCTTACATCAAAATCTGCACAAATTTTGTACACTTTTAGACAGTTCTAAATTTGTTCTGATTCTGATTATTCTTCGTGACGGTTATGAACTGTAATGTAAAAAATAAAAAATCAATCTTCTCAAGCGCATTTTTCTCAAAGTGCATACATTTCGATTTTATTGTCCTGGACTCGGTCCTGGATATATAGGATGATCTTCTTGATCACGAATGCCAACGTTTCTGAAAATCCCAGATGGCTAATAGGAATTTGTTTGAAAAGAGTTATGCGCATGTTGGAGAATGACGCGATTTTTTCATCTTCTCAACATTAAACATGGAGCTTGAAAAGAAGGTTTTTTCTTTTACATCACAGTTCATAACGTCACCAAAAATAAACTAATCATAACAAACTTACAAATCGAAATTTTGACCCCGGTTCGTTTACAGATAATTGGTGGACCTGCCCATATATTATGTATCTTTCGATTTGCTTGTTGTTATATTATATGCATCATATGTATGATATTAGGTACTATATAGCTATAATTTCGCAGATCCGATCCGTATGCCTCGATGGCGCCGCTTAGCTTTCCTAACGAATCATCAGCGGTGAGCTTCTGCGAAAAGAACGGGTACAGCTGGTATGTATCGCGCCAGCCCCCGTCGATACGCAGGCCCGTCGTCAGGCTTTACGAGAATAATTTTAATTGGAGTAGAAGGTGCCGACTTTCGACCCGTTGAACTATGTATTGGTATAATAAATCATATATACTCTATATTGACGTACTGAGGTTTTGACGTAAACGATCATTATTATACTATACTATTATTATACTATACTATTATTATACTATACTATTATCCCTCGATCATGCTTACCTACGTAAGTACGTACACCTATTAATACCTATACCTATACCTATAGTACCTATGTACACATACTTGTCGTAATATATGAATTGTACAAGCAGGGGGCACTTACCCTCACGGTGTACATTATACGTACCTCTATGTATGCCGTATAGAATTTGAAACGTAAACCACGGGGTGTTTTTTTTGCGGATGAGCCTAGAAGGCGGAGAGCCTCCTTTTGGCCATCACCGTATTAGCTAGGTCATGCTTACCGCCACAGCTTCCCGAGGGTCTTGGACAACTCGGCGTTGTGCAGCTGGGGATACTGATCGGCGAGTCTTCTCCTGGCTGCCTGGGCCCAAACCATGAACGCGTTCATCGGCCTCTTCACGTGGGCACTTCGACGACCGCCGGCTCTCGAAGTAACCGGTAAAAGCGTCCAGTCGTATCCTGTGACACAGACGAAAAACGAGTATGCGGAGATTGCCTGATACAGTTGTATAAGTGCTCACCTATATACCCTGTATATATATACACCATATATACCGTAGCGGGCACTGGACGTCCCGTCGCGTACATATTACGTATATACCGCAGACACGTGGGTTGTATACATGAGGTACTATATACTATATACATATCTAGGTATATGTACGATACCGAAAATGACTTCAAAGTGGTATTCTCGCCCCTAATTGCTTCGCCGAGAATCATTAGGCTTCTCGCGGACTCTTCCCTCGTGTTCCCCGGCTGCAGTTTCTATATACTCCTCCGAGGAGCGTGCCTGCCACGGTAGCTAATTACCACGGGGTCACGGACGGCCGGGGCGGCATCTCTGTCGGTTTCCTTTCATCGGAGGAGGTCCTCCGCGGGGTTCCCGTACGCGGAAATCCTCCAGAGGATTGCCGAATAGTCGAGAATAACTTTATGCCGCGGGACGCGCCGCAGAGCGAGATAAGATAGCGATATCGCCATATCGGTGCCATATTGGATAAAGGGTTTCCGATGTCTCTATACCTACTATTATAGGTCGTATCTATTATATCCTGCAGCTGGATACCTATACCCTAGGCAAGATAAATCAATCCGCGCGCCGTATAACATGCTATGTGTTATGCGTGTATATATATATAATACATATATTGGTACTTGGCGGACTTTACCAAAATCTCGTACTCATTTATATATGGCTATCGATAACAGTCATATAGGTATTCATTTATGCATACCTATAATACACACACAAGACGAGGAAAGAAATATATATCTACCATGTACCCATAACTATGTTGGCGAACGTCGATTTTATTATAGGCATACCGATATAGGCATATATACGTCAGTTATACCTATATACGGGTTGAATTCCCATACCTAAACTACATGTATACATGTATAGGTATTAGGGTGCTTTTTTACCGGACCGTTGCGGCCGTTTTCAGCGTCCAGGCCGACCAGGTCGCCGTTTTAAACATCGACGTCGAACCAGTCGTTGTTTTCGACGTACAGGGTGACCAGACCGTCGTCTTCAGCGTCCAGGTCGCCCAGACCCTTGTTTTCGACTGGACTCTCGTTTTCAACATCCAGATCGACCGGGTCGTCATTTTCGACATCAAGCTTGATCATGACGGCCCTGACGGTATGACGTGCGAGCTCTACTTAAACCTCCTCTATCTGGGGAAACTATGGTGGCCTCGAAATTTTTGCTAAGGAAATTTGATTTGCATTTTTTGTAAGGAATCTGACTGTGTAAGGACGGGCGGTTGATCGGGTACTACGTGTAAGACGTGGATGGATTCACGTCGTCGTCGGTGTTTTAATACGTTTGACAGTTTGAGATGAAAGATTTTCACGTGGTAACTGTATTGAAAAAATCGAGAGAAAAAATACACCGTGATCTGAAAGGCGTCCATAAATCGGCCGTTTACGAGATGTCTGGCGGACAGCGGGCCTCTGTTTCCTGATGTAACTTTAAATATTTAGCCGAGGAGCGATAAAAGAACCGAATCCGTTCTCAAACCGTTTCAAACTATCGAAATAGACAGTGCCCCAATTAACAATATACCGTAGCTGACGTACTATATAGGTACCTATACAGGCTTGTGCGTGGATATACCAGCCTGTATGATGTGTATTTGTGTATATTGTATATGCATACTCAGATATACGTCATGCGGTGCGTCGCGTTTTCGGCGGTTCGGAGGACCGATGCGCATGGACCCGTATGTATTATGTACTATACATGTATTATGTGTAATGTAACAATAACAGGTATACTCGTCAGTGTATACACGGTGTACATTTAGCTACATTATACGCCAAATGTTGCCAAATGTACGTATAGTATTTAGGTAGTATACATACGTTAAATAACCAAGTGATGATCACGTCAACGGCCGGCGAGCTAGGAAGAATGGACGGCTGGATATGGTCGCGGACCGAGGAAAATAAATATGTATCATACATATATGCGTGCGGTATATCTATACTTCTAACCGACATAGGCTGAGATGTGTCAGATTTAAATCTGTCCGCGGGCAATTAGCGCCGGGGTCCCGCGGTCCTGGTCGCGCTTGACCCGCAGCACCTGTCTTAAAAATCTCCGGGCATCCCGAACGGTACCAACTAACGTCGGCAAGCCGGATCCTCGTACCCCGGCGGCCATCTCGTTCGTCGTATCACTGGTATAAATCTGCACCGACGATGGGGAGCGAAAAGCAATGGCTGCAGTCAGCGTGCGTGCAGGCCGGGCTTTCAACGCCAATTAAAATGCCACTGCTAAACGACGCAATGAAGATGCGCGGCCGGAGATAAATGATGACCGCGTGTTCGCGAACGCGCTTACCTATACACGCACATTTATACAGAGAGCTGTTTGCCTACATAGGTATAATACATCTGTACGTGTATGATACACCGCCCTCCACCTGTATAACGAAGAGAGTCAACTACATACAGATATACCGTACCTATATTATTAGATTATACTATACGTGTACATACCTATAATAGGTACTCATATAGGTATGCTATTATAGGCGTTACCCTTCGCCAGGCTATAATGTACTATAATATATTGGTATAGGCATATAGGTATGTAGGTATATAGAGATATGAGATATACCACGAGAGTATACGTGTATATTATGTATATCATAGCTGCTGTTCGTGGATAGCCGCAGACGTATAATATATATATATATATATATACCTATGCGGGCTGTAGCAATGAGTCTGCAGGGGGCAGTTTGCCCGCAAGAAAAAAAATGCAAACGCGCGAGGGGCTTGAGGGTGGCGGGGGAGGGGTATGTTATATATTATATAATTGGCATATTAATACGCTCTTTCTGTATGAATTATACACGCTACTGCGGAGTATATAGAGGCGAAGTGAATGCATTCAGCACGGGTGCCAGGTATAGTGGTATTAGTCCTTTAAAGTAATTGTAAGTGGATCATGAATAATTTACATAGGTATATTCCACATATAAGTATAGACATAGAATATCATACCTTGAAGCAATTTCCCAACTGCGTCGTCCAAATTGTTCTTCCCGCGGCTCGATTGTCCTGCATCTTCTCCCTCCATTGACGAAGGATGTGGCTTACCGGGGAGATCTCGAATTGAAATTTATTGAAATTTCGTATACAAGCCTGGGTATACACGCTCCGGAGTGGCTGACAGGATATTTCGGTCAACGATCGACAATTGTTTGGCCAAGCATGAGAGGAGAATCGCACGACTTAATTATCCTATAGATTATTGATATATAGGTATATGTATATTATGTACTATATATATATATATACACATATATTATACATATTGGTGTGAAATGTGAAATTTAATAAAGATATAGTACCTTCTTCAATTACAGTTCGTAGCAGTGCTAACCTTTCAGCAATTCGAGATACACATAGGTATATACATCCTTATATATGTGTACATATATGTATACGATATAGTTGCATGGTGAAGTCTAGTAATATTCAATGCGCGTTCAACTGCAGCGCGAGGCACGTATCGATTCCGTGCGATCTATTCGAACTGCGCATTAGGTACGCATATTATGAAAACGACGACAATTTAGGAGAAACGCGACCGAATCGTGCATATATCCCGGCGATGTACGAGGCATTCCAACTTTATGCACTTCAAACTTCAATGAATAGACATATTATTATATGTATGTAAATGTATATAAATGTATACATATATATATGTATATATATATATATGTAGGTATATATCATCTCTTTCCATGATTCTCACTGTTATAATCTGCAGTTGCGGGTGATTACTATGCACGCATGTATACTTGCATGTACAGCGCGCGTCCGTCTGAGCACGGGAGTACGTGAGTATATGTGCATATATGTGTGTGTGTGTGTGTGTGTGTGTGTATAAATATACACTGATATGATTGTGTATATAATATAACTGCCAGAGTTGTTCCGATATTTCAATTCAATTCATCACTGATCGTTATACATCGCTGCGGCTGTCGCTGCATCCGAGTCTCCTGCAGCTCGCACGACGGTTCAACGCGGTATACATTTAATATTCATCCAGGATACATCATTATTGCTGATTATTGTTTTTGGCTTTTTATTTTTGTTTGTTTTTTATTGTCCCTTCTCCTTCTCCTCCCTTCCTCGAACAATGTTGAAATTCTTATCCGCTATCAGGTATAATGTGCGCGAAGTTTCTCGAGACGGTCGGTTCCCGCTTATAGATACGCAGGTACGTCAGCGAGTGTCACGAATCGTGGTTGATTACTCGAAATGTCTGTATAGGATTGTTTAATAGGACAATAATGGGGCGAAAGTTTGAAACGACGATGAAAATTAATGTTACTCGCGGGCGGGACGGGGAAGAGGGCGGCGGATTTTCACCAGGGGGGGATTTCCCTTTACGGATATATAGTTCGGACCCGAAAATTGGGAGCTCCGAGGGGGTCAGCCTCGCGCACTGAGAAACACTGCCACCGGGAGATGGAAGATGAGAGATCGTGGAGGCGGTCGGCTGTACACGGTGGACCACCTCTCCGTGACCGAGTCGGGCGGGTTGGAGGGGAGACGGAGTCTCGGAATCGTCCTGTTGCAGGTCCTCTTATATTCCGCATAGGGGGAATTCCAGCTCAGCTCGACCTGGCTGTGGGCCTCACCGGCCACGATATTTTCCATTCTGTGTTATGTTACCTATACTATACCTACTCGATGAGCTCCCATTCTGTGATTTTTTTTCAGAATTTTGCAGGCATCCCTATCTATTTGTGAATTTTTTGAATAATCATTTTCTCTGTGTCGGCCTCTTTTGAAACAACTGTATTTTTCAAACGAATATTAGTTTTGTCGAAAAGTTTCGTATTTAAGAGAATTCACAGCAGATGAATTCACGAATATTCATGACTTTCGATTTTCGGGAGATATTTTCGACGACATCTCAGCGTGGTATGTGCGTATATAATAGGTACGTACGTAACATACCTACGTGGGTATAATAATTAACATAATTATAGGTATACAGCAGGATCATGATGTGGGACGCGGCTAGAACTGAGGAGGAGGCACATTAGTATATCGTATGAATATTCTGGCAAACTGCGAGAGCTAGGGCTGCGGTGAAGCCGCTGCGCCATTTTTCTCGCTATATATAGATGCCTAATTATACAACTAATTTAATGAATGAATGAGCTAGCGAATACAGTGAGCCACACATCCCTCAACAATGCGTATGAGTACACGTATACGTATACGTCTAATTACATATGCACTGCACACGCACACACATTTATGCGCACGACCACACGACATAGATAGAGAGAGATACAGGTATGGGTGTATAGTATGGGTATACATTTTGGGTAAAGGCATGTGCGTGCATAAGCGTGACACGTGAGACACATATATATATATATATATATATATATATATATAGGTACGTATGCGCAGGGAGGCGGCTTTTGTGCGGAAACATCAAAGCTGGATATAGGCACCGTGGTGTGACCGACGTGTACGTCGCAGGGCGCTCATCACTTCCGAGCGAGCGCGAAGACCCATGTAAATTTTGAATTATATACCTATACGAGGACGTATCCGTGAACTCTGTATTTTGAAATTTGTCTACCTCCCTCCGTGTATTTGACCTATACCTATATAGTATATATATATATATATATATATATATATATATACAGGTGCAGGGCATGATTCATGTAATATGCGATTCCCTTACATTATCTTGACAAGAAAGTCTTATACTGCTATACAGGGTGGTCCATTTAACTCTTTCACCGCGAATAACTTGGTTATTATTGATTCTACTGAAAAGTGTTACAGGGAAAAGTTGTTGCATTTGAAGGGGGAAAATGAGTTTTGGAAGTGAATGTCATCTGAAGGTCATATCTTGTGAGATTTCGGTATTCCCGATGTTTTTTTAAATGGGACTACCTATTTTTTTGTTCACTACAAGGAAGCTGACATTGAAACGCGTCCAACCATGTGCAACAACATGACCTTCGAATGACTTTCGGCCCCAAAATTTATGATCAAATGATGGAATTGCCTGGCCCTGCCTATGATTTTTGGAGCAACACTTGCACACGCATTGATGATACGTTTCTTAAATGAATGGATTAATGAATTTGAATGAAAAAAACAATGAAATGAAGGAAAAAAAGAAGAAAAAAAAAATTTTTGCCCCAAAACTCAATAAATTGTGGGGCCGAAAGTCATTCGAATGTTATGTTGTTGCACATGGTTGAAATCGTTTCGATGTCAGCTTCCTCATAGTGAGTAAAAAAATAGGTAGTCCCGTTTAAAAAAACATTAGGAATACCGAAATCTCACAAGATATGACCTTCAGATGACATTCACTTCCAAAACTCATGTTCCCCCTTCAAATGCAACAACTTTTCCATATAACACTTTTCAGTAGAATCAACAATAACCAAGTTATTCGCGGTGACAGAGTTAAATGGACCACCCTGTATACAGGAACGATAAGGTCTCGAAACTTTTCTCGTTTCTTCAAATATATACATATATGTATAGCCATATTGTTGAATACGTATAGGCATATGCTACCGCCCCAGCGATAACGCTCGTTATAAAATAAGGGCGAGGGGTATGCTCGATAGCTCAAACGGAAATTGGCAGGTTTTCACATTTTGCCATCCGATACTCGTTGCTGTATATAGTAGATAATACTCATATGCGTGCTCTACATACACATACCTGTAATGGTATGGTAATGGTATATGGTACGTTATGGTACATACCTATAGGTGTATACACCGGAAAGTTCACGTGCACAGCTGAACCGCGCCGAATCGAAAACGCTTATACGATAGTTTTTATCCGCACTTGACTGTTATCTTGAAGAATGACCGAATTCACTTTTAGCCGGCGAACAATAATATTGACTTAATGGCGCGCGGCCGGCGGCGGCGGCGGCGGCGGCGGCCGCAGCGGAGGAGGCATAAGAGGAGAAACGGAGGATTTACTCTCCCCGGACTGATAAACATCCAGGCTACAGACGCACGTGGCGCCAGTATGTGATTTTGCCTTAAATCCCGACTGCTGAATAATCATCATTGCCGCATATACCCACCTGCGGTCATTTTTCGATCATTCACCTATGCATAAACTCTGCTTCTCACAATATACCGAGAATTGCTGTAGTACCTATATCTCAGAGTCTCCCAATTTTCTCCGCGTCTAAATAATATAATATCATATATATAGTCGATATACGCAGACGTTCGCATAATATGACATCTCGTCCCCGCTACCGGACGCAGGTACCACAAGCGTTTTCCTATGTACATATATACATATTCATATACATATACGATATAGTAATGCGATAGCGCCTATATACGAGGAGTGACGTTGCAGCAGTGCAGAAGCGACGGATACGCGTGTCTACACCTGCAGGCCACGCAGGTGAGAATCACGGCTTTGATAGGGCGGGCCACCATACCTATACCTATACCTATATACCAATACCTTTATATATGTATATATACAGTTGTCACCCACCATAGATAATATTTGAATGTATATATGAGAGTACGGTATATGCGCGTATACATATTATAGGTGTATGCACAATCGATATAGGTATATATAGTTTTCCTCTCCATCAGAGATTGGGAAGCGATTTGATACAATCATCTGCAGCCAAATATCGATCGAGTCAAAAGTCGAAAATAAATGCTCTATCGAATTGTGATATATTATGTATCATGGTATACACGATGGATTCCGCGCGGAGCGGACCAAATAAGATCTAGATGTCACGGATTTTTTCCAATTTTTGTATGACCTTTAGTACACTCAGAATGAGCATTTTTTAAGTATACAAGACATGTAGCTTTTGTTATGTTGTTGGTGTACGAGCTGTTTTAGTTTTCGATTTCTTACGCTCTTGATGTCTTTGGAGGCAAATATCTTAGAAACGGTATGTCATATGAAAAAAGTGATAGGGTGGTGATTTGTAGTATTCTTCCCCCCGTTTTCCCCTCAGTCCATGATCTTGCCCGTGACTATCGGAAAACATGTCGAAAAATCATTTTCCAATCAAAAACTCTATTGTTATCCACTTATGTCATTTTTAGGATTACTCTCGTATTTATTTTGCGAAAAGCTCGGGAAATTTCCCATCAAATCACGTTTGTCTCGGAATGGGACACGGCTGCGTTGATTCTTCGACATCTCGAAAAATCATTTTTTCATCCAAAAATCTATTTTTATCCGCTTATGTAATTTTCAAGATTTTTCTCGTATTTTTTTTCGGAAATCTCGGGAAATTTCCTATCGAATCACGTTTGTTGTGGAATGGGACATCGAGGTCTTTTTTTGGTTCGCTCCGCGTGGAATCCGTCATATATACCTAGTATCATACCGTATATAGGTACTAGGTATATAGGTATATATACTATACTATAGGTACGAATAATACACCTACCTATATACCGAGAGTTTTCGGTGAAACTGGTGACCCCCTCCCTGCGGCGAAACCAACACAGACACGTACCGCGTGCGTGAGGTTCGTTCGGGACGACCACTGGTGGTTAATTTTGATATTATATACACTGTATATTATACAGGATGATTCCGAATTCATGACAAATCTCTTGGGGGATCAACTTCGTCAATATTGGAATCAAAAGATCCTCAGCCGTTTTTCTAGAAAATGATTTTTCTCCTGGGAACCATAACGCACATTTCTCCAACATCTTCCACCAAATAAGCAACTTTCACGATTAATTGTGTGGATACATGTATATCCGCGTCTATTATACCGCAAGGGAATGTAAGAAGTGTATAATACACTTATATATATATATGTATTATACATTATATATATGTATATATATAATGATAATGATAATGATAATAATAATAATATGTATATATATTGCGTGCTGTATCGGAGATGCGCGACGCGGGGACGGCGCGGTGGTACCGCGTCGGGTACTTGAAAGAGTCTGTCGTGCGCGACGGGACCGAGGCGGCGTCGGAAACGAGGGATATCGACACATGTTGTCCCCCGGGAGGTGGACCCCACGACCGGGACCCCCAAGAGAGTGCGGCTGTAGGCTGTAGCTATAGCATTCTGCAATGTCATATCGACCACGGACGTAAACACTCGTGGATCAACCTATCCGTAACCTTAAATGCTTATAATATGTAATATACAGAGGGCAGGTATACGTGTACGAGGCGGCATCGCTTTACAGCTAAGGTAGGTATGTAGGTATATACACACGAATAATTAGCGAATGCTATACAAAAACGAGGTGTATAAAATGAATTAATGCACAGGGGCACGGGGCAACTGTAAGCCAGGACATTATACATTATATACGAAGGAGATTCCCCTGCTGCGTCCTTACCTATATGTACACCTATATTATGTCTCATACTTTCTTAATTCCAGGACGTGTCAGATATGGGCGAGAAAACGGGTACTGATGTCCGAGATAGGAACGCAGTTCGTTTTTGTTGAGAATAATCGAACCCCCTTACGACGCTGGCGTTGGATATTTACCTTTGAAACGCGTGCCACGTTATTCGGCCGATCATCCCTGCGAGATCATCACGAGATTATCCATGCCGACGTCCGCAGACTCCCGGAGGTCGAGCCGGGGCCCCTGATCCCGGGACGAGCGATACATTCTTGGAAGTATACATACACATATACACATATATGCCTATATATATATATATATATATATATATATATATTCCTGTATAGTATATACTCCATGTAGGTGCCCGTTGCAATGACCCTATACATATCCTGATTATTATATGCTTCGACGCACTAGTGCCTATATGTAATACAGGTATGCGCGTATACGGCCGCCTATATATACGTGTGCAGCAATAGTACATTTCAGTACGAGTACGGAAACTTTACGTACAAGTAACGATTATTATTAAGCGTGACTGCGTGGATCCTGACTTCCTTATAACTTTGTCGTCCGTGCCTGCATGTGGGCCTTGTTACGAGTTCCTAATTGGGCGCCCTATTCCGCCAGCTTCTCTGGTGCAGCACTCGCCGCTAAACGGAACGGGCTCGGTGTGCCGCATATACCTATGGCACGGAGTAGGTATTCATATTTCAGGACACGTTCACACGTACGCGCCTATAACACAGATATATTATACATCGCTCTGCCGTGCGTGTATGCATTATAGTGATTGTCTAGCGATGATTGAATGATGGCTATCCGGACGCGCGGCGTCAAAATAAGACGGTGCAGCGCGGCTATAGGTGTGCATGACGTAATAATTATCTTGACCGGTGACCAATCGGAGAGCAGCGCAAAGATGAATGTGCGCCACGTGGAGAAAAACGGGGGGGGGGGGATCAGGCCAGCTGGGGGGGGGGGGGGGGGGGGGGGGGCAAAGAGGCGTTGGGGAAAGGAGGAGCCAGGAATAACCTGATTGGCCTCCGACTCGGAGGATATCGTAACCATGGTAACCCTCTTACTTCTCAGCAGCCGCGGCCTGGGTCAAAATATACATGCATCGCAGTAACCATCGGCACGAAAAGAGGGGCACAGAATGCGAGGTGGGAGAAAATGTTGCTCTTTGTGCAGCGACTTCCGCTCGATAGGAGCTGTACAGCTGGGTACATATTTTTTGAAAATCATATTTTCCTCAAGTCATTCCATCGTCTGTATTCTTTCTCACCAAGTAGTATAGTATGTATAGTATACTACATTAGGTATACCTACCAAGCCAATGAGCCTTTGGTCAGTGATTACTCGAATCCGCAATGAAACCGCCAGTTCGTCGCCTCCATACAACCCCGTGTTATTGTAATCGCCAAATAATCATCCAATATACATATAGTACCTAGGTATATACCTATACACCTATACACCTAATTACTATAGATTACAGTAACCTGCGCAATATCATTACCCGCCGTATACACATTGTACCTGCACACGGAAAAAAATGTATATCGGACACAACAATAATTCTGGTCATATTAGCCAGAATGTCTTGCTAGTATGACCACAGCCAGAAATATGGCTGCAATACGCCGATACCTATATACGATTGCCGTTTCGAAAATTTATTACTTGCAATGCCCCTACTATTCGATACCGTTACTATACGATTAGTCGTTTTGAGAATATTTTTTTCTGGACTTCAGCAAGAAATCGCAACCAGAAATATTTTCCTCCCCAACCACAGCAATTTTTTTCCGAGCAGGTATACAGGGTGAAAGTCTAACGTCCGAACACTCGGAGCAGCGTCGAGGTGGCCGAGAATCCAGCACCGGCAATTGTTTTCCAATTTCAACGAATGAGTAAACCCGAAACCAATATAACAATTAACAATTTTGCCCGGTGGCCACCTCAACGCCGATCCGAGTGTTCGGACGTTAGACATTCTCCCTGTATATAATACGCCACGTTATAAATATTAAATACATACCGATACCTTTATACGTAAAGATTTATTATTGCGGTGGAGCATACATTGGTGAATTAAAATGGCGATAATAGTAGTTCACTTTGGCGGATATAGGGAAACGAGGGAGAAACGGGGAAAGAGAGCGAGGGAGAGAGAAGAGCGCGAGGGCGCGGAAATCACGGCTAGGCCCTCGGGCGCGTCAGTAGGCAACAAGTGCCGGTTTATGCATATATGTATATACAGATATATGTATATATATATATATATACGTATACCTATATAAACACATGTATACATGACTGAGGACAGACTCCGCCTCTCCGTAGCCTCGTGGTGGAGAGGCGCCCTGGGGCGACGTTACACCACCGCACTTGAGTTCGGAACGTTTTGCGGGATCCACGAGAAAGAGGGGCCCGCGTTGTGATAGAAACTGTGCGTGGTTCGTCCGAGGAATTCCACTTATTCGAAAATTATTTTACATAGAGGTAAATGACGCGCGAGTGCATCTCCGGAAGGTCCCATCCCCATCCCCACAGAAGACAAAGTCGACGCTGTACTATATATAGCTTCTCGGTTTAAGATAAATTCAGCATCTGTACGACTTCTCGATTTCAACTTCTCAACATAGTTATTCCACATTCGCTCGTGGAAGACGTGCTCTGGGACCAACGAGGCTAGGTCAGGCCTATATTACTATATCTATATCGTTGTATTATAATCACCGATAAAACGGGATTACGGGGCTTGTGCATCAGTCGAATCGATATCCTGGGATACGTCGCGATGGCTGAGCTTTTATTACGCATTCACATCAACATTGTGATTCCTTGATATAGGTAACTGTTGCACTGTTGAAGCGCGAGGGCAAGCCGGCCAATAGGTAACTACGAGATTTTAACGAGTGAACCGTGACCTTATATTACACGGCGTGACGTCGAAAGTTCGAGCTGGTGGTGTTTTGAAAATAATTTGTAAAACAGATATCCGTTCAAAATCATTCATGAAATCTGATCGACATAACTGCAGTATACTATATGCATATACCAACTAATGAAGTGATTGATCCAGGAAAATTGTTTCCTCGGCGGCTTGTGAAAATTTCACTCGGATGGAACAACTTTGACGGTGCGTGTATACAGGTATATTATACACACGTAGTTGGCCGGGACCATGAACGAGATTCTGGGAGAGGCGTCAGGAGTAACACCTGGGACGGGGATGGAAGATACTACGATTGCGACCTCCACCTCCACCTCCAACAACAAAATCGATAAAAATACCAACCACAACAACAATAACAATAACAACAACAACAACAACAACAACAACAACAACAACAATCACAGCAGCAACAACAACAAGCTCAATAACATCAACGGTTCGGAAATCGCTAGGGTTAACGGCGGTGAGGGTATCAGCGCAGCAGTTGCAAAGGTCCTAAAGGGCTACGACTGGACTCTGGTGCCTGTTGCCACCAAGTAAGTTTCCCTACACCGTATAATATGTCCAATCTTGTTTGTAACTGATCAGCCAATATAGCTATAGGTATACCGGTGACAAACATTCGAGTCGATCAGCCACTTATCCTGTATAACATGTGCGTATGATCGTTTACTCATCCACGTTATACTGTATGTATAACGTTTATTTATATATTAGGTGGACGCTCGTATGTATTGTTTATATAGGTAAGGTATGCGCGTGTATATGTACATGTACAGTGTGAACCTATATTCATGCATGTACATATACGCGCCCCAGCACATCGTACAGTATATATAGTGTAATAGGTACCTATACCCGGGTATACCTGTATAAATGTATACGCAGCACGTATACGCATATGCGTATTATATACATATACCGTACCTATGTGCTATATACCTATACGCCTCGTATCGACACGCGTATTGCTTCAGAACTCGTATCAAGTTCGTACTACGGGTCATTATTTATCCGTCAACCCTATCGCGTTGCTATCGCGAGCTGTTGCAGCAGGGTCAGTAACGCGGTACACGCTGCATCAGTATTCTTCGTTTATCGCAACGTCCAGTGTCACTGAACTATATGCGGGGTATACCGTGCGCTGCTATACATATGCACCTAAATATATATTCATAATTAACTATATATACTATACATGTAATATATAATGTACAATATATGATATATGATATATCATATATCATATATAATGTATATCGACAGCTTAATAACATAGTCGCGTAAGCGCCAGAAATGGCCTATTCGCCAAATAATTTTTAACGCAGAGCAACATTTTTTTTCAGATAGATATACGTCTGTCTGAACTGTCTAAGCTGTCGATATAATATATAATAATATATAATACCTATAGGTATATATATAGGTGTATATACAGGCTAACATCTGAACGCCTTGGAATAAAAATCTACAGGAAATCAGATATACTCTTATCAACTAACAAAAACATTTTACAAAGTGTGAACCGATTCTGAGGGGGTCAAAGTTCTGGTCAAGTCGATTTCATGTGGAATATCCCATATATACTGTACGGCGTGTCTCGATGAATCTAACAACCCCAGATTGTCTCCGCGTCATTATCATAGCGGATATCGCAGTATAGGCACTTGTAAGTGGAAAAAGATATAGGCACGAGTAGAGCAAAGGGTAAAAACGAGCTCGAATCTATATGGATACGTCGCGCGTCGCGGGGGATATCTGTTATACACAAGGGCGTGCTCACTCATCTGGAACCACCGAGCGAATGGGGCAGAATGTATGTCGTGCAACAAGTGTCCGTGCAACGCGCGCGTGACACCTGTTGAGTCTACCACCGGAGATAGGTATGTATGTTTCATGTGGACCCTGTAACCATACCATTCGCGCGCGCGCGTATACCTATTCAGCCGACGGGCCTGCACCCACGCTCTGGATTTTCAACAAGCCGCGTACACATACCCCCACGTATAGGTATATAGGCAGGTGGATATATACTATACACGGTGAATTAAACGTGGTCGTGGTATTGTTATACCTACTCGTATGGGTATATATTTAAAGTGTACATCGAGCTGCGGGTGTCGCGGGTAAGTGGATAAGGATGTGAGCAATTGTATACGTACATATGGTATATATACATGTATATTGTATATACCTACGTAACATGCATACCTCTATATATGTTATATATGTTGTATGGGCGCAGGGTTGCGCGAACCGCGTGGAGATAATGCAGTACATAAATGCACTTATCATCCTGCTAATCGAAACATAGTCATGCTACATTTTATAATAGATGTAGGTATATACCGCTGTATACTACTGTCACACTATAGCTGGTAGTATAATATATCCGCGTGTGAGGCATGGATGTGTCTGCTCGCGCGTGGCTTGACCTCCGGGCTGGTACAGGTATACCATAATAGATCCCGCGAAGTCAACGTGTCACAGACTGCCGCTACTGCAAAATGGGTACACCTACGGCCTGCAGCAGAACAGACGCGGAAAGAGCCCGGGGCGAGGCGCTGAGAGGTGAAGGGAATCCAAACGACGCTAACTCAATTATGACGTGCTTGTTTCCCCGGCCTGGGAAAATGCTTGCAGAAAGATATCCTTGTCCCGTAATTATCAACAATTATTGAAATAATGCTCCATCGGCACACCTGGGGTGTATTATACCTATACCCATATATATATATATATGTATTAGAGTGTGCCAGAAAAAACGATTTTTTTTTTTTCTAATTTCCCACATCAAAAATCAAAGTCGTTTTATGAAATTAGAAGCCTCGCTAAAGGTGGGCACTGAGACAAAATGCGAAGTGGTGTCTCACTCGACCAGAAGTCATATTGATGAGGCACCTTTGAAACTTGATTATCCATCAGCATTCCCCTTTCTGCACCTATATCCATGTGTATAGTATAGTATTATACGCACATGTATGCCACATATGGTTGTACACATTGGATATACATGGCATAACGCGTAGGTACCTATATATTATATACCAATATAATTATAGAGGATATAGTAGAGTCACTCGAGTGTCGTTCGATTTTAACGAGTCGATAACAACGCGGACGTCTGCCTGGCAAATGATGCAACGATCCGGCGCCGAGTGGTGATCTGGTATTTGTAATTGCTCGCGGTAAAAATTCTCTCGCCACTCGCCAGCCCGCCGTTGGGCGTCGAAAACACTTCCAATTACACGTTTTTATATAAACAAGCGTGGGCGCGTGGCAGCTCTGGGCAGTGTACCGATCTATTATACGGACGAACCTACACCTCACAAATATAGTATAATTATTATACTATAATATATATATATATATATATATATATATAGGTGCGTTGTTGGGAGATCGACAGCTTGTTATAGATATAGCGGTATATATATATATATATATATATATATAACTATAACTATCCTGACATTCAATCAATGATATACCTATGTTGTACATATATTACCTTTACCTATACTGGTAGATGCATTCTAAAAATACTACCTATATGCATATGTATTTTATGTAGTGCCTGGCATTTATACCTATATTATACGTGCGCGATTTAATGAACCCCAGTATATATATATATATATATATATATATAGGTGCGTTGTTGAGAGATCGACAGCTTGTTATAGATATAGCGGAGGCGTGCAGAGCCTCAGCCGGTTCGTAATGAAAACTGACAAATTTTGACGAGGGATCCTCCGCAAGGTTGGCCCTCTCAATTTTACCGAATTGCGCAGGTTTACGCTGCCCGATTTTTACCTTATAGGTATACCTTCGGCTATATATCTATAATATATGTATAATGTATTTGAATAACGGCGCGTTATCTTTCTAATTTCGCTTCATACCTATAGCACATCAGGTATTGACTCATTCATTCATAATTTCTCGTATCTCTCTCCATATAGGTATATGTATAGTCCATACTGTACCTATGTACAATATACTGGACTACACGTGTGCTGTATACTTATGCCTATATGCACTATACTGATGGGGCGCTAATGTTTAGGGGGAAGTCCCATAAAGCCGGACGGCACCTAAAATCGTCCATTGCTAATATCAGCCGAACTAAAAACATTATTTACAATTCTTTTTGCGTGGTTCAAAGATGCATTCATGCATGTTCGAACCACGCAAGAAAATGGTAAATAATGTTTTTAGTTTGGCTGATATTAGCAATGGACGATTTTAGGTGCCGTCCGGCTTTATGGGACTTCCCCCTACGTATATTATATACCTGTAGGATTGTATAGCCGGGTGAAGAATTTAAGTATATAATATATATTGGGGTGGACGTTAAATATACCATCTGGAGGAGTATAAAGCGCGACAGTTTACAGACAAAAAAAAAAAAAAAACATTCTGGTCCTAAAACGAAGTTTCTGAAATGAAGTCAACCCATACCGGTTAAGGTCTTGAAGTTTATTTTTACGGATCTCAATTCAAAAATGTACTGTAAGGCTAATTTGAATCAAACAATCTTAAGCTATGTGAAAGTATCAGGTATGTGTACTATATTTAGATGAGGAAAACTCGAGGATATCATAAGGTTGAATCTGCAGATCATGATTCCACTCCAGACTAAAATTCTCTTACCGGCACGGGTTAACTTCATTTTAGGAACTTCGTTTTGGGACCATTTTTTTTTTCTTTCGTCTATAAGCTGTGGGGCTTCGCTTCTCAAGATGGTATTTAACGTCCACCCTAATATGTATACCTGTATAATATGTATAATGTATACGTACATATGGCTTGACGCGCGTATGGTTGTCCCCGAGGGGCTATTCACTTCAATTTTGGGTGTACACGTGACTTCCGAATTGCAAAGACTTCCATTGACTTCCATTGACTACCATTGACTGCCATTGACTACCATTGACTACCAAAGACTATCAAAGACTACCAAAGACTTCCAATGACTTGCAATGACTCCATAGTGACTTCCAATGACTTCATAGTGACTTCCAAAGACTTCCATTGACTTCCAAGGACTTCCTGACTTCCATTGACTACCAATGACTACTAAAGACTTCCAATGACTTCCAAAGACTTCCAGAGACTTCCAGACCAGTGTACATAAGACTTCCCAAGTGAATAGCCCCTCGGTTGTCCCCATAAAATACGCACAGGCTGCACCTATATATTATAGTATAGTATAGGTAGGTATAATATATTATATGCGTGAATGCGCGTTAGGCGTAGACGCATTCGTGTATACCTATACCTACCTATATGAGTAGGTGTTATATATGTACGTTGCATATAGGTGCAGTTCCTTATCCCTGAAAGCCCCAAGGGCTGCGGGGTCGGGGGGGTTATCAAGCTCGGCAAGGGGTACAATGTTTATTTCTACTGATACGGTGATGGGGGCGATAGCTTCGACTGTTTTTATTCCCATGGGGTCTATGGGAATTCCGTGATGAATTCGTAGATATACCTAATCTTGGGAGCGAGAGAGAAAGAGAGAGAAAGAGTGACGGGGGGGGGGGGGGGGGGGGCACAGTTTCCGTCTAATCTGAATAACACTCAGATATATATATATTTATATATATATATGTATATATACAGTTCGTGTAGGTACACTGCAATAATCATGCACGATATTGCGCATAGGTGCGAAGTGCGCAAGATTGTATTTGAACAGCTCTTTGGCGACGCGACGATCTGATATACCTCGCGAGCAATACCTACAGTATATACAGGTATACTATATAGGTTACAGTTTATACCTGAATATAGGTATATATAGGTGTGTACAATATATACTAGATTATTTATATACCTACTATATTATAACATTCTTGATACTATTATAATGTGTTTTCAACACCGACTAGCCGATTGTGTTATATTCATCTTACGGAGCCTCCACCTGGGTATCATCATGGAATTTTCAAAACTCATCTTCCAACTATATATTCCTGACCCTCTTGAACAGACATTGATCTCTTCGATCTTTAAATGCGAAACGAAAGCTTCGCTATACATTTATCAGTTTCCGGCATCAACCGGGGCGCTCGATAGACCTTACGATTCTGAGTAGGTACCTACACCTATATACCTATCTATACCTATAGGTATGGTCAGGTTTCGACACCGGCCGGTTCCTCTCAGGCCGCCCTCATATACATGTATATACATGCATTATATCCCTATGCATGTACCCACTACCGGTGTATGGGTGCACACACGTATATACATCTCTGGGAAGCAAATGAAATGCAAAGAGAGAGATTTTTGCGTATCTGGGTAAACTCGTAACTTCGGAATCCGTTGGGCCCTGTTAGAGGTGTCGTGTTAATTCCCTTGCCGCTTATAGTTTACCCACGGGTTTCACACCCAGCTCGTTTCAAAGAGGCCGAAGACCACGTGAGGAGGTGCCGCGATTCGTCCGTGCAGCAGTAGCAGTACTAATAGTAGCAACAGCAGTGGCAAGCAACGTTTCGACAACTCGGACCGATCGAAAGCTGCAGGCAATAAAACTGCGACCGTATAATCTATGCTATGTACATAAGTGTCGAATGAGTGTATGTAATATGTACCTATCCTATGTATACTATATCTTTGAACGCATGACACGTGGTGTAGATATAGGTATATAGGGCTAATATTTTGTACATTATACCTATGCATATAATGTGTACACTGCAGTTGGAAAAAAAATGTTCCAGGAGGTCCACTATAATTTTGATGTTGATTTCGACACTTATCTCAGCCGAAACAACAGAAAAATTTGTCGTCCAAGTAGAAATAATGTTGTCTTAACTAAAAAAAAAAAAAGGGTTGAAATTGACATAAAAATTATACAGTGGACCTCCTGGAACACTTTTCACGCGGGAATAGAATGCAATACGTTTAATATTGGATTTATTTCTATATCTGCGCGTCTATATATGTATACTTATGTGGGTAGAATATGACGATACAATAATTTGAATCCAATTTATGTAGGTATATTTAGTTATCCCATGTATTATACGCGGCAACGGCAACGGAATCTCAACGTTGAGAGAGACTCGAGAAGTATAAGAGATGACGAGCTGAAGAACGCTCTGATGAAGTCATCTCGCATATACATATATATATATAGGTATGTGTAAGCGAAGGGCTACGCGCCCGTCTGTCCGCCCGGGCACACTCGACTCGTGTTATTTTAAGCTCGCCGCTTATACACACCTATATACATATATATATATATATATATATATCTACGTACTACACAGTGGGTATATAGCTATATAGCTGGCTCGCACCGCGCGAGAATCTCGCAGGAGCCGGGGCTATAATCTAGGTTATATAGGTGGTAAAGTGGACGACGCGGCGATAATATACCCTATATAATATAAGGGACAGGAATCGATATTATAACATACTCCTGCACCTATAGGTATATGTCCAGCTACACGCAACATTCGTCCACTATACTTATATAGCTTGAGGCGAAACTATACGTATCATGACATTGGTATATATAATACTTGTATGTACCTGTAATATATAGGTACTATGTATGCAGTATAGATGCAATAGAGGGAATTTTCAGCTAATGACACAAACTATATATTAACCGTAGACGGTGTAACTGGGGTCTCGAGGTACCCCAAGCGAACTTGGAAAAAAATCATTTTTAGCTCTTCACCGCACTTTTCGTTATTTTAAACAAGTTTTTCTCGACTTTCTCTTGAAGGAAAGGGCTTTGAATACATACCATCGTCTTCCTGATTCAATAACGAAGCAAATGACGTACAAGAATCGTATCTTATTGCAACTAGAAAGGCGTGAATCATTCGGAAACGCTTGGGGTACTCCGGTACCCAAGTTGCCCGATAGAAGGTGAAAAAAATAAGTTGCCCCGTCTAGGGTTAAGTATATGGAATCTGTATAAATGTTATCTGCCTGATTGGTGAAAAATGTTTGATATCAGAGCTGTAACGTAAAATTGCAGGGGTTCCGGGGACAAGAGGGCAGCCCACGTGAAGAGGCCGATGAACGCTTTTATGGTTTGGGCCCAGGCAGCCAGGAGACGACTCGCCGATCAGTATCCCCAACTGCACAACGCCGAGTTGTCCAAGACGCTCGGGAAATTGTGGCGGTAAGTCGTGTTCATCTGATCATCGTCCGTCATCGAATCAGTCGCACAACGACTGGCTCGCGTTAATGTATATATTATATCGTTAACCGGGGTGTTCTGATGGATACACGTGATATTTTTTCTCGCTCAATCTTTTCCTAATTCTTGAACAAGTATCACATCAGCTGTTGAATACTTAAGAGGTGGCACGAGTCATCAACGAATGATAATCACCTATATCAGGGTGTCTAGCAGTCAGGGGAATCTGAAAAACCGGGAATATATATGCTCCGCGTTTTGTCCAAGCGATATATTCAACGAGAACGAGAACGAGAACGAGAACGAGAACGAGAACGAGAACGAGAACGATCACGTGAAACCCTTCCATATAATTGCCACGATTTGTCCAATGTGCACAATGATATACCTACGTATGCTGCAACTTGCGTATCGAGGGAAGCAAACACTAAAATATTTTCTCAATCACCGTGGCTGTCACGATCTACGCGGAGTTACAATTCTTGCATTGCACCCTCCTGCACAGATATCGGAATTACGTATGTAGGTATGCCCTGCGTATTATATGAGCATGTATAATAGGTATTATACAAATATCACGTACTATCGCGGAACCGGCGCGTCATATAGTACCTACCTATATACAGCATACGCGATATCAAGATCCGCATTCTTTGTTCGTGGATCAACGGACGGCGTGTACACCAAGCGCGATATCGGGTCCCGGCGTGGGTATATAACATACAATATACGCGCTCCTCTCTTCCAACACCGTATTACATACCCATATACTTGTATAATTGGTGTGTACCTTTATACAGACTGCGTGTACCTATTATAATACCTAGTATACCCAATATACCACGTGTTTGTTTCCTAATAAGCTCTTTCGCGGCAAACTAAACTAGCTCAGCAACAACAAGGAATACTAGAGGCAGGGGCGGTAAGACTATTTTATTTCAGCGTCGCATACTACCTCTATATGATGAGCGACTTATAGCCGCGAGCGTCGAGATTACCGCTGCGAGTGATTTCAATTTGCTCGCCGTCACGCACCTCGTCACATCTATACCTAAATGATTATATTTCTTTCGCGTTGTTATTGCATATTTAGCGTGCCTGGCAGGAGCAACGGAGGTCTGTTCTTATATGAGCGAGTACGTATTATAATATTCTGAATGTTCGATATGGCCACATACGAAAGAGGTTGTCTCGTAGCGTGGCATGGCACGGCGTGGTCTGGCCTGACCTGGCCTGGCGTCGCGGGACCGTTCGCGCGTCACTTCTAAAAAGTCATTATTTAGCACCTCTCGAAATGGCCCAAAGCCTGTTAGCACGTGATGTCAAACACGAAAGTTATCTTAGAGACGACGTCTGTAGGCTGTTTGAAAATTTTTCCCCAATACTGTGTATCTATATATAGTATACATAATACTATAGATATATTATATATGTATATATATTTATTTATTTATTTATATACCTATACCTATACCTATACCTATACATATACATATACGCGTGTAGTACCTGCGTATGGGTACATGTATCCCGGGTGATTGCAATGGTGCGGGGCCACGGGGCCGCGGGATACCGGGGCGCTTGCGAGATAGATCGTGTCCAGATCCGAACCCGCGATTGGCCTCGATCGCATCATCAGGCCGATTCAATTCGACGACTTGAATATACATATACAGCCGCATTATAAACAATACCGCAGTCATCTCGGGTAATTGCCGTGCGGCGGTCTCCCTCGTAGTACCTACATATACCTTGCGCATACCCATATACGTAATACTAATATATACTTGATTCAATACCACAGGGTACATTGCGTCCTAATTACGAACACGCGATCGGACCTCCAAAAAAAATTCATGCCCTTTTTTTTTTTTTTTTTCTCAATTTCGAGAGTTTGTAAATGTGTATCCGCAGTCAACTCTGCTCATCATTTATGGCGATGCAAAAGTCATGCATTTTTGGAGCACTATCATCTTCATCTCATCATGGATTTGACTATAGTTGTCTCATTTTTTTTTTCACCTTCTCCTCTTCAATCCCCCTGATTTTGTTGTCCGTTTTCCGTTTGTACCTAAGTACCTACCTATATATATATATATATATATATATAGGTAGGTACTTAGGTAGAACATTCAGAACATTCAGAATAGGTATACATATTATATATATATATATATATATATATAATATGTATACCTATAATACACGGGAAACGATGCTCCTGCAGGTGAAATCGGGACATTGGTAAACGCTGCTTCGTGGACAGCTCAAGTCCTCTGAATACTTTTCGGAACTTTCAAAAACTTGTGGTATCGTTGTGAGTTAGCTGATGGTATTGTCAGCCCTTTCGAGTAATTATATTCATTCCAGTCGGGGGTCGGTTATAATATACGCAGTACGAACGCGTGCACCCGTGTAGAAATCATAGAACGGCAGCCACTTTTACAAATCGAGCCAGCATTAGGCCAATATTGGCAATCTGATATAACGGTCTTGCATTGGTAGTTTCGTCTGGCCCTGCACTGGTACAATAGCGAAACTTGATGGAATGGTGAAGCAGCGGCGAGCTATGTCAGTCCAACATTGGTCTCAGAACGGCAACCATCCAATGGTCCAGCATCGGTAAGCTATGTCTGTCCGATATTGGCTTCAGGATGGCAGTCATCGCGATAGTCAGACCTCGGTGCGCAATATCCATTCTCTACCACTTTCGGATCGGTCGCTGATATATCGGTCGATTCTCGGCGCGCGTTACCAGTCCAATGTCGGTTTTAGACTGAGCACCAATGGAACGGTTAAACCGGAGCTTAGTATCCTGGCCCAAGACCGGGCCCAAAACACCCATTGTATGTGCGCGCTATGTATACAAGTAACAAACAGTAGTCTCGATAGTCATGCGACGAATTGGCGTGGTGGCTAGAGCGAGCGATTCGTCATATGAAAGACTGAGCGTTCCGGGTTCAAATCCCCTCGTAGTTGAAAAAAAAAAAAAAGGGGTTAGTTGACAATCAGGTGGGGTACATAAGTTGATCATATAATCTAATGCGTAACGAATAAAGTTATTTTTTATTATGTTATAATATTGGGCACTCAGAGTTTACAATATTGGTCCAGGAACGGCAGCCAAGCACGGCGCGTATTAGGTTGGCCGATGTTGGTAGAACCTGGCACGGCGTTACATAACAATGATGGGCCAGGGTTATTTACCAAGCTTGGACCGCTCAATAAATGGCGAAGGCCAACATCGGCCCGACCGGCTGCCGTTCACTAATTTCTGCACGGGCAGTAAGATTCGAGGTAAAATTGAATTTCATACCTGCCCGGAAATATTCGGCTCAGATGCGAGACACGTCTAATATGTGCAAAGGAGATGGCCGGGAAAGAAAGAGGGGGGGAAAAAAAAAACGAAAAGGACGAGAGCCGAGGTAGCGTTTCGCACTTCGCAGCGAGCTGTGGACATATAATCGCCGGGAACTTGTACAGATATGTATACACATACAGGTAACAGGGTATACTGGCGTAGTTATATCTAACCGTAAGACTCCAGGTGCAATGGGTGCCGGTAGTTCTACGCAGTCTTTTCTCCCGTTTACAATATTTGTCGAAGAAGATATCGAGGGTTGGCGATATAGAGTCGCGACGGTATAAGTGACGATATGCGTGGTATACTATACGGCGTTGTATAAGCGACACGGCTCGTGCGGCAGCTGCTCCCTGTTAGTTCCCCGTGGGCCCTGACACGGATACACAGTATTTGCGTGTATGTATTCATCTAAAGATTCTAGGTACTCATATTGGTACCTATATGTGTAACACTATATGAACCCCATTGCAGTTCTTCGCGCAGGACCTTCAATCCATATACATAGTATATATTGTACATACACTATATATATACGAGGAGGACTATGGACAATGACACCCTTGTCCCCAGCCAGTCAGGTGAATTTTTCAGTATACCTACCTGTATATCTTGTCGCGAGGTCCCGAGTAAACATCCACCATCGTTGCCACCCCTACTGACTATAGGGCAAGTAGATCCGATATAAAATAGAAAAGGAGCGTAGAATGAGTACATGTATAGGTACCTACATCATCAAGTACATATATATAATAGCTATACAGGGGGTGAACAAAATAGAAAGATTTGTTCCCGTAGCTCTTGTGTCTCTCCCAGCTTCTTACAAATTATACGAATCACAATTAGTTAGGATGAAACGTATGGGCGCATGCATCTGTGTACACGTGCGTGTAGCGCATGTATGTATATAAGACTTGGTAGAAGATTGACTGACCCTGCGCCCCATCTGGCAGCGAAACTCGAGATATCGTGATTGATCGTGACCCCCGTTTGTGTTGGGAAAAAAGTAAGAAAAAAATAAATAAATAATAACCCAAGACAAAGTCCATTGACCAGATGGAGTTTAAGAGTGACAAAACATCCGTTAAAGTTGAAATATATTATAGTAGTATATAATATATAATATTATATACCTATCATATACACATACATTCATACAAATACATATATCATATCATATCAAATGTGTTGTAATTATGTATTAGGTATAGATATAATATATGGACGGCTCGCGTAAAATACAACGAGCGTTATAGTCCCGTATATTATAAAAAAAAGTACGAAAAAGTTTGCAAATAAATCGTATGCCAAATTTTAAATTTTTCGAAGCACTATATTAAGGTAGAGAAAAGAAAATTAATGCATTGGGCCCGAATTCCTGTAGGTAGGTATACCTATGTAAATTAAATGGGAACATTCTGCACTGCTTTGTAGGCAGTACTTTGAGTTGACCTATACAGACTTCAAGTTTTGCGTACCTTTTCTTCAGTTAATTTGCAAACTTTTGAAAGTTTCAAAAACACCCTAGACAAGGACCATCCTAATATATATACGCATATATTGAAGTAGTGCTATCGATTTCTCTCGTCGTCGGGGGACGGAATTTATGATAGCCATAGACCGCTCTAACCCCGCGACCTACGTATAACACGCATGTAGGTGACTATATGTACCTACTATTGTACATATCATATCATAACTATTTATCAATATCCCTCGCTCGCATGTTAATACGTGATTATCATTGTATGCGGGTGGCGCAGGGATCATATACTATTGAAAACTGACAATGTCTCGAGTGTTATCGCCAAGGTACATACCTACCTATAAAGAACTATATGTATATATATGAAGATCGTATATAATATTATACCGGAAAAGCTTATCGGCGAAAGAATTTACGAGGCAGTTGAAGCATAAACATTAACTATAACTAGTCGCAGGCTCCTAGCCGCGCCGGAGAACGGTAATGATTCGAGTGCAATATAATATATATTATATACAGGGTGGTCCGTTTAACTCTGCCACCTCGAATAATTCGGTTATTATCGATTATACAGAAAAATGTCACATGGAAAAGTTGTTGTTACCATCAAAATCTCAGAAGATATGACCGTTCGATGACATTCACTTGAAAAACTTATTTTCCCCCTTCACATGCAACAATTTTTCCATGTGACATTTTTCTGTATAATCGATAATAACCAAATTATTCGAGGTGGCAGAGTTAAATGGACCACGCTGTATATATATGTAAGATACGTGTATATAGGTATACGCCGGCACGATGTTACGATGCAGTATGCGTGTGCGTGTGGTAGATATAACCACCAGCTAACTCGAGGATTTAAGATTCAAGAAACACTAACCAGACCCTATATATAGTATATACGTATATATATGCCCGACTGCCGTCATCAACACGAGCTGTCGAGTCGCCGAATTCCCTGGACCCGCGCTGCAGCTTCTTGCTTCTCAACTCTATATCAACCTCGGTCGTATCGCGTACCTATAATATATACCTATATATATATATATATATATATATACATACATACATACATACATACACACACACACACACACACACACACACACACGTATATATACATATACGTATACCTACACCCGATTCTATAGTACGCTCTACATATTCCGGTCAATTTTTAATATAGGTATACCTATATACATATACGGAAGCGGGTGTTAACCTGCGCATCCTGGGAATCGGGAAATTGGAAAAATATCGAAACGCAATTATTCGGTTTTAAAGTCGTGAAAAAATTCCAGGTTACTATCCGATTCGGATAAGAAGCCGTTCGTCGAGGAGGCGGAACGGCTACGGGTGATTCACAAGCGTGAGCATCCCGACTACAAGTATCAGCCCCGGCGTAGAAAACAAAACGGTACAGGTGGCCGTGATAATTCGCCAACTAGGAGTCAGAGCAACGTTACGTTCAGCGTGTCACGATCGTCGTCGTTCAAACAAGAGGACAGCAACAGCCCTGGCACCGGGCTGCAGGGACCTACCTCGCCTCAGAGCGGCATAAGTTCCTCACCGCCGACCACACCAAGTCAAGGTTTGTCACCGTTGACGCCACCCACGACGCCGAGGGAACAGCACTACGTTAATGCACAGGTTTGTTATCGATGATCAATGAAAATTATCAAGTTTTCTTCATCCTTGCTTCTCTTGCCTCCGACCCTCGTTCGATTCTCTCAATGACCGCGTAAGAGTTGGCTTAAAAATGCGTATACCTTATACCCTGTACGCTTGAATCTATAATAGCGGTATAGGTGTGCAATTATTTATCCGGGTACTATAGCACCTATAGTTTGCCTCAGCTGCACGAGAATAAACATATCTAGGTATAATTCTATGTACTTGTCGGGCAGGGTAATCATCACCAGCTTCAGCAGAACAGCAGCACGGTTTCACTCTATCACCAAGAGTCGGGAACGTCATCCGGTGCGTGTCATGGTATTCAGCTGCCGCACTGTGGCGTCGATCTCCGATATATCGAGGTAGGCGAGTGCCTGCCAGTCGAGGATGGGCACCTAACTACCCTAGGAAATACCCTGGGCGGCGTTATTGGACTGAACCTACCCCTCACCCTACATGAGTGCGAAGTCGAGAGCAGTGAATTAGACCAGTATCTACCACCACCTACGCACCATCAGATGCAGTACACGCAGGCACCGGCCCCGTCGCAATGGCTACTGAACAGGTATAGCGGGCGCAGATAAATACAGTGAAACCTCACTTATACGTATTTCAAGGGGTACGCTAAAAATTACGTATACGTGAGAATAACGTACAAGTGAAATTTCGGAACATGTATGCAAATACGGCGGGGACCTAATGAATGTTACGTACAAACGAGAAGAACGTACAAGTGCAAAACGTATAAATGAGGTTTTACTGTATGTTCTTATACATCAGAAATCTCACCTAATATTATAACATGCATAAATCTTGATCGTGTACATTATATACTTGGTCGGGTATATACCTACTTGTGTACCTAGGTATATACTATGTATCGCCTACGCTTGTACGATTGACCAATCCCAACTCGACGGTTCGAAACAATTTTCAAGGTACGACGGAAACGGCGGCGAGGACGACGGGAATGATGAAGACAACGGGAATGAGAACGGGGCGGGGATCGTAAACGACGACTCGGAAAGAGCCAGCAAGCGGCACTGCCTCGGACAGCAGCCGGACCTCACGTGGGAAGAGCGGGCCCATGGCGTAGTGCGATACCACGAACTCCAGCCACCGTTGCCACCCGTACAGTACATACCTGCCCTCCATCACAGCCAGAGTCAGAGCCACGTACACGTACACGGACACGGACACGGACACGGACACGGGCACGGGCACGGGCACGGGCACGGGCACGGGCACGGGCACGGGCACGGGCACGGGCACGGTAACGCGGCGACAAATACAAATACAACGACAACGACATCGCCAGCTACGACGGCCTGTGCAACGACGAGAACGACGACGATACCCCAGGTGACACACCCCCACGCCGTCGCGACTACACAGTACACTAATCAGTACCACCGCTATGTACCCAGCATAGAAGAGTCCTGGACAAACTACCTGTAGGAGTTTCGAGGAGCAGTCGCGTACATGTATATCCATATCTTTTATTATTTAACTTATAACCTATTATATATAGTATATACGCATCTACCTGTGTTATAATATCCCCGAATATCAGAATCTAACCAGATAGAACCTGCATAGATATATACGAGGATATATTATAATTCTACAATGCAGCTCCCACTTCGGGGAGTCTTATGCGGATGTATGTACCGATAAATATATATATATCGATATAATATATAGTATGAATAGATATATATATACATATATATATATATAGATATACAATATTCCATGACATCATTCCATGACAGCAACCCATTCCAATATTAAGGCGAACAATTTTCAAGCTCAACAAACACGAACTGTATTAATCGAGGCACGCTCCCTCTCATGTCCTTCTCCTTGCCGCCAGGGCATAATATAAGCTTGCGAATCGCTCCTGTCCCCAACCATCTTTCCATATGTATAATTCCGATTGTAGAATCGCACGATATTCTTAATTATTCCGTTGAGGATCTTTATTCTAATTTAATCTTATCGAGATAGGTAGTACTTGATAATGTTCTGTTCACAATTGTTCTTTAATAAAATATAATTGTTGCGTCAAATTCCTGTCGCCACCAACTATATATCTATACAACAATAATTGATCATTCTGGAAGCATCTAATTTCCCGACCCCCCTATACCATCCTACACATCGAAGCTTGACAGGATCGAAAATAAAGGGTTCGTAATTGCATCAGCGACGAGATAACATACACTGCACCTAGCCACGCCTACCCACATATACCTACATACCTATACAATAACTAAGTTGCGAATTCACACGCAACCTCCAATCGTCACAAGTATATGCGGCAACAACAAATATTTGTACTCCATCTTTACGAGCTGCCCGTCTCAACTCTCATCGTCAATGGACCAGCTCAGCCACACTCCAAGATCCGCACGTCCGTTGCACATAATTCACATGTATCGCACGCATTCATATGTATCTATACTTATAGAGTATATACAGGTGTAGGTATATAGAAGTGAGCAAACAGCACTATCATCGTCGCCCCCGTATCCACGGAACGTGGGAATATATCTCGTTGTTCTGTCCCCGTGGAATGGTTAAAACCCTAATCTTTGGAGACTCAAATTCAGGAAAATGTCTGCAACTGTATAATCCAGACACCTAGGGAGGACAATAGGTATTTGTTTTACGGCCGAAGGTGAGCCAAGCTGCAGGTGTGTCGAAAGTAATGTAATTCAATTAATTATTATATTATAGGTATAGTATATATATATATATATATATATATATATATATATATATACCTACCGGGGCTGCGATGGATTGTGGATATACGAACGGGGGGCAGGGGGAGGGATCGCCGACTATCACAATATATATATATATATATATCTCGCCCCATATTCGGTGTATGTAACATTGATTATCATACACCCGGCACATATACATATAGGTAGTGTACATATATGCCTATTATATATAGGTATAGTAGTATAATACTGCGATCCTCTTTATGAATAATATTCTTCCGTCACTCACCCTCATGACAGTTGAGATAATTAGGGAAACATTAAGCAGGCAGCTCGATTTCGTTATAGAAAGAGACGCGGGTTTCCTGGGCCTCGTGTGTGACCCCGCGATAGGATTGATCGACGGCCGGTCGGACTGGCGTGGGCGCGGGCGCGGGTACTAACGCGATTATATATAACATTAGGGCGAGATTCCGTGAAGTGAATATTATTCCGGGAGATCTGACCCACAAAACAATCATGGCTTCCTCGTATACAATAGGTCCCATTCAGAATTATGATTTGGACTTTCGGAATAAGATTTAATATTCTATATAGTATAAATATATACCTATATATACATATATGCATAGATCAGCTATTATAGTACTTTGAAGAAGCCGACCGCATTTATACTCAATTATCATAATAATTTCACGTACAATTTGACACTGCGTGTCTACGACGTATGTATTATATGTATACGATATAGGTACATATAATATACTCGGCGCCCTCGACGAAATATCCTTTGTCAGCGCGCTTATACGGCACATGCGTACGGGATCATATGCATATATACAGGTACAGTTAATATCTACTTGAGAATCGATCGTCTTTTACACGTGTAACAGAGGTAGATGTTTGTAAAATACCGATAATGCCGATAATTTCGACAACGTCGTCATTCAGAGAACTACGCCGCGGGGACGGGTATGGGGGCATTTCAGTTTACATATACAACACCTTATATACCCACACGTATATCTATACAAGAATGAACTGAATCGGAAATAAAGTTATTGTGTCTTTGTGTGTATATTGTATATCCAGTAGGTACATAATACCTATAGGTATAGAGGTATACTATGTATGCGGGTATGCGTTCGGGTATTTTATACGTCCATGAAAGTTACTCGAGCCGTATCGTAGTCAGTTGCCAATGAAATCCGATTGCCTGCCATCCGTGGAAAAGTGCGACGATCCGTTGCCTCGTATTATAGGTATATATACCTACTGCATGGATTATGGAATAGCTGTTTAGCTGAAGAGCGCGGGGATGTCTGGCAAGATATCTAGCCGCAGTTTACGGGGAACCCGGATCGCCAGGATATGCGGTGGCCTGCGTATCGTCAAGTTCTGTTCCAAGATCGTCACTCGTCACCCGCCGTCACTCGTCCGCAGCAGTGGATGCGGAGTAGGTATAGGTATTCCCAGAGCGAAAACGAGCGAGAAGAGTGTAACTAATATAATATATCAAGTTACGCAGTAATAACGCATCATCAAGACTCGCGAGTTTTATGATATGTACCTATTATTACATATTTATTGATGAAGGCTAGCTAGGCTGCGATATTGGACCAGCTTACCATCACTTAATAATCAATCAGCCTGTGACCAGGACACATTAAGAGCTGCATCGCGGCAGAGTGATAGTATATCTTCGCGTGAATACGTATACGTATACGTATATGTATAGTCCGCGTCAAGTGCCCGGCAAATGTATATCCTACCTAGAGGGAGGAATAAAGCCGGGTCTTGGGCGCGTATATAGCGGGGCGGATGTTCGCACCATTGCGCTTTGCAGCGCTCAAATTCCACGCTTGCTACCGTCCCGTCCGACTTAACTCCTCGGCCTCCTCCCGCCCCAATAATGCGGCTATCGCCCGGCGATCTTAGCCGTACAGCATCATCGGCCGAGCGAGCGTGAGGCCACGTGTGATACGCAAAAAGAGCTCTCGCATCTCTCGAGTATCCAGCTCCAGTTCCAGCGCACTGCAATATGCTGCCAAGCAGGGGCACGGTACAACTGCAGTTGTCCACGCATGGTATATGCACAAGATTGCAGAGCAAGTGCAGCTAATTACTGCAGTGCAAACTTTATTTTCTTATTGCGGTATTCTATATACGTATAAGGTACTATACTATACATACAGAAAAACATAATTTTTAGGACGCAAGAGCGGAGAGCGCAGACACAAGTCCCGGGTGCCCGCGATGGTCTCGCATATAGGTATATGTAGGTATATTTGGGTACCTAAAAAACCGTTCCTAACCCACCTAAGCCACCAGCTAAGCCTCGCCGCAAGGATTTACGAGTTTTCAAGAAATTCTGAAAACTTTAACGAGACCATGTCTCGCCCGCTTAAAATTCCCTAGTCATAAAAGTAAAATTGTTTTCAAAGCCTTGATAATTACTCTCGCTACCGCGAGACGGCGATAGGTCTATCTACGGGTCCTCCGGTCCTCGTTTCGACCCGCACTTTGCTCGAACCAATGATCGTCGCTATACTTAACGAATGCTCATTCCGGGCGGCCTGGCGATAACGGTAATAAAATACAATAGCTTCACATACATCATATACATGGTACACATAACGGATAGTATAATGAACAATTCATGGCGAGCTCCGCTGGACAATCGGACGAAGGACATCAAAGCCGTGGCGCATTGTATATAATATAGGTAGATATGTATGAGGGAAAATTATTACAACTCCAAGAGAATGTATTCTGTTATGATAATAATATAGGTGTGTATTATACGCAGTACATTATAATATGGTTGAAAATCTTGGTGGACCTTGACGATGTGTCGCTGGATATGCGGTGTTAGATTATATAGTTTGTTTAAACTTGAAATTGTGCCTAGCTTCGGGAAGCTAAAATACATAGGATAACGTACCTTATATATGCATGTATACATATATATATATATATATATATATATATATATATATATATATATATATATATATATATATATATATATATATATATATATATATATATATACCTATAAGAGTAATCGCCGCAGCTAAGCTGCCGAACACTCGACTATATGTATACATCAGCGGCATCCACTTGCCTGCACTTGAGCGACCGGTCCTCCTCCCGCTCCCTTTCTCACGGACGAGGCATATAAGCGGTAAGCTCGAGAGTTGAAAATCTTCGAAGATGGAATAAGGGGGACGAAGAAAATTAAAAGGATGAGGTGGAGACGGACGAGGACGAAAAAGGGAAAGAAAGAAAAGAAATAAGAAGCGGGCGCGGAATGGATATGTACTTTCGACCGTCGCTCGTTCAACGTTAAAGACTCACGATCGAGAATCAACCAATTATACTAAGATTTGTGTATTATAGGTAGGTACGCCGCTGCACTTTCGAGGAAAGTTATTCATTGATCGGGTAAGAATAAAAAAAAATATAATTATTTTACGGCAATATATTAGGGAACCGCTACGATTCCTTCTTGTAGATCTGCGCATAGTATTTGTAATATAGGTATAATACCTATATATAATATATATATATACACCTCGACTACGACTATAATATATAAAATTACATGTAATTATACGCGTGCCTCGCTCATGCAGCTACGTGCAGGAGCTCGTAAAACCTAGGCTTGTTTCGTCCGATACCTATACCTAGTTTAAAATATTTACACAACGGTCATCGAAAAAATTTCACTCCAATTTTTATCCCCCATAAATTTGGTTGTTTACGCGTGAAAATATCTCGGGCGAGTTAGACGCAATATAAATACCCATATATATATATACCTATATATATATGTATATAGACTCTATTATGCGGTTGTAGGGGCGACCGCGCGGAAACCTGATACACCGAGGACTATATTTCATTCCTTGACTCACAATTTGCCAGAAAATTTAACGATTCCGTTGCTCACGATATACGACAGGCAGGAGCCATTAGCAGAGCAGCAGGTGACGAATTTCGACAGAAATATAATACGTCACAGGCCGAAATCGCTATACTATATACATAGATATATATTATCCATATATAGGCGCTATAGAATGCCGACCCGGATATATAATATAATATATATACATACGAGGCTTTATTCTAGTTATAGTTGCGAGATGCGAACCGCGCAGGAGGTAGTTATACAGAGGGTGAAGCTATAAATGCACGCTGCACATATTATACGAGGTTTGATACATTGCCAGTTTATCAGGAGTCCCGTGGACATAGGATACGTATACGTATACCTATATATATATATATACATACGTAGAGACGCGGGGGTATAGAGTTTCCCGGCTGCGTTGTTTCAATTCTGACTCTCTGGATTTTCTTACGCAAGTGCGGGCCCGTTTGACGTACGTGATAGTCGATAGCGCATAGAGTCCTGTACGAAAGAGACAGCTCAGCTATATGCCCGACACACCTACACACACGGTATTATAATACGTATGTGTATGTATAATGTATATACCTACACAATATATGTATAAGAATAAGACGTATGATAGAAAACGACCGTCCGCGGAGCAGAGCCCTTCTCCGCTTCCAGCCACTTTATACGATTAAACTTCTTACCGACCCGCCTGTACCCGAGCTCGGGCTGATACCATCTCGCCGGTTCGCCCTTTGATAAATCGCTAACGGAAATTAACACAAAAACGTATACCAGCTAACGCTCGTTCGCGCTCTAAATGCAGCTTAATTGGCGCTCGATGCGAGAAGCTTGGGACGAGCGAACGACAAGAGAGTGCAGGAATGGAAAAGCGTGTTTGGAGGAAAAAGAAAACACTTGAGACTTGCGGGTATATAGGTATATATATATATATATATATATATATATATATATATATATATATACCTATATATGTATAGTCTATTCAACTATATTCAACTATTTGTTTTGCATAGACTGATTTGCATTAATTATTTCGCCGATGAACAGCTGATGTCTCCCACAACGATGCGTGTATACCTCTATAAGGCGCGCAAATGGATACTCACACGATTTGTCGACATTTTCCCCGACTGTCTTCTTGGTACAGGACAGATATTTTTCCGTCTGCACGCAGACCCATTGGCCAATCGACGGCGGAAGAACAAAATCAGCTTTCACAATGATCTCAGAATCATATCCATCTGTCAAATCATTGTGAAAACCAGTTTCGTCTGATATGGTACAACACTGCACCATCCTCGCTTGATCGCGCGGCAAACTGAAAGTAGAAATGGAGAGAAAAAATATAAAGAGAAGACCGCCTAAAAACCAATACCTATATAATATATATATTATTCCATCATCATGAAGGCTAAGTCGGTGCGATGCAATTCAGTTTTCACAATCGTATAGGAAAATGCGACGGATGCGAGAGGTTCGTTGAATCTCGATAAAGGTTCGGCTTCATATATGCTCTGCGCTTCGAGGAGGAAAATGAAGAAGGAATGACAAAAGCGGGAAATAGTAAAAGTGTCCCAACTGTGTAAACTTGCAGACGGTGAAAATCTAAATCCGGCGAGTACCACGCCCTATGAACAGGTTTTACTACGCGGAAGTTCTATCAGGCTCCTATGGTGTTCTGTGATGTTCCGAATTAAAAGGTCCCGCACGTAGCAACCCTCTTTATGGCCTGATAAGATAATCGATACTCAGAAAGTCAAAATTACAATTGAAAAACAAGTTTCGGTGTTGCCAACTCGGGCGATTCGAGAAAAATCAATGTCCAAAGCGACCCAGATCCCTATTCGGCCAAGAAATGTATAAGGATTTTTCTTGCATCTCGAGTGTCAGCCGTCAACCGTCAACCGTCAACTGTCGCAAGTATCGTTCGAAAGAGAACCGCGAGTAGGTAGGTATACACGACGTATAGCTTGCCTGCTGCCACCCATACCTATACCCTGCACGTCGAATGGTAATATTTTTGGGGGATTGGAAAGATCCTGAAACAACAAGGAGGAAAAAGGAGAAGCAGAAAACAGACATTCGTGTGGCTCTAGCGAGAAGATCTCGGTCATACATTTCCCTATACCCCGCCGCACCATTGTCAGGATTCGTATAAAGCAAGTCTCGCCTATGTATGGTAGGCATATACCGATATAATAATATGTGACCACTTGGGTATATTATATACGAATCATAACACGTCGGTATACAGAATATGTAATGCGAGGCCCGTCACGTGGGACCATCAGAGCACGAGAGGAACGAATATCCGAACAAAGATCGGTTCGGTTCGGTTCAGAATGACAGCCTCGTATATGTATACCTACGTAGCCCCCGTATATACTGTGCCTACGCCAAGACCTCGCTCGGACCACCAGCTACTACTACTATACTACTTGTTCGTCTTCTCCTTGGGGTTATGCGTCCGTGGATGAGATCAGAGGGACGGAAAGGACGAGAGGCGATGATCAGTGATATTCGAAGCCTTCCGATGATGCATTGTACCCATCATCACTCGTCATCACTCGAGACACTGGCCATCGTATTCTTCCCCGTGCATTAATAGTCGCGCTTACCACTGAATTTCCATTGTGCCGGGTTTTACAATTATATACATAGTCTTGACATCGTACAAACTTTCGCTTCGAAATTTCAAGTGTTTAGCGTTTAGTTTAGACGTCACACGCACGTATAGGTATACCTACGTATGTGGGTATTAGATTCGTAAAGCGGGTGGATGTAGGTAGTATACTATATGTGCGTATGTAACGTACATGCATATCCCTATTTACGAATCTCAAACCCCGGCTACTGGGACTATCCATACCCGATCATTGTCTGCTGTATTTGGTCGAAACTTGGGAGGCGCGCGACCACCCAGATCACAGCTGGAGCGGTGTCGCTCTGCTGAACGTGCGACGGACCCTTTGCCCTTTGGAATTCTGCAGCGGAAGAGGAGGTTGTGCGGGTCCGTAAAGAGTGTAGGTTGGATGAATAAAAAATGGTGATAAAAACGATAATCGGAAAGTGAGCAGAAAAAGAGACCCGAATGACTATATTGGGACGAGTCGAGGGACTATCTTGATCCACTGCAGCTCGAATGTGAACGGGCGCGTTGCTTTGTACATCGCCGCCGACACGTGTTGTCAGACTCGTTGTTTAGATAACCCGGGGGGTGCAGCCCCCGAATATGCATCTCCTGCAGCTACCGAGCGGGATCCTCCTACTATATCATTCTACGTCGCGTATATAGCTGCAGTGGGTATATACGGTAGGTGTATATATTATGAGATATACCTACACTGGAATTCAGAGAATCGGATGATGGACGCAGTCCTCATTCAACCCTATCATAACCGCAGTATAGATGTGTAATAATATAATAATAGACACATCGAGTGCCGCGCGGCACGAGGTATACTATATACATACAAGGGGACCGATATGTCATTCAAACATGAATTAAAGTGCATAATATTATTTTGCACGTGCTCGCCAGTCAGATTAAATTATATCTCAGCGAACGGCGTAGCGATAGTACCGTATAGACAGACCATATATATATATTATATGTTATATATATTATAGACATATATATAACATGCGATAATATGACGTCCGTGACTTGTGACCCCGTTAAGATTTGCTGGAACTTGGAAGGGTGTGTGTATATATATATATATATATATATATATATATCATATACATATAACTATATTACACGGCAAGGATCGTTTCCTCCATAAAACTTATAAAGAAATGTAGTTTCAGGGCTGTACGTGAGGATATTACCGGAAATTGTCTAATGGTGTGGACCTCTCGAAATAAATATATATACCCACACATATACCAGCTATATGACTATATGTACGTGCATATATTATACCTATACGTAATTCTTCTCGGAATTAATAATTTATCATTAGTTTATCTCGTCGTCAGATAATTGCTGCGACACTTGTACTTCACAGTCCGGCATGCACCCTCGTAAATATTAACGAGCCCGCGTCGCGTCTTCGGAATTTTCTCGGCCTTATTTCACGATCGCTGTTATACGTGTGTTATAGATAGGAGTAGAATGGAAAAGTTGAAATCGTCAAGCGGCCAGTCACCAGCCCTTAGATTCACACCCCTGAAACAACAGCGACGATGATATTTGCGAATACTAGGTGTATATATATACCTATATATATATATTATATATATATATAGTCTTTGGCCGTTTTCATACATATAGGTATATAATATCTTCCGCGCCATGCAGCGCGTTCAAAGCTCGATTCAGCCTCGTAACTCCCTGATGATAAACATGAAGTTTGACAACCCGGTCCGCTGGATGAGAAATTACTTTAGAACTACGAAGATAACTGACGAGTTCTCTTATAGTTTCAAGCAACTCTTTAGAATAACGAGACACCGGCGGTACCACCTACCAACTGGAAAAAGTTCTCGCGCGAATGTTACCGATCGTCGCTCTCGCCGATGCTGCGAAAGCTCATGGTAAGCCATGTGATCTGTTCACATGGTTACCGACGCCTGCTCAGGGATCCATCAGACCGGACCGGACCGCACCGCACCGACACGCCGACGGAGAAACGGATTGCCTCAAGAGAGTAAATGACCAGCCATACACATGCTTCCAATCCTCCGTTTCAGACCGCTGCCAGCCTGTCAAATCGTATGTCTGGAGGAGTTTGTAAACGCCCTGTATTACCGGTAATCATTCGCGGCAGACCTGAACCCTAGCCGGCCGGCAACTCAATCGCAAAAGGCAACGAGGCGTCGGTCAAGCGACATTCGGCCGACGGATATTACAGAGGATAAAAAAAATAGAGATAAGAGCGTCTCACCGAGAACGTCGTCCCCTTATAGTATCGAGAAAGAACACATTCCGCGGGCAAGGCTGCGCGGACAAAATGAGCACAGAGTGAACGAGATATTATAACAGACCCCAGGAGCACGGGTTTAATTATTAACAATCAAAATACCGTCCCGATTTGATTCCGGCGAGTACGCGCGGACGAGCGGTAGATTGCGCTCAGAATTCGTATAGGTACTCTTACGTAATTAGAGAATCGAGTAGGTTATAAGCGTGGTGTAATCGTACGAAGATGGTAAATCGCTTTTTGCATATGTGAGGTAAAAAAAAGAGGCCAAGTTCCCTGCGGTCTGTCGGGGGACGAAAAAAGAGCGGTACAAACCTGAGGAAGAAGAGAAAAACGAAAAGTAGTTCGGTAAAGGGGGGTATAGAGATTAGAGAAGAGAGAATGGAACGGAGTAGAGCGGAGTGTAGGGGTGTCAGACGAGGGAAGGGAAGGGAAGGGAAGGGAAGGGCAGGGCAGGAACGCGTCTCGTCGCTACACTGCGTGATCGCGGCGTAGTATAAAAAAAGAAACGAAATATACAGCCATTGAGGCTACTGCAGCGAGCCATTGACAGAGACCAACTGAGGTCAGCTGGCTATTTGTACGCGTGACAGAGTTCTCCGCAGGGAGTTTCGCCACGGCACGTTATGGTACCCAGAAGTGACCCCTCCGCCCCCCTCCGGCGAGGAGTGGTGGAGGCGTTGGCTTCGGCTAGTTACATCGATGCGTGTATGTAGGTATGTACATCGTACATGTACGATAGTGTACATATACCTATATACACATGTATAGGCACGTATATATACAACACCCGCTGCCGTATGAGAAAAATCCCAAGTTTTCTTGCGAACCTTCTCGCAATATGACGAATAACAACATAATCATTATGATCTTTACCTTTGCGGATTTGATATCAATCCAACCAGCGACGCACAGATAATATAATACGTTCCGCGTGTCTGAATAGCGATGAAATATACATACATATACGTTCCAAGGTAGATTCGCGGCCTCGGGAGTGAGTGGGCGGGTTGTTATATGTATAGCTGGCTCGTAGTTTTGTCGATTTACTGTTCGTGACACGGCTGCACGCGGCGAATACAGCTGATACGTCCGATACATGCTCGCAGTGTAATACGTACATGTGTGTATATATAGGTATACATATCCAAGCTAGAAAACTCTGAGTTGCGTAAGTCGTTGGGGTTACACATCCTATCTGTTTATCGCGAGCCTAAATAGAGTTAAGCGCTTTGGCAAACTATACGTCGGGTATATTAGTAGCCGGTATCTGTTCCTATATGTGTGCATATGTGTATTACATATAGAATATGTATGTATGTACCACATACACGCATAGGTAGGTGGACGCATATAGGTATAGGTTGATGTGTATATGTATATGCGTATTTCGGAATTATTCCCCCAATAGAAGAGAGCATAGCCGTCTGGCTCTGTGTATATCGAGAAAACTTAATGTGTCACCTATACCCACTGCCGGCGATACTATGCATATATACGTGTATATCATACGGCTATATTGCTGCCGCACCATACCACCAACACCGTCCTCCGGCTCTCAAACTATTTGCCAGACTTTTAATGTATAACGACGCGACAAACGAGCCGAGCTATCATCGGGCGAATGTATTATAATACGCGTGTGCGGTGCACGATGCAACCCCAAAGCAATATATAATATAGGTATAGGTGTATAGATACGTATAAGTATACAATACAAACGTACAAACAAACAAACATATTATACCTCAATCTTTTGGGGTGGTAAACAAATATACAAACACGGAATTCCTTGACACGATGCGGCGTGAGTATTACGTCAAGCCTGGCATGTATATACATATAATATATGCCGTCATAAAAGTCACTGAACTCGTCGCCGACATTCGCTGATAAATACCCATCAGTCGATTAGTTGTTTCGATTAGCAGCCCCGCTCATCGTCGCTGATAGGTACTATGTTAAATACCACCGCGTATAATATGATATAGGTATATGTAGGTGTATGTATATACATATATACCTATATATATATATATATATATATATAGGAATTTTTTCACATTTTATTCATGTAGAGAATGGAAAGAGTAAGACGGGCACCTCTAAATATCTATATTAAGAACTCATATTCGGCTGAGATATTCTATTTGAGATGCTCTACCGAAATTTGGATGCGCGTTTGCATTTTTTTTTTTTTCCTAGGCACACCCTAGGGTACACGGATAGGTGCATCGGAGGCAACGCGACGCGTCATCCCTCTATTCTCGGAGGTTCTAATTGCTCTAATGAAACGGACCGCGCCATGGGAATAACGTGGTCAACTATTATTAGAAAGTCGTACATATTACGATTGTGCACTCGTAAAGTGCTAAGACTCGTAAAACATAGCGCAAGATAAAAGATCGTAAGAAATTTGTCGAATCGCGGCAACAATAAAAGTTGCATTCGATGTGAGTCTATCTAGGCATATGCGTATATACCTACCTACACTTATATAAGTGCACCTCTGACAAACGTGTTAGTCATTCGAGGGATTTTACAAGGTGTGGGTCCACGGCTGCAGTAGATCGTACGATTGTGAAATTAAATATATAATTATAAAATAGAGGTAGGTAAGAAAGGTGTTGTACAATAGTATATAATATTTTTCGCTCAACGATTACTTCCGGCGAAGCAGCAGCCGGCATCATTCTCCAAAATGGGCTTCTTCCGGTTTAGAAGAGCGAGCGCGAATTTACACTATGTATACATCTCGTCTACACGTATATGTATGAAGTTGTATACCCATTACGTATACATACGCTCCGTGTACGTGAGCGACGAGCCGTGCGACGTCCCGTCTACTGGCGCAACAGAACCTAACTCATATACACGTGCGTATGCCTATACAGTATAGTATATCGCGCCAAAGTATTATGGCATGGCATGGTATGGTATGGTATGGTGTGGTGTGGTACTACATACATACCTACAGTATATAGACAGTAGGACGACGTATCTCAAGCACGCAGAGTAGACCGAACGGGTATACGTATAATATTGTATGGTATACATACAAGTACCTGAACAAGGTATATATCTGGAAATGGCACATACGCGCGTTCAACTATTTAGACAGGCAGAGCGTTCCCAAAGTATTTTCGAGTCCTTGATGATACGCAGCGCGCACGCGCCCGCTCGTGTGCCCCTGTACCTACACCCATATCCAAGATTTGCGTGTAGTATATACCTATACATGCCGGGCACCGGTACTATTTATACATAATATGGTAATTTATTGATAAATTCTATGAATAATGTAGTAGTTTGATACTATGCAGTATGTCATTGTCAATTTGAACGGTTTAAATGCCTATAAGAATCGTTTCATAATAAATTAGCGGTGTCTGATATATATTCTTGTGTTCTTTTATTTATCACGTATCCCATGGCCTATATATTTCACGTCAACGTGTGACCAAAGCATGTCGATGACCTCCGCGTAAACATGAGTGGTCGCTTTCGTATGGCTCGACTTCGTTCAAACTTCCCAGCAATATGTACAACACAAACAGAATTTACTCAACGTATACGTATTCGCGTACCTATACACCTCCCACAATACCCGCGTATCTCGCAGTGGGTGCCGGCCCGGTGCACCTCGGTCATAATCCTTATATGTCGTTTAAACCAGCGCGCGAAAGTATCGCACAACATAGCTGCAGTATGTGTGTATATGTAGGTAGGTATAGGTATAACGCAGGTATAACAAGGATCTGGTTGTGCATGCAGAATAGGTATGAAATAAAGTTCGATATACATACTTATTTATTATATATACATATATGTAGTATGTATAGGTATGCCGTATGCGAATGCGAGTCTCATATTGTACATATACGATCCGGATCAGTTTGACCCCCTGTCCCTATACCGGCTATCTGCCTATATACGGATGCGCACGGGTCTGACCCACTTTCAATTCGGTACAGTAACATTACATAGTATATAAGCATTTATGACTCTCGTGGTTCGGCGACGTTTATTCGCATGTCCTTGAGGACCGCGACGGGACTTGGACGTAATATAAGCTTCCCTACTGTACCTACGCTATACCTAAGTTTATGTGTATGTGTACTCGTACATTATGTATGTATTATATGTACATTAGTGGTCGTTCGAAATTAAATTTTTTCAGGCGCCCCCCTCAAAAGTTTCCTTGTTGTGTAAAAACATGAGCTTGCACATACCGATATGTATACGCGGTAGGTCGGGAAAAATAGGACGGAGCCGATCCATGTCATACGCATACCTACACGTATATGCACTGCATATATACTATACGTCGGGAGGGCGAGGGCGGCGAAACGAGGAGGTACACGTCGGTATACGGTACACAGCCTGCAGCGTGGGACCAGAGGAACTCAAAAAGTCGCACGCCAAGTAACAGTGGCTCTCAAATACAATATTCAAGGTGTTTGCAATCGCCGTTGTTACACAAAATCTGCTGTACCTATTATCCTCTGTAGACATACCCATACCTATAATAGCCACACACAGGTATGTTAACAGTGGGCAGCAGTGGCGTATAGGAGGAAGCACGCGGGCACGTGTCTCGGACGAAAGTTGACATATAGCTAACGTTCGTATTAACAAGAGGAGGGAATCCCTCTGTAAGTTAAGGATATTCCTCTCTGTATTGCAGTTCTCGAGGTGTCGAGGAGATATATATATATATATATATACACCTACCTATTCAGTACTCTATATATGGAATAATCAACAAGTATAATCTATATATATATAGATTATCCGGAAATAATATACCCATAATACGTAAATAGGCTGCGATCGCAAAAAGAGATGTCTGCAATGAGCAGCCCCCTGTATAGGTATACGTGACATAATATCCCCCTGGGTTCGAGGAGCGGGGTGCAGCTATTTCTGGCCGGGCAACGACCCGCAGACAACTCCTAGACATACACGCGGTACCGGGTTAGAGGAACTATAGCTAATAACAATGGTCTGCGCAGATACTAAGTTCGCGGAATTGTATAGATATAGCCTCAGGTTTCTCTGCAGAGATTCCGCGGCATGAGAATTTCTATAGATTTTTCCTTCACTCCCGTACTGATAATTCGTCTACTAAACTTGTTCATTGTTTCCCTTTCCTGCCACGTGCCACGCAGCGGGCATTCTCAACGCGTTAAATTATAGAAAACTTGAATGTCACACCGTGTCAAAGCCAACATAACGTCTGCTATGGCACGGAGTTTAGACATGGCGCCACAGTTGTGGCATTATGTGACGTAAGACTATTTATCCAGCGGCGCGCCAGGCTAAGTAAGTAAGTAAGTAAGTAAGTAAGTAAGTAAGTAAGTAAGCCGGTCACATATACGCGTGTACCTACTCTGTTATGACGATCGCGCGCGGAATAAGTTGCAATTAGAACTTGATGCCAAATTAAAAAATCATGGATCACTCGACATGTACAGGGTGTATAAAGATTATATGTCATGGCTCGGCCAGGTGATTCTCCAGCTCGAGATCGATGAAGATCTGTAATAATATGGCCCCGCAAAATTGGCCTCTACCTCGAAATTGAAGGTCAAATTTTTTTATTGTCTTCAAAAATTCTACTCGTCAATAGAAACGAAAGTCTCTGAAAAACCAGGGGTGGCAAATGAGTCCCCTACAATGGATGATTTCAGTGTGAGTCGAGAAAATCGCGTATAGAGAAATTTAGATATAGGCTTCTAACTCCGATATCTCTGGCTTATCCGGCCGGCATCTCTATGTGTTCCATCGAGCTACGCGCCATTGGTATAATTATAGTAGACGCGTACCTATATGTATTCGCGCCCTCGCCTTCACTCACGATCGGACACACATACTACCTATAGTATATACCTACGCGTACAATGTAAGAGAGCCAAAGCTCAGGCATGTGGCTGAGTAAGCGACGCACGTGCGCTATACGTGTGTGTGTGCAGTATACACGCATACGCTCGCCTGGGTTTCGTTTGATCGCGAGTGCGAGAGTATAGGTAAGTACTGTAGGTAGACCGCGTATAAGTCCTACTATATATACATATACCGCGTCGAGGAGCTCATGTGAGAGCGCTTTATAACTAACGTAAACGAGAACCAGAAATTCGCGGCGTCCTCGTCCGGACGTGGAAGGAAACGGCAGACTGGTGGCGTCGCTCGGAACGGGATAACGAACGCGATAAATGACGCGAATGCAGGTTGTAAATGAATTTCCATCTGCTATCCGCTATTTGGTACGATCGGAATTCGACGTTCACTATTAGGCAAATCCGCACTAATTTATATCCCGACGTATACAACACCAGCTGGGTGTTTCGTTACCGACGAACATTTTTTTTTTTCACTCCATCGACGAAATATTGTTGTACTATATTATGTCTTCAATGACTATTGAGATCGATACAGGTGAAACAACTCGAGTTACACGAAAATCAGATTGGGCACTTTTAGAGAATGATCAATTCCCTACATGCGAATCGCTATTTCAAGGCGATATCACGAAATGCAGCTGAGCATTAGATAATCAAATTGAGAAGAAGAGTCGGAAGATTTACATGCTATTCAAATGGGAGAATTTGAAAATAGTCTAGTTCGGTTTTAGAATTATAATTAGGGGATCAAACTTGGTGGGGGTTCCTTTTTGAACACATATATATATATATACAACAATATTTCGTCGATAAAGAATGTTCGTCGGAAACGAAGCACTCTAATAAACATACATGGATGGATATTGGGGGGCGCGTACTATATATATTTATTATACGCGGGGAAAGGATTTCCGTTGTGGTATATGTGTACAGTGTACATGTATATAGGTATATACATATCATAGTTGTGGTCGGACAGTCGGTCACACGCGGGGCTCCCGTACGACTCATTCATCGTAGGCTTGTGAATGGCGAGGGACAGGGAGAGGAAGAGAGAGAGAGAGTGAGAGGAAAAGAAGAAGTAGGAAAAGAGGAAGAGGAAGAGGAAGAGGAAGAGGAAGAGGAAGAGGACGAGGACGAGGACGAGGACGAGGACGAGGACGAGGACGAGGCAGAGGCAGAGGCAGAGGGAAAGGCAGCTGAGCGCACATACGCACCGACGACGAGAGTGCGCAGACTTATTCGTTGCCGTGGCCTTGTGCTTCTAGAGCGAGAGAACGGGAGATCGGTGGGAGGAAGGACCATAGAGGGAAAGAGGAAGAAAAGAGGGGTAGAGAAATTGGTCAGCCCACTCTTATGCGCTGTACTTGTACATATTATAGGTACACCCATACGTTATTATAGGTACACAGGTACGAACGAGGATCACGTGTATCGTCTACATACAATAATAGGTAGGTATATATACTAAGTATGATCTATGTCCCTCCGGTCAGATCCATAGTAGATTGCGGCTAGCTCCCGGATCGTCGTTGAACGAACGAGCGTATTATATATATACGATATATACCTTATACCTACCCTAAGTTTGAAGATTTTACTCGGGCGTGAATGAAAATGCGCCAATATAGATTTTTGCATAAATATTACTTGAAACTTGAACTACGGACAACTTGAAATGGCAATATCTATAAGGACGAACGAATTACTCGCGATCGAGTTGACTTTGAAACAAATAAAGTTGAGCACCGCAGCGCTGCGCCGAGTACCGGAGAATCGAGAGTTAAATTCCCACACCGCTGGCCATAGTACGAGAGCTATGTCGTCCTCGAAGATGTGTCCCGTACAAATATCCATAAGTCACCGAGGCACTATATATATAGGTACGCGCGATAAAGGCCTCCTCATATGCTCCTCATTTATTCCTTCATCCGCTAATGTCTGCAGCCTTACCGGGGGGTCGCAACCGCGCAACACAGGGACGAAGGTCGAGTCCCGTATATATAGCTAAATATATATTAGACTTATGTACTATACCGAATATAGGTGTATGTATACACAAATTTTTCCCCATCATCTCTCGAATTTATAGAGGTGAATTTTATGGGCGAGACCGGCCGAGCTGGCTTCCGACATCGAGCGTGTGGCTTACCCTGGCACCCATATGGCAGCACTTATATATCTACATATTATATATTCCTTCCGCGCGCACAGCTTCACGTACAAACTATTATAGACAATTCGTACCCATCCAACGATAGCGAAAACCGTATGTGAGGCCACGTACAGAATGGTGCCACAGCGGCCACCGAATATTCGCGAGACCCACGTCGCTGCAGACCCGGCACACGCACATCACACAATGTAACGTGTAAATATAGGTATACCTGATCTAACATAATTACGCGCGGACGTGCGAGTGGGTGTGGGTGTGGGTGTGGGAGTGGGAGTGGGTGTAGGTCCGTACGCACGTAACAATATAGGTATTACGTTTACGTATATCGATATGTATATAATATTATGTATTATACAGATGCGGGGTGTCGAGCGTTGACAAACTTATAGTTATGTATATGTACAATATATTGTATATGTCCGTGTATATGCGTAACACCGTTAAAAATTCTTGTGAATTCACAACATATTTACTAAACAAAAGTTTTGCAAAATTACAAATGTGGCGTAGCAAAAGTAAATTGCTAAGCTTGTTTTATAGATTTACAAATAAATTCTTGATCTTACTGAACTTTCATAGGAGAAACACAAAATTGTATTTGAATTCGCTAAATTGTTTAATAAATTTGAAGTATTCGTGAATTACATTTACTGGAAATGTCTTGTAAATTCACTATACTCATGTGTAGGCATAAAGCGGCGCCGCTACCATGTAAACCAAGGGTGACTGAATGAATGAGACAAGAAAATTGCGCCGCTTCAAGTGCGACACCTTTCCATAACTTATCGTCATTGTCAGTGTCAGTGGCTGTCTCATTCGCAAATAATATAGAGATGTATATACACGATCTCTGAAATGGCAAAATTAAAATAGTATCCGGCAACGCGTGGAAGGTCAACAATTTTACCTCGAATGTTACTCTTGACACGCGTGTATGGGTATATTCACACATGCACCAATACCTGTCAAGGTATACGCTATACATACCTATATATATATATAAATCAAAAGCAAAAAGGGATTGATCCGTTGGCGTGTGCCGGGTATAACGATGAAACAGTCGGGTATTCTGACTCACTCGATTTCAAGACTCTGTAACTAGGGGTACTGCTGCACCCCCCGACGTCTATATTTCCTTCCTCCAGTAATTATATATGCGTAAATTTCTCTCACCTCTCCGTACAAGATTCGTAGGTTAAAATAAAATTGTTCAATTCTAGGACACTGCGTGTACCTACTACGTATATTAATGTACTATCGCGCGCACGGGCAGCAACTGCGCCACCGTCAAATATTTCTCTTCCCGCAACTGTGTGCGCGCCTCGTGTACCACGGCACCCGATAGTGTGCGCGCGGAGAGACAGCCGAGGTTGAACGAACCCACGTGCCAGCCGAACCTCGCTAATAATTTTTTAAAGCACCGTCTTGCTCCAAGCCACCAAAGACGAACGACGAATGAACGTTATACCTATACATGCAAACATACATTGCGCGATCCGTTACTCACACGCAATTGCAGATCCGCGGTCCAGTATATGGATAAGTGTCAATTTACTAAAGTTGTTGTTAGTAGCTTGCGATTCTCGCCGGTCGCATATTTTTTGCCTTGCGGTGCAATGATATTATATTATATTACTATAACAGATTGTTACGCTATGATATACGCACCTATGGGTAAAAGAGCCAACACCGCGAAGAGAGCGAAACTTATAGATATGGAACACCTTCTATTAGGAAAATATGACATAATATAACATTATGTTATATACGAGGGAATCATGTTCGCGAGCTTTATGAAGAAGTTTTTTCGCCGTTCATTTCTACAAAAAAAAAAACAACCAAGTCGCATTATCACATATTTGGTCAAACGTGAAGAAAACAGAAATAACACTAACAACACGACAGTTATCAGTGTAGCGAGTGTTCAAAGTGCCCCCCCCCCCCCCCCCCCCCCCCATTCTGCTGAACGCAGAGTTTGCAGCGACGAAGCATAGACTCCCTCTTCTTCCCATCACTCCCGGATTGTATTTAATGAAGACAAATTCAACTTGGTTGTTTTTTGTTGAAATTAACGACGAAAATACTCATTTTCTGTGATATTTGAAACACTGTGTCAGATTCATTATGTTGTTAAGAAATAGTTGAATTAGACTTGGATTATTTCAAAATCCTCGACGATTCCGCCGCGGTGAACAAGTGTTGCAGGCGTTCGCCGAAAACTTTGAATCCCTCTCTCATCAAGGTAACGTCAACTTTCCGGAAATGGGTTCCAGCTATGTCGAAAATGTTAGTTAAGGTCCCCCCTATCACCACCCGTCGGGGTGACATAGTTAGTTCTGACACCCTGTATATACGCATACTATGGTATGGGTATAGACCTAATATACACACCAGCTGTCAAAGTATTTAATTTCCAATTTGACCTCGTTAGCTTTAAATAGATGAAATTCATGTTTACGTTTGTTCAAATGACTTGACGTGTCTATATTACTAGGTATATAGATGTATGTAATAATTATAATCTGTACGTGATAATTCGACTCATTCGATGCGTGGTTGTACGATTTGCAAATGAGAAAGAGAAGAATTTCTCCCCCGCCCCGCGATCGGACTCTTTGATCGTATAGGTGATGAAGCGTGTGCCACAAAAAATTGGGGATATACCCGTAACTCTCACCCTTTCACGGGTTTCACCTGACCCTATGTTTACAACTATAGTTACTACTATACATACTTCGTTTTTATTATCAATATTATCGTTATTGCTGCGTCAAACGAATGAATGATATGTATATAGTGCATATACCTATAGAGCCTATACATATAGTCTTATCTGCACGACTGAGAAGATTAGAACATATCGTCTCTTTCTCTTACTCCCACTCCCACTCCCTCTCCCTCTCAGATTAACTAATTAATTTTAATTTTTAATTTTAATTTTTAATTTTTAATTTCAAGTTTTCTACAGAATACCTGCACGATTATGATACTTGGATTAAAATGTATCACTATCATATTATGTACAAAATCAACGCCAATATGTACCTGATGAGTCAGCGCTTGAGGGGACCTGTCCGAGAGCGCTCAATAAATGAATTATCCATTTATATATCTCCCTTTCTCTTTCTATTTCCTCTTACTATTTTCTCTTCTTTTGTATTTTTATTTTCATTTTCACGTTGTATCAGATACCTACTCCTATTAATACGGTTTTTATTCAACTTTTCGACATATTTCATATATTTCATATTTTTATTTTACCGACTTCCGTCTAATATATACTCTGCACTCTCTACTATAGGCATACCTAGGGACGTTGTTTCTCCTCTTCTTTTTCGACGGGCAAATTCGGTAACGTTCAACTTGTCTCCGACAATTACACGCAATTGCCTATATTCATATAGATATACCTGTAGCCAGAACAGAGCTATTACATGTTATGACGCGAGCAACAATGCACTATGTATAGTGTGCATGGTATATAAGTATACGGTGATTAATAGACGAAGCGAAACGTTTACGCAAACGCTGCACTATGCAATACGTGCATATCTTTGTGAGTCCATTACATTATTATTGTATCCTGGTATGTATACGGATGATCTGCTATACCTATACTATATCGTACATGCTGCAGGGGCGTCTCGCAAATATCTGTTCCCCGCGCGATCAAATCAGTAAGATGATTATTTTTTTCTACTCTTTATGGGAAACATCTTGGGGTAAATCACCGCGACCGGAGGTTGTAGTATTCGCGGGACACGTAGCCCGGATATCATTTCCAACGGTACATACCTATACACTATCCACTAGGTAGGTATATGCGGCAAACGAACCGTAATTTACCACGACTCTCGTCCCTCTACCGGGAGTGTTGATAACAGATAGCAAACACTTACCGCGTGTTATTGCGCGAACCTACGTATATAGGTATGTAATACTCGTGCAACTGTGGGGGATGTAGGGGAGGGCAACGGACGCCTAGATAAAGAGAGACAGTGATAGAGAGAACTGTGATAGGAATCGAGAGGGACATTCGAGATCAGCCACTGCAACTGTGCAGCTGTCGCGAAAATAGACGGTCTACTGTTTATGTCCGCTGCAACGACGCGGCGGGTGAGTACCTCCTATATGCCAGTATGTATGCATTCATGTGTGTATGTATGCCTATACTTCAGTTCCACCATGTTATGTATAAATATATATATAATACTATAATATATTTACCACAAACAATCTCTATACATGTAGCAGGGACCGGCACCCGCCGTATAGCTCTGACGCCCAGCTATATTGCTATTCCTATTCTTATTCCTATTCTTATTCCTATTCCCATTTCCATTCCTATGCACACAACACATGCATATGTATACATATTATACTATATATTTATTGTCAGTAGTGATTGGCCCGGGAGTCGTGGAATGACATCAAAGAAGAATTGCAACATCCTGAAGGATTTCAATAGCTCCTTACCTATTGTTCCCGCATGTATATGAAAATATGTGTGTGCGCATGTACAATACATACGCGTGATACGTGCATAAACGATGAATTGCCTGTAACCAGATGGTCGGCCGCCGTATATCCGCGGTTTCTTCAGGTATTCATGCGTGCCGCTGTACGTCGTAGTATGCCTCGCGTACTCGGCGACGTAATCCAACGCCGAGGTTCCATACACATAGTTCCTCGGCTGCTGCAGGGGGGCAGCGGTGCAACGTATATGATTCTTTGGTTAGATGATTTAGGGCACACGTGACGTTACACCCAAATAACTGTTAGACGGTATGTTGCACTGGCTGGCTATGCAATATTATGTAACGGCAGACGGTGCAGCGCAGAAATCGAATAAATTTGGTAATGAGAAACGGAGAACGGGGAACGGGGAACAGGGAACGGTGATCAGTTGACGGTAGGAGCGGGAGTGGGAAATCGTGGAACAAACACAAGTATAGGCGGGAGGGGTGGGGCGCGAATTCTTGGAAATTTCAACTCTACCGCAATTTCACACTACGGCACCGAACGACAATAATCCCGTGCCGGTTGGCGAGCGAACGAGGACTGGGACGGAGTAGTCGGACCGCCGGAGGACCGCTGCCACCCCCCTCGCGGATCACGACTAACAGAGCGGCGGAGTTGCCGGGTAGGGGAACGCAACGGTGGCGGGGGGGGGGGGGGGGGGGGGGCAGCAAGAATGCGAGAAAACGAAAAATGGTCTTCTTTTTTTTTCTTTTTGCCCCAATGTTTCGTGCTAATATTGCAGGCCACTGGCCACGGGGTTGCAAACCCTGCAGCTATGCCGAATCGCGAACCCTGACTAGATATATCGAGTCAGTCCAACGATTTCGATTAGATTATATATTTATGTGGACCTGTGTAAATAATGGTTATGTATGGAATATGGATCGTATATCAAACGTATAGCTATGGGTATACCTGCACTTATATAGGCCGGTATATAATGCATGTATAAAGTTCGGTGATCTGTGGCAGTATGCAGTAATATACATATCTTATACACAGAGATACTTATATACGTGTATCAGCCGCGTATACAATACATACGCACTGATGCGAGGATACCACAGGTGTGTGGCGCGCGGGCCTATATAGGTATATCCGCGACAGAGAAACGCTCTCTTGCGGACGCCAGGCCAACAGCGAGCAACTACAAAATGGCAGCAAATCTGTGGATATTCGCATAGTCCTGCTATGATAGTACATCCGAAAATAAATGCGAATTCTACTTATAATTGAATAGGTATCTAAGATTTTGTATCGAATTCGGAAACTATGAGAATTCAATAACTTGTTAATCTCGAGACGAGTCAAGTATAGGTATAGGAGATTTAAAAAAACATTATCATGTTACAAGAAGAATTTATAACGCATTAACCATATCCCGAAATTGAGACGCAATTTGTCGATGGCCTTCGGGATGGTAGGCTGGAGGTGTAATCAAAATTCAGAAATTACGCTTCGCACAACCGCGACCGCCACTATAGAATAAATTGAAAAAGTAGTATTCATATCATCGATGTGGGCAAAAGAAAAGAACGTCGTCGCTGAATTCCGTTTCTCTCAACCTGGTTATTTCTCTATGTCTATCTATATACAATATTGTTCAACGTTGAATCAGTGGATATCTGCGTGTATAAGGTATCCACGTACGACGATAAAACGGAATCTTTGAAAAAAGAAAGGACCTACGGGGGAAAGGTAATACAAGTACCTACGAAACACCCGTGAAACTTTCAAAACTGAAACCAAAACTGCGCTACGATGCCTATATCGATCAGAAGTCGCAATGCTATCACAGATTGGTAGATTGTACGGATCGCGCCTGAGTACTGTGTCTATAATGATCTAGGTCTGGGTACCTATATGTATTATCCATATATACCTAATATATAGATTGATGTTTAGACCATGTGTTTTTATCGTTGATGATTAGTAGGGGAAGGTCGAAGAGAGAGAGAAGAGGTTTTTTTTTTGCCACATTCCGACCAGGCCCAGCCAGCCGCATCTTCAGGCAAATTAAACTTTAGGCGCCTGAGATGTTCGTCACCTCATGGTTGAGGCATGGTTCTGGCACTTCCTCTGAAACCATGAGGTAACGCACATCTAAGCTACTTAAAGTTTAATTTGCCTAAAGATGCCTAGCTGGGCGCAGCCGATTCGTCGCAAAAAAAAAGCGCGCTTATTCTCTTGGACCTTCCTTGACTCTAATCATCAACGATATTATGAATATATATATCATGCCGAGTGATACATTCAACAGCTGTTCAAAAAGTTTACCAATCCAGCTAAGTTCCCGAATCGTCTGAAATTGTTCCTATCCAAATCAGGTATAAGTATGTCTATTCAATTCCGGGACCTGAAAAATTACTGGACATACCCTACGTGCAGAACGATAATCTGCGTAAGCCATAAATGCCTATTTGTCTTGGTTTCAAATTCGCATAGTACGGTAATATCTAGAGATTTTTTTAGCGTACAGCGCGCGCGGGGGTTGCAGTATCGGGGTAAATGTTAGAAAGAGGTGGAAAAATATGTGCCACTTATACATGCTTATATGTAACGATACAACGACCTCTTGCCGGCAGCCGGAAGTATGGAGGAAGTCAAGTGCATGCGAGACTTCCACCACGTTACCGGGGATTCACGGATTGACCCGGATGTCGCTCTGCTTGTATATATATATATATATAGAGAGAGAGAGAATAGGTTATAGAGGTGCCACATACCCTCTCTGGCACCTCAGGCTATGGTCTCAGTTCGCGTGCACCCTGCATCACCTCATATGTCTCATATTGTCCGTTACCCGACTCTAAAAAGCATTGATAAAAGATAAACCTATAAATAAAATATAGGCTACCTAGATATAGGTATTTAGTCCCCAACGTGAAATATGTTATTTTTTTTTTTATCGCTGTAAACGCAGCGGTATAGACACGTTTATTAGGCGACTGTTTTCTTGGAGATACCTACTCACATACCTAATATAGGTATACAACGTAGAATATACTACGATTTTGAAATCTGAACTTGCGGCTAACAGTGTCAATTTGGTGTAGTGAGCAAAGGGTCCTTTATATGGGACCATAAGTCCATAATGTGGTAATTTAAGAACCACTGTAACCGGCATAAAACTGTGGCGACAACAACGACATTAACGTAGTAGACCCTGCGCACTTGCCCTCCCTCATATGCGTATAGGTACTACATCCATGCTCCTACTATATACGTACAGTGTACTGACTACTGTGTATTGATGTAGGTACCTGCATGCCTGCGAGAACGTACGTAGAAGATCATGCATGCATGCATGTATGTATGTATGTATGTATAATGTGAGTATAGTATACGTAATAGCTGGGGACCTGCCTGCCTTTACCGGGTTCCGCACGCGTGCCGCCTGCACCGATGTCTCAAAATATCGCAGACGAATAAAATGGTCGCCGCGACGCCGCGACGCATTGAAAATAGAAAATAGAAATGGATTTAGAAATAGAGTCACCGCCAGCCGCTGCACGGAGGGAATTTTATGAGAAGCGCTGTCATACCGGCATAATAGGCGAGATCTCAGAAGTACGCGATAAGTCAATCGACCTATACCAGTTATGACGGCGCTTTTCATCAAATTCTCTCCGTGTGCCCCACAATTTTATCAAACCCCTCGCCCGTTGCTGCAGTCTTGCAGTCTATACGTAGGTATGTGATTAATGTTGACGGGTTGCATATGGCATTCCTGCGTATACATATATATGCATCGCGCGTGTAGGTAGAACGACGTACGTATATGCATATAGTATAGTATAGATTCTATGTTGCACACATGATATACCTAATATACTCGGTCAAAAGTATCCCACACCTACAATTGCGTGCGTAGGTTATACGGATAAAGTACCTATATACCTGCAGCTGTACTACATATAATATGCAACCGTAGATCGTACCTTACATACATAGTATATAGGTATACGTATATGGATAGTTAAACGTGTACCATGTATATGGGTGTGCCCGATGCATGTTCGTAAGTATAATAACGTGTATACGGTAGACCGGATGAAGGAGGCGTAAGGCGAGCCAAGTATTGCGTCTTTTACGCCCTTCCGCCTTGCCGTCTTTCCGCATTTCCGTATCAACACATCTATAACTACGCCGACCTCTATACCGTTATCTTTACCAGTTCCAGTAGTGCGACGGCTATACAACTTACACGTATGTATGTTATCACTGGCCGAAATCTGAATATATATTTATATAAGGTATATTATATGCATGTGTACATACATTTTGCCCCTTGTCCAGTAGCTGGGTATAAACAGTACCTACTTATATTTTCAATTTTCTACGGCGACATGGAATATAATATATACATATATATATATATATATATATATATATTAGGAAAGAAAAAAAAATAGCAGATATACAAAGCGATTCTCTATGAAAAGTAACTCTATGGAAAGTAAATGATAACGAACCAGCAGTTGCCTCACCGCCTCGTGTATATTATAAGTACCTATAACGTTAAGCTCGCACACCGCTACCCCGATACATTATTATATTTATATGATCGATTACTCGTTGACGTTTCCAAGGTCACGATACTCGAACAACTCGGGAATCACGCAACCGACACTCCACGCTCCCGACACGAGACAATGCGGTACGATTCCAGGACGCCTATATCCGAGATGTCTGCACCGGCACGGTACGGCACAGCACGGCACGGCACAACGTCGGACATACCCATCTCCGTGGCGTTTATAAATAGCATAGGTATGTCGGCGTAAACTGGCGGCACTAGTGAAACACGAAATTACACAACGCGCGAGTCGAAGCGAGGTAGGTACATACTTGAAGTCGAGGTGGTGCGCCCGCGTACGTTCCACGATGCAGAGTGTGCGGGAACGCGATCAAACGGTGCGGTGTACGATCTTATAGACTATAGACTGCAGCTGCCGTTGCCGTTGCCGTTGCCGGCATGACCCGAGCACGCTACGCTACCCCTACTCATACTTTGGCCATCAGCAGGCTATAGCTGTAGCTAGGCTGCTCTGCCCGATGTCTATACCTAGGTCTACCTGCAGGACGAGTGGCAAACTGGCAACCGGTGAACCAGTGGGAACGGCGGTGCCGCCGAGTCCAGTCACTACCAGCCCCAGTCCCTGTACAACCTCGTTACGAATTTTACGAGCACTGAGCACGCGATTGTCGCGTTCTCCGACTGCCGAATACCCCCACCCTTGGTCCCTTCTCTATCGCTCTTCCTCACTCTTCCGCACTCTGCCTCGTTCATCGCGCACATACCTCCTCGCCACAGCCGCGTTCGCCCATTCATGCATTCTCTTCGGAGGGTCTATATACGTACCTACATACCTATACCGTATAGGAGAGTGTACGTCGCGTCGCGTCGCGTCGAGTCGTTCGGCTGTAATACCCCCACTGGTGTGTGCGTACATGCGTAACGTTGCATAACCATAACCGGAATTTTGATAGAGAAATATGCAACACGTATTCAACACGGAGCTTCCGGAGTTTCAATTACGGTATGCCTATAGGTAGGTAGGTAGGTAGGTAGGTAGGATATTCTCTGTAATAGGTACATACATACAACTGTATATAGATATATAGGTATAGGTATGGCTATTTCTACGGATCGGGACGATGTCGTTCGAGGGTTGTAACCGCGTGTAAAAATGTCATATACATAGGTACACATATAGTAGGTAGGTATATACACACATTTTATGCGACTGTTCAGAATATATTTTACGTACAATCTATACAGAGATTTGTTCACTGTAATTACAAGTATTATCTCTATATACATTATACATGTATATATATATATATATATATATATATACAATTGATTATACCTAATTGTACCCTATTTTCTTACATAAGTACATGGAAAATACCCAATCGTTGATTTGGTAAAAATCTTTCGGAATATGCATGAAATTGTTTATACTGTAAACTGAATTTTCACTATATCCCACTCGCCCAATTTAACACACATACGCGCATACGCCATTTCGGGGGGTTTGTTCGTTCCCCGACCCAGCACGTCCAAGCAGTTGAAAGAGTATAAGTAGCATAAGTAGTAGCAGTCACACTCCTCGACCCGAACGCGTTTCGTACCGCCCGAGAAGCGGTGTGTCTATATATGAGTGTCTAGTATAATATGCTGTATCGATCAGATCGGGTCGAGTTAAGGCGCTGCAGTTCCTGCCCGGACGATGCATGTGGATTAAAATTCTAAATGCCAAGGTCCACGAATAGTCGTAGCCAGGCCGAAGCCAAGCTTTTACAGCGAGTGGGAAATTTATATACAATATATAATATATTATACTCTAGTTTTTTTCGGACGCAGGTGTAATTTCACCGATTACGCCGATAGGAAATCTTTGTGCGTATATCAATGGTATGTATATAGGTATGTACACTGATGTAATATGTATACGAGAGTGTTCGTCATGGGAATAAAACCGAATAATATAGCTATCGGAGGTGGTATCGCAGATTGCGGAATTCCCTGCTTCCGTATTTCGTTATAGGTACACACCCGTCCGTTTAGCCAAGGCCAACGTCAAGCGCCATCATTACAAGAAAGCCGACTACTGCGCCCCAGCTCGCCACCTTACCGTTGCCGCTGCGTGGAAAGAAAGAAAGAATTATAACAATAATAATAACCATACATATCATCGGTAAATTGTCTCAAATTTACACACAATCACGTCGCAATGATGAATGAATACGTATGGCTTAAATACAGTGTGAATTCCTAACGTCCGAACACTTGGGCAGGTAGATAAGTCCGATATAGGTAGGTACGTGGTTGTATATACCTACTCCAATGCTGTATTAGGTAGATATAGCTATACTTCGTGATGTGGAGATTCTCGGGCGAGGGATAGCGCGCGATTGAACTTTGAAAATGAACGCGCTCGGGGTGCACTGGTTCTAGGAAGAAGGACTATCCGTTTTCACTTTTGTGTGTTTTCAAAACGAACGAACTGTTCCCGAGGGAGCCGCCGGCGAGCGAGTCTCTCAGGACTCCCAGGGGCCGGGGCGCGTGGACGGTTACACGGCGCACGCGAAATACAAAGAAGCCAATTATAATGACAATGCACAAGGCCTGGGAAGAAATTCGCCAAGCCCCCTGTAAGGGCTTCGCTCTTGTCCGACGCATACGCGAGTATAGGTATACATATATACACACCCTATACCGACGCGCTTTTCTTCTTTTACGTGTACATACCAAAACACCGGAGCCCGGAGGTACCTACTCCATGTAAAACTACGTCCCGTCCTTCTTTTCTTCTCCCTCTTCTTCTCCTTTTCCTCATCCTCCTTCTACTCACGCTTCTTCTTACATTTTTTCCTATTGATTCCACATTATCGTATTCTTCATAGTTTGCCTCTGGTTCGAGCCGTAGCACAATTTAGCACTTTAAAATTTAGAAATATCGCGATGCAGCGTCAACGGCTCGAAAATGAAAGGATAACGGTCGCGATAATGAGAAAAATCGAGAAAAATGATTTGACCAGCAGATGTTCCGTGTTCATTGGAAAATAACGAACCATACGCTATAGGTATATAATATACACCTATACATGTACCTATATGAGATAGGTATCTAATGTACCTTATATGTCTACCGGTTCATACACATCTATATACCTACAGTGTAGTGTCCAAGTGATACCTTTCCATAATGCGAATGTATTCAAAACGCCGCTGTTGGAAACATATACCCTAAGGAACCCGCCGTTCGCACGCCGCAAATAGAAATCACGCAGGTTACGGGACTGATCCCCGTTCGTCTGACCCGAATCACTCGAGTCCTCGGAACGGTCGCAATTCCCGTTTCCGCAGACAAACAATTATGGCAACAAATTCAAGAGACAAGCATATTTCCGCGTAACGACGCGACGTTACGTGAACCGGGTAGGTGTAGGTCCCAGAATCCAGAGTTCTCGTCAGCCCGATTACGGTGTCAAGTATAAGGGGGCTGGCTGGCTGGCTGGCTGCCTAACCCATAACCCAACCCATGCGAAACTAGGCATATGTGCAACAATACACCTCTTTCGTCATCCGATTTCTACTGAGATTGGGTTCCACGCGCTCACCCTGTAGGCTTCTAGCCTTTTAACTCACTGCCAGAGTAGGTATAGAGGAACTGTTTTCAAATGTACACAGAGATGGGTAGCTTAGGGTAATTACGGGTATACGAATAAAGGAACATTCTACATTCTATACCTACATATAGGTATAGGTATAGGTATGTATATAGTATACGGTGTAGGCGGACAAAATTGCCATCGACGTCCGTGCGTGATTAGATATGAATGAACTGAACTCTATCACTTGCCCCCATTAGATATGGTTCAGTCGGACAAATTGTTGAAACTTTACCTTGAATGAGCTTCCGGTACAATGTCGTCGACAACGACGTAGATCATGGCGCCTGCAGCAAACGAGAGAGCGTAGGGCAATATCGGCGCTGCGAGACCGACGCCAGCCGCGCCAAGGACCCCAGCAATCGGCTCTACCATCCCCGATAGTTGACCGTACCAAAAACTCTTTAAGGTACTGAAACCAGCTGCCTGCAGTGGGAGCGAGACGGCCAGGCCCTCGGGAAAGTTTTGTATCCCGATTCCGATTGCCAGATTTCTGCAACATCAAGATCGATTTCCCCCTAGTTATAATCGTCGATGGCTGCTAGATTCATCCGAAATGTTATCCTTTACGTGGCGCGAACCGCGGTAGAGAGGCAATCCCGACGCAACCGGTGGACGAACAAACGAACTTCGTGCCGTGTGTGCGTCCGGGCTGAACGCCGTGGCCGCGGCCACGGCCACGGCGACGCATTCCTACGATGATCTCTGAACGATTCCGAGCGCCACTGGACCCCGACGAACGCCTTTCGGTGTATACAGTAGAACCTAGATTAACCGGGTGCAGCGGTTCATCCGGGATGCAGATTAACCTGCAGGATTGCTTCGAGCAATTATTATCATTTATATGGATTTTTCTTTCTACCAAGAATGCGGCAAACCATCATTACCAAGGAACAAAAAGAAAAAGAAAATTAGATGACAAACTCAAATTCAAGATTTCTTCAAGCCGCAACGCGAAATAGAAATATTATAATCCCTTTTGTCAAGGCAATGAGGATGCAGCTGTTAGAAATAATCTACTCGTTAATAACTGTTAATTTGAATTTAAAAAATATATATCTATAATGTATCATTCGGATTATTCGCGTTTTTCACCCCGTGGGTTAATCGAGGTTCTACTGTATCTTGCCCGTACAGATACCCGTATAGAATCGGATGTATATACCTGTGTACAGTTAACCGCAATACGCGAGGTAAGGTCACCCATGTTCAATGTATAGACAAAGCCCTTACCCCGCAGTCAATGTACACTTCGTTCCCACCTGGAATTTTTCTCATCCTCGCAGGATACAAGGACAAAGATTAGCGGGACTCCGCTCGCTTTACTTTTAGGGAAACATATACCTATTCTTCTTCGATCGCCGCGGCACTTCCATACCCACCCATATGAGCTACCCACTTCTCCCGAAAACGACAATATGAATCCCGCAGGCAACATCCACGCGAGGATCTCGACTGTTGTTCTAGGCCAAGAAGCTCGGGATCGGTCGCAGGCGAGTCAATAATTCACCCAAAAAGATCTCTTCAGATCTCCGCTCCTGAATTATCATTTCTATAACACCATATGCATGAACGGAGAGATATTGATATCGAGAGTCATAACATCTTTTTGTCGAGTATGGAAATCGGAATCTATGAATGCTTCAATTTTAACCGGTACATGTATAGGTATACGACGTGACAAACAGATATTTCCCGCGTATATATATATATATATATATATATATATATATATACCGGGACAATCAGGTGAAACCGAATGGTCCGATTCCCCACCCGGCGGATATTTCGTATTTTTATAGGGTTAGTCACTCGTTGCGCTGAAAAATTCCTAGGGTGATTTGGCCGCGAGGTCGATGCAACAAAACACCCTAAGGATTTTCAGTGTAACGAGTAGCTATCCCCATAAAAATACGACTCATCCGCCGGGTGGGGGATCAGTCCATTCGGTTTCACCTGATTATCACGGTATATATATATATACTATTATATGGATTGCTTCATGTACCCGCGTGCATTCAGGTATATCTATATATATATATGCGCATACGTATGCTTGTGTGTACCTAGGTATGCATATGCCCTCTCCCCAGAAGCAACGGACTCGAGGAGGTAAAAAGAGGCTCCGGTTGTCCGCGCGTTCCTCTCGTCGCTATCCCCGTACCTACGTTGGACGTTGTTGCCGGTGTGGGCCTCGCGGGAGCCAGAGGAATGCGGCACCGGCGAATGGCGGCCAGTCGGCTCGGTCGACTCGGCACCGCGTTCCCATGCATTCCACAGCCCCCACCACGCCGACCTCCCTGGCGAGCTGCTGTAGTGGTGCAACGGACCGACGCACCCTCATGGACCCTGCGATACTCGCTCGCGCCCGGAATATACTATACTCGTTTATGTTTTTAGCCGTATAAACGAGAAATGTCGTACTGAGGGAGTCTCGGCGACCCTGCCGGATCCCCTGCGCGTTAGAGATCAGCTGGAAAACCGCCGGTGAACAATCCCTGTAGGGGTGCAGGGGTCAGCAGCCGACCTTGCCCTCATAACCCCATCCCTTCCCATCCTGTTTCGTTCGACCGCTGCGCCGCTGCATCTCTCGGCCGGCCTCTCATATACATACAGTGCGTATAGATAAGTATAACAGGTATGTGTTCCGCAGAGATAGGGTCGGGTATCAATGCACGCGCGCGGATCTGGACATTCAAGGCTTCTTAAAGCACGTATACCAATCATCGTCGGCGGGGCTCGTCACTGATCTTCGTAATGGCCGTAGGTGCTTACTTTCCAGGTAACGGACACGCAAAGCGCATACACGATGCTCCGGCATTCCAAAGATATGGTTTCGCTCCGCCACTGCACAGTCTCAACCGCAATATTCTACATGTACATAGGTATACACCTAATACAGTACTTAAGATGAAACGCTGATATTTTCGGCAGCAGATTTGGTTCGGATCCGCCAAATTATTCCAACTATTTTCCACGTCTTTTTCCTACATGTAGGTACAGACATATTACTCCGTCAACCTTTTTCTTCTGAGATTTTCAATTCCATACCAAATTTACACATTACGAGTTGAAGAATGTTGACCTCCCGAGAACGGATACATCGCTGGACTGTGGGTAACGGTGCGGGACCAATTGTCCACGGTTATATAGGTAGGTATACCTGTTGTACTTTCGAGATACACGAAATACTATGGCGCTGAAAATTCTATACGTTTCAAGAAATGTGAATGGAAGTGCACAAACGTGCAGTGAATAACGCGTATAACCAGACAGGAAAATTTTCGACACGATAGCTATACTATATATGACCGCCAATATTGAATTCCTCAACTGATCGGCTAAACGGCTATATTACATCGTGACCTGCACGTTTGTGTCGGGTCAACGACCGGCGTCATCTAGAAATGGGGACTTGTATGATGTTGATTGAATAATCTGCACCCTACATCAGGTAAGTGTGAATTGTTTGGGCTCGCGCGACGTTTGCAGTCGTCGCTGCGTCCGAGCGCACATTCCTCCGCATATCTCGTACCCCACATCTGTATACGAGCATTCTCATTCCCATTCCCATTCTCATTCCCAGTCTACCTCGGTTCGCCGTTATCGCGGCGTTCGTTGCCTCCGTTGTGCCGGGACTTTTCTCCTCGCGCCGCCTGTATAGGTGCACGTTAAACTCGCTTACAAATCCGTCGTAGCTGTATACCTTTACCGTATAGTTCGGGAGGCCACGGGGCTGTCTACGTCCCGAGGCACGCGCCCGCACGCCTGCAGTATAACTCTGCGAATCCGTGACAACGCCCTCCTCCTATTCCGTACACTTTAAACTACTGCAGTACTAAAGACATAATCGCTTATACAGGTTACACTATGCGTATACTATATGCATACGTCCCAAGAGCCTCGAGACCGGAAGTTCTATCGCCTCAGGCTTCCGCCGCCACGGGCATATTGTATATACTAATATACAGCGACCGCAACACTATACCTACTCCAAGTGTTCGGACGTTAGGAATTCACCCTGTATATGTATACGCCTGGTGTGTTTGATTCTGATCGATTCGAGGTATAGGTAAATGAGACATCTTACAGATCTGTCGAAATTGAACAAGTGGTTTTTTGAGAGAAGAATATGGACGGAGGCTAGAGTGGGCATGAATCATCTATACCAAAGATGTGTATATTATATGGCACTATATATATATATATATATAGGTAACTAGAAATAAGCGTATTGTGCCTTTTATATAATAAAATATAATATAAGATAGATATGATATGATAAGAAGTTATTCATTTCGAATATATTTATCTGAATTATATGCAAATGTGATTCATTTTTTTTCTTTCCCATTCTCCACAACGAGTCTTTTCTGTAGGTGTATAGATATGCGGAGGCTTTTATTACGATATCAATTCCTCGACCCTTGGATCTTACCTTATCTATGTCTATAGGCTCCTGCCAGTATTGATACGCGAACTGTGGCGGGCTAACTTACATAGACGTCCGAAGCCTGAGCGACTTTCGCGACACATACCGTGATAATCAGGTGAAACCGAATGGACTGATCCCCCACCCGGCGGATGAGTCGTATTTTTATGGGGATAGCTACTCGTTACACTGAAAATCCTTAGGGTGTTTTGTTGCATCGACCTCGCGGCCAAATCACCCTAGGAATTTTTCAGCGCAACGAGTGACTAACCCTATAAAAATACGAAATATCCGCCGGGTGGGGAATCGGACCATTCGGTTTCACCTGATTGTCCCGGTATAATATGGTATAATATAAGGGCTCGAAAACAGCCAAACGGGTTTCGAAAAAACTGTCAAGAGATATTATATGGATTCAGGACAACGAGAGATTCGAACTGAAAAGATGCCACAACGATGCCGGACTATTATAGAAATCGAATTTCCACCTGGGATTTATCACTGTTTGGGGTAGGTTTGGGGTAGAGGGTATGTGGGTATCTAACGGCAGTCGACAAATTAGCAGAAGATGGTAAAGAAAAAAAACAGAAAAAAACTGAAATAGTACAAATAGCCTCCAGTTGGTGTAATGTAATCTGCGATCAAGGTAATTATTTATTGATCCGTGGATTAGCACTAATAAATGGAGGATTATGAGTGGTCGTAAAATATGTGACGTTGATGATATCGCGATGATATGAAGACGGCATCGATAAAGCTCCGATTACCAATCGATACGTAACCCTCTATATACGCCTAAATCGTGTTCAATGCCGCAGTACAGCTAATCGCGTTTGGCGCGAAGGATTAGGGAGAATCCACCCCCTTATCCGCACAGACAGTAAGCTACGATTTCGTATTGTTGCAGCCGCATAATATGTTAAAAAATGAACGTTTCGACTCATCAGTCATCGCCAGTCCATATAATATGCAGTTCATCCTATAATCTAAGGCACTAACTAACACACGTGCAACTGGAATAATCAAAGATAAGAATCGCCCGAATAATTTCAGGTGAGAAATTTCGGTCAATTGCGCCGAAGCCGTGGGAATATAATCACAGTAATAAAATAATTCCTGCTCTATCGATATCGAATAATAACGTGTATATCAGTAAGAAATAATCACGATACCCGTCATACCTGTACAGCGTATATACCTATGTACCTGCAGTGCTTTATGAGAAAATCAATTCTAATTCAATGTCTAATCTACCAAGGTTTCAGAAATATGATTACCGACCATTTCCATTCACCGTATAAATTGCCATGTATTTAAATAAAAATTTGACCGATATTTTTCCACCCAAGAAACGATAAGGCTATACGAAAAATTAAAGGTGCGTGTTTCCGGACCACCCGGATGTGGGTGGTATATTGCATTAATATCTGTATACAACGTGTGTATGGTGGATATGCATAGGTATTGCAGTAGACGCAGGTCGATTGACGATTCTTGAACATTGCGTTCAAAGCGACGCGCGATGAAATAATTGCCTGTTCTGCGGTGCAACTCGACCGGAAATTCATATCCGCGCGGGATATGGCATTATAATCTTACCTAGCGTTTTCGAAAGTCGCCGAGGCGCTACTTCCTATCGCTCCAAACCCGACGCCAACTGCGAGACCCTCGGGAATGTTATGAACCTGCAAGAACGCGAACAATTAGTAGCCCGGTCGTCGTCGTCTTGGTGAAAAATTCCGAGTTTTAGATAGTTGATCGTGAATCGTCATGAATTTATAAAACCCCACAGGGTGCGAAATGTCCAAACAGATGTAAGCAGATGGGGCTTTAGGCCTTGTGGGTATACAATATGGTGGTTCGAATATTTCATACTGGAATTTACATCAAGGCCCTAATCGTAATCACACGCAATTGTGCGATAACAGATTATTCAGAAGAATATCATTAATTAATATACCGCGGTAAACATTCAATAATATTAAGAGCTATAATGTACTCCGTCGTCCCGGAGCTACTTCTTGGGGCCGTACCGTAATTGCTACGACGAGGAGCAATATCCTTCGCCACTGGTTGTTTCTGGCTTCTTCATTGGGATCCTCGTACGGAGTCTCTGGATCCCCAGCCTCTGAGACCCGTTGCGGTGCGCTACTTATTTGTCTTCTTCTCGTACTCTGTTCGTAGAAGCCTGAAAGGATCAATTCTATGATTCACCGACTTTAGGCAAAACAACAGCAGTGGCGGTAGCCTTGGTTCCCGGGGAAGAACCATCACGTTTTTGTATCGGTGTCTTAGGAAAATTGACAATAACCTGAGCCAAGAATATTCGTCTTCAATTACAGCAGCTTTTAACTCCTCTGAGATCCGATGACAAACTCGAGACAAGAAAATGACCAAAGATCCGAGGCAATATTGAATTTTACCAGTTTCTCTAACAACGTGTTCCTCCCAAAGACTACCACAACACACGATAGCTCCAAGTACAGGCCCTTTTGTTTCTACGCGTGGGGTTAGTGGGATCCGCTTTAGCCTTGCATGGAAACGAATTCACAGAGCTGGGGTATGGGTGGCTCTGGATCCAAGCCCGAGTCGTTTAGAACCAATTTGATTTTCTTCCAGCTCACATTTATAGGGTCAATGGAGGTTAATATATGGACTGCGATGCTACTTGTATTCTTACACAAAATTCACCCTACGCGGTGCTATACTTGAGTACATCGACTCGCTAGATTCATGTTATACATTTGTTAATCAGTACATCTGATTACCATGCATTCATCGGAGCAGTAATTCAAAGTTAAAGAATATAGGGAATATAACAGCTTATTATCAACCGGTTATAAAAGTTTGGGACCCGCGCCTGTACGTAAGAGCTGCAGGTGAGTACGACAAATGCAGAATAACGCAAATTCCACTCAAATTAATGTCAGGAGCTATTCCTACAAGATTTGGTACGATAAGGTCTATCCCATGCGCCAGTGAAATTGATCCACTTTCCAAATCCTGTAATTATTAATACGATATACTTATCTATTTATACAAGTGTGAAATGAACGGTATCTACCATCGATGGTGGTCGACTCGTCGTTAGAGTACACTTTTCCACCACTAACATTAACTTCACTAACATTAATACTTTCGTCAATATCCTGGTCGCTTTTTAGTTTGGCAAGGAGTTTTCGTCTTTGTTTCGTACCAACTGACTGCATAGCTAGAACCACATTGGGGGACTGAATGCCGAGGGAAGATATCAACGCATCTGCGCCGTAGACAAATGCAGCGCCAACGAGGAATCCAAATGCGACCGGTGCAAACGCGTACTCTCCTTCTTCGCCGTAAACTTTACTCTCTACTGCCATCTCGATTGCCGGTGCTAACAAGGACCAATAGCTTGCGGCTATCATGACTCCGGCGGCAAAACCAAGACTTATGTCCAAAAGTTTTCGCTGTAAGCAGATAAAATGATAATAATAATGAAAACAACCACATTATTTATTTGATATACTGACGGAAAAAATTTGCCCGTTCAATTATAAACTCTGAATCGCTATGAGAAAAAGAAAAAAGGATGCTCTGTAGCAAACAAGTGCCTGCTATCAGATATTTACTGAAAAAAAAGGCAGCCGTACGACACAAATGCCTAGAATTCTCTTTTCTGATTGCTCCTGGTTCATATATATCATTATCATTATTACTGTTGTTATTGTTGTTATTATTATTATTATCAATATTATCGTTATTATTATTATCATTATCATTATTGTTATTGGGCCTTATGTATCTTTGACTTTGAGTCAACTTTGAGACAATCTTGATATACCTGGTAAGTGAGTCAAGGCCTTGATATGGCGAAAACTGGTCCAAAATTACGAAAAAAGCAGATCTCTTATTAGGTAATAAGAGAATGTAGAATAAACATATATTCACTACATACAGAAATTCCGTAAGCGGTTGTCCTTGTAATTCTGTTAATCATTGATAACATTGAAAGGAAGATATCAGTGTGTAAGCCTACCGTTATGACAGAATAATAGCATAGTATACTCCTGTGCTATCTATCCGATATGTACATTGAACTACATCTTCGTGAAAATATGTGTCTAAAACTGGTTGACGGAAAAAAAAGACCCAAAAAAAATCAAAATTAAGAATAAATTATATTTTCATTATTGTCGACAATTATCGCTAACTTGCCATGGATTTAAATCGTTGTAATATACGGCGCGCTTCCCTTGTTCCTGTACATAATATCATGAAAACTGATTTGTTCAAAACTTGAATCCGCAAAAAATATGGAATTTTATTTATATTCTGTCAGGGAGACCCCTTACCTGTTACCCACGATAAATTGCATATCTCAGCGAGTTATAAAAATTGAAAGATAATGGATATATCCTGAGAGTATCCAATTACGCTTATGCCTTAGCTACAAGAAAAGTTTTACCGCATGCCTCGGAATATTATCCGTCTGATTATTCATCCTTATTATATTATTATATTATTATATTATTATATTATCAATCGTAATGGCATATTCATTGCTCACACACAAACGTGTTCCTAAGATCTTCTGTAGCTCAATCGAAAACTTATCAGTATTGTCACGGAGACAAGAGGAGGGACAATTAAAAACGAAAGTATTTACTCGCGATTGGATAATTGACACATAGCAGGACAGCTGTCTGTATCGAGCAGACGAGCGAACAGCTGATAATTGAACAGCGATCAAATTGTGAAATATTTTTTCAGCTACACATAATCTTCCTATGTAGTACTCACTTGTGTCCCGCGTATAACGACGACGAGGGCAGCCCCCGCGGCCGTCAGACCCCAGGTAAAAAGCGTGCCCAGAAGCGCCTGCGTGACAGGCCCATATCCCTTCAACATTTTCCAACGTTTCAGGATTCTTTGACAAGCACAAGGAGGCAGCCTGCGCTGGCGTTGATTGTACCACGCTCGACCACGCTCTAGCTCCCACTCCCGCTCTCACGCCGCGCCGGCACTCCACGCGTCTCTCGCAACGAGTAGCCGGCCAAACCCGACTTTTATTGGTATGGAGGCAGTTTTACATACACTGTGTGCGCGTCTGCGTGTACGTATACGTGGCCGTGCTCCAGCGTGCTCGTCGGTGATCGTACCTCGAGCTTGCAATGACAATCGTATTAATATGATTTATTGAGACGCGCAGCGACCGCGTGCTGCGCCAATTAGCGAATTAATGCAGACGAATCTAGAGTAAGGCGCGGGTCACATAACCGAAACCATTCCCTCAAGGTTATCTTTATCTATCTACCGCCATAGCCGTCGCCGTTGTCGGACGACGTCGTCATCCGCCACTCCAGTCACACTTCCTCTCCCTCCGCCCCGTCGACTGCGGTCGACCAGTTGCCCACGTTTCAGAAAATATCGCCAGCATACAAATATTTTATCGCTCCCTAACAGCACGCCGACACAGCCTTTGAACCGAAGCAGGCAACTCTGCAATCGTAACCAGAATTCGTTCTCCTTCGTAACATTCCGTGAGTTTACCATAACTGCGGCATTATTTGTCAATCGTGAATGGCGCACCATCAAGCGGACACTCGAGAAACTGAAAGCTAGCAGACAGCACCGAAATAGTTAATAAAGCTCGTATGGCTCTATTTGGCTTTGAATCATAGAAATCGTGAAAAGATAAAAATCGCAACAGGGAAAGTGAATGAATCCAAATATAATGAAAATAAATTTGCAGAAAAAATAAGAAGAAAATCGTCGTAGCACGTATCTCGAAAATTTTTCGTCTACCTGCCCGTCTATATTGTCGACGGTCGACGGTTGTCTACCCAGGGTTGGCGGCGTTGGCGCTGTCAGCTGCTGTCAGCGCGCGACGTAAACGACATGGCATCTGCTACGGTATGTTTCCGAAAGGATCTTTCGTAATTCAGTGTATATTGTCCCAAACCACCGACAGAATTCCCATACCACTTTATTGTCAAATTTCTTGAAACTGCGCCGGTATTCGGCGTATACAATCCGACGAAAAATACGAGGAATTTATCCTAACCCCCGATCCCATTGCCCGTGGCATGGTATACGTATACGTGTTCGTTTCGCGATGATTTCAGCTAGAGAATTACATTTTAACTCAAATCGTACTATGTAATGCCCTGAGCATTGCAGATATCTTTTCGGGATGATGTTTGGTCCTATTTCCAGGTACCATTGTTGATGGATGACGACACAATCGCCTTTGGAGAGGAGGAGGAAGCTGCTCAGAATGCGGATAAATTGAAGTATACACATATACTACATACTATATACATGACAATCAATGCTTGATTGTTAAAACCCAGTGTAATTTGCATTTACTCAATATTCACAGACATCCGTACGTCACGACGTTTCACCTCTTGTTCAGGGTGACTGCTATAGTGGTTTACATGCTAAGTGGATTTTCCCATAGCTTTATAGCAAGCTTTGTAACAATTGTCCTACTACTCTCGATGGACTTTTGGACCGTTAAGAATATCACTGGAAGATTGATGGTCGGACTGAGATGGTGGAACTATGTCGACGACAATGGAATAAGTCATTGGGTCTTCGAGTCTAGAAAGGTTTTGTTCGTTCCCTGTTTTTTATGTATTTTATATTATATTATTCCATTGGTTAAACATTATAACCCATACCCCACGCATACTGTGAGGGGATATGTACACGTCGCCTTGGATATAATAACTACCAAGTTTGGTGTCTATGATTTGTTTATTATGAAATTTATACTGCTACGTGCCCTGTATTTCAGGGTCCTCAACAGAACCGTATAAGCGCAGCCGAGGCACGGATATTTTGGCTCGCTTTAATCCTATGCCCTCTAGTATGGTCTCTCTTCTTTATGTTTGCTCTATTCGGCCTGAATTTCAAATGGCTACTGCTGGTCTGCATAGCAATTATTTTGAATGGCGCTAACCTTTACGGCTATATAAAGTGCAAGACGGGAGGGAATCAGAACATTTCAACAGCGACCGGAGACTTCTTCAGGAAACAAGTATTGCAGAACGTAAGTATCGCTGTGACAATATAGTCGGTCAATTAATATTTTCGTCGATAGCCGTTCAATAATATAACATGAATTTCAGATGGCTTCGATGATGGCCAGAAGCCCGCCAACCACCTCTACAGGACAGCCCACACATGTAATATAGACCTATTCACGTATTTATATTGTTCAAAGATAAATTTGTTATCTCGCCCACCTGCGCTATACCGATTGGCATTAAATGTTTCAAAAGTTGTACATACATATGTATATGTGTCGTTATTAATGTAATCGTTATTTTATTGTCATTGATTTATGGGATAAATATTCAATAGACCCCCTCGTCCATTTCTCTATTTGTCTATCGTATCCTCAATATAATGTTAAGAAAAACAGGATCTGTGAAAACGAGTAACTGCAGGCAATGTAGTTACCCTTGGCTATGGCATGTATCTCGAGGTATGTGCGTGTATCGGTGTATGGTGTACAGATTATAGTGTGCATGGCTCACAGGCTTGAATAAAAATACTCTTCAGAACTACAACCTTTTGATTATTCGTCCGAGTGAATACCGTGATACTTTCGGGCGTATATAAAAATTGTAATAGCCCGCGATCTTTGGACGACTAGTTCCACCTGTTGTTGACGTCTGACCAAACCGAGGCTGTGGTAAAAAAATCATGCTCCAGGTGAGGCTCGAACTCACAACCCCGGCATTGCTCACGAAAACTGTCTTATAAGTACCGTGCGCTAACCAATTGCGCCACTGGAGCTCGTACGCAGAGGGCTAGTAAAGTTGCCCTTACCCTTGGGTTGAATATTCTGCCGACTACGCGATCAATTGACGTCCTTACGAATTGTTATTAAACATCGATAAAGCATATACGCCGTTCGGCTGGAGGTGGAAATAAATATTTCGTGTTTTTTTAAGGGCCCTACCGAAGAGTTTCAGCTACGAAACTTTAATTATTAGTTTCTCATTGGATCTGAGTAGTAGGTCGTGTCAGTTTATTGCCAAATAATGGCAGACCGCCGCGTCGGCTGCTACTCGGTGTTGTGATACATAAAATAGGCTCGCTTAAAGTGCGACTTTCGTTTAAACGACCGACTTCGCCGTTGCAGCGATGAAATCGATTGAAAAGCGTTAGAATTTTGTAGGAAATTGACAACTCGTGTTTGTTGGTTGGCTTGTGGGATCTCCTCGATTCCGATCCCGCCCTCGTGACGTTGTTATTAATACCGTTTTGTTGGTGCCAAACTGCCAGCTCAAAGGTGTATCCCCCTGCCGTTCTACCTCCCTTTTACGTATCAACGAAACTGTCAAAGGATCTTTGTGATTGTGGTTTCGATCGTGTCACGAATTCTCATTCCGAAAAGGTGAGCGAAGAAGAATTAGGAGAACAATATCGCTCGACGTGTAAAACCGAAGCGACCAGGAACTTCGTTGTTTGCATTTCCTAACCTCACCTAACCGCAATATAACCAATCAGAATCCAATCATGAAACGTTTCTCGGGTGCGGACAACGCTATGCAATAAACCTGGTCACTGAAAAACAGCTGTGCTACAAAACTTACAATCAGTAGTTTCGAAGCTAGCCGTAGTTTCGTGAAATCCTCACAAATTCATAATCCATGTCATTATACACACACACACACACACACACGCACGATAGGACGTAGTATACAACAACTATACCTATATCACCCTATTTCCCCTAGGGCATAATATTTTCTTTCACAGTTTTCCAAGTTCTTTCCGTCCATCAATTGATTTCTTTTAGTACGCGGTAAAGAGTGTGAACAACATTTCAAAACCTGACAAGCTAGGTCCAAATTATTGTAGGTATATTTCTCTATTATGGATCTCGTTGAGGAGAGTAGGCAATTTGTAGGATTTTCAAAATAGCGCTTGATAATTGTTGCCTACATTTAGAGTAAATAGGAAGAGATTCTTCTATCGAATATCCCGTATATCTAATGACAAATTCTAACTAAAAAAAATCATTCAAAACATTTTCCGTCTGTTCCCGGCGCTTCGAAATTCAACTTTGAGTTGATAAGGAACAACATTTCGAAGGGGAGACCAAATTACGATTACGATTTCGTGAAAATCTCCAGCATTTATATATAACAATTTACCGTATTCGAAGGTTTTGTGTAAATTTAATCGTTTTTGTTCTTGAGCTAACCGCGACATACATACATACATACATACATACATACATACATACATACATACATACATACATACATATATACATATTCATCCGCTTGTCTCTAAAGTTCATTTTATCAAATACATATACAGATAGATATGAGGAAAGATGAGCTGGTTCGACGCATCGGGAATTGCCAATTTAGCAAAGTCGGCCCTGAAAGAAGCTCAGAAAACAATTGACAAAGCGCTCGACATAAAGGAGGAAGAACAGAAAAGGATTGAAACGCCGCTTGGCGAGGGTAACGGGGACGGGGACAACGCCGACTTTTTTGCCGAGTGGGGAATTAAAAATGAGGACGGCCGAGTCGTTAAGGGTGCAGAGAAGGTAGCGGTACCCACCACTAAAGAGAAGTCTGTAACAACTAGCGCGATATGGGGTAGCTTCGCGGGGTCATTTTTCGAGAACACGGACGTCCCGAATACGTCGGTCGGGATCGAATCTGTTTCCGAATCTTCGTTGCCACGGGGCGCCGTCGTCGAGACGTTGCCGCGGCGTTCCTCCAGCGATCACGGTATCAGCGAATGGCATAAGGACTCTGGAGTACGTCGCGATCGATCGACAGCTGAAGCATCGGCACATACATCAGTGGTCAGAGACACCGAGGATCCGCTATCCCCCCGCCGCATGGGCAGCTACGATTCGTTCAAAGGATTGGAAGCACTTGGGCTGGGGGAGTCAAACGACGCTATTAACGACGAATCGTTCAGCAACAGTCAACTTATCGTTGAATTGGACGACGATGGGGTGCAGGGCGATGGACAGGAAGGCAGGAGGCAGAGCTTGGGGAATCGCGTCGGGGTGTTTGCCAGCGCTACCGATCAGATTGCGGAGACAAGGAGCAATGAAAATCGCGTGCAAAGACGACGCAGCAGCGACGAGACGGGTTCAGAGGATTCGAAAAGAATCCCGGTAGTTAGGAGGAGAGAATTGAACAGCACGAGCCGCGTCGCGAACAGAATATCCGTCCTGTCGTCCGAGAGCGACAAGAAGAGCTCTGAGAGCGTCGAGGTGCTCGGTTCCGGGTCAAGCCCTGGTACAGATTGTACCACTACCCCGGAATCCGACCTCAACTCGATTTGCAATTCGACTAGTTCCTCGTCCGCGGCTGGTACGAGAATTAATTCCGAATCGGTTGAGATTCTGCCCGACTGCAGTAGCCTGACTACGTCCCCCAGCTCGGTGGAGATTTTGGGCGAATGGAAGAGTGAGAGCAGCCCCTTTCTGTCGCCGGTCGAGGTGCAGGAGGATCTCGCTTTGTTCCATTCCCTTTCAGCCAACGATCACCCGGAGGAGCAGAAGGAGAGACGCGAGGATTCAAGGACTACACCTGATTGCGCCGAGGAAACGGGGAGTACGGATAATGTCGCGGCCGGCAGTTCTGCGTTCGCCGTAACTTTTTCGAACAAAACGAGGCTCAGTGGCTCAGAGACCGATAACGACGATGTATCGCCGGAGAGCGTCGAGGTGATACCGGAAATAGATGAATCTGAGGAACCGAGCTTGGCAGACGACTCGTATACGTCGGCGTCTGAGAGCACCGTGCTTTTGACCGTGGTAGAGGGCACGTCCCACCAGCTATTAACGGATCGCGGCAAGCCAAGGCTCGCGGAGTTCGCGGACAGGGGTTCGAAGATGCACGACTCCTGCCCTGACACACGGCAAAACGTACCGCGTTCAAATATCGCTGACACGCAGCTGAATCTAAGCCTCGACTCGTTGAAAGAGCGGCAAAATTTTCGACTGGCCCTATCGCTAGCACCGATAACGACCCAGCCGATACGAAAGCCTGCGGATTCTCTGGAGTTCGAGGTTCTCGACACTCTAAAGTCATCCACGATTGAACCACCCGACCCAGACTCGTTTCAGGACAGCATAGCCCAACTCCAGAAGAACGAATCCATCGACAGCTACGATCAACAAGAGCTTGCCATGCCTGTCACCGATCATTCGAGTGGCGAGGGCACGCTGATCGAGTCTAGTTCGGAGGAAAACGCCACCCTGGTCTGTCAAGCTGAGCCGAAAATCATAGACACCAGCACGTTGACCGCAAGCTCTTACGTCAAAAACATGCTCGCCGAGGCAATGGTCGAAAAGATCGAGGCTATAGATTCGGCCCAACGTCGTACCCAGGCCGAGACTACTCGTGACACTTCACCAATTTCATCGGAGAGGTAATGCGCTTATTGCACTTATCTCGAACTTCCACGATAACCTGTTAATGCGATGTTTAATAATTATACTATTGCACACGTTCAGTCGTTCGGACCTGGTTAAGATCGGATCCGACCAGACCAGCGGACATACGAGCGGAGACGAATTAGAGACTGCCACCTCGAGTGACATCGAAATAATATCCAGGTACAGGTAAAGTATGTGATCTTGATACGCACACGGGCGCAGGGCTTGGATAGATCATGGAAATGCTTATCACATCGGCACTAAATGCCGGATTCCCTTTCCTTAAATATAGATAAGAGTCATGCTTCCCATGGCGAATTATTGGACGTGAATGCCCCACGGTTTGCCCACGGCTTATACAGATATGAATATGTGTGCGTATATTTTCAGTCCGAATGGTGATTCGAGTTCCACCCAGTCTCGTCAGAGTCCGGCTAAGCTACAGCCGCACAAAAGCTCCGACCTACTTACCAAGACGTTGAACAAGACGAGAGGTCATTCCCGCGAGCTTAGCGAAATAAGCGTAGGTTCGGATGACACGAATATTGAAATCGAAAAACTGCTCAAAAGGATACAGGAGATGAGTGAGATCTTAGAAGCGAGGGAATCTAAGCTCGTCGACGTCAGCCGTATCAACATGGACCTGCACGAACGTAACGAAAGTTTGAGGAGGCAAGCTACAAATGAATACGCGAGTATAATATAATCACCTGACAATAATTTCTCTATAATTTCACCCACCAGTTTCAGTTTACTCCCGATTTATGGACAAATTTAATATCTTATTAGGTATACACGCAACAAATGTAACGCAGCATGCATCGTATACTACCTATAATATACACGTGTATACTGTACATAGCGGGTATAGATCAGCCAGTCTCGCACATACTACAGTTTACAGTATACTATACTATCGTTTATTGTGATATTACAGCCAATTGAACAACATTGAAGAACGCGCGGAAGAGAACCAAGAGCTCAGCCAAATCACCGACGAGTATACGCAACGGCTTTCCGCGTTGGAGAGAAAATTTCAACAAGCAATCAGGGAGAGGGATACCCTGAGGAAACAAATGGAGCAATTGATACAAGAAGCCTCGGCGAGGTTGTCCTCTCAGGAGTTATCGTCGATTGCCGCGGAAAAGGATCAAGTTATTCAGGAATTGAGGGAGGAAGGAGAGAAATTGAGCAAACAGCAGCTACAGCACAGTAATATAATAAAGAAATTACGATCCAAAGAGAAGGAGAGCGACAACGTTATCAAACAGCAAAGGTATACATAACATAACATAACATAACATAACATAACATAATATAATATGCTCCTTATACTATAACGCGATCGTAGTTATTCTCTGTTTAATACATTGTCTTATCTTTAAGGGAACAAATCGAAGAGCAAACCCTGGAATTGGAGAGGCTCAAACGATCGATGCACGCTAAAGAAGAGATCGAACGTAGTCAAATAGAGGCGGTACACGCACTTACGGCAAAGACGAGGAGGCAGGAGAAAGAAGTGTTGGGTCTCCAAGAAAAGCTGGACGACGCGTTGCATAAGTTGGACACTTACAAGAGAAGCTTGGAAGCTGCAAAAACGTGAGATCGAAAATAAATGAATTAGTGAAAAACATTGTTTCAAATGAAATTACTGAACAGGTTGGGTTTTGTTATTTCATTAGGGATTTAACGGAAACTAAACAGCACTTGGTTTTTGCCGAGGAAGAACTGAAGGAAGCTATCGAGAATGCGGGAGAGTCCAGCCAACTTTCGAGTCAGGTTCGCGATCTAAAAATTAGACTGAGACAAGCCGAGGAGGCGCGCGTCAAGTAAGCATATACATGTATAGATACCTATGTATCCGTTAACATTCAGATCAGTATAGTATAAACGCGTGTAAGGATAATTATATGTATTTATAAAGTCACACAAACGTATATTCTTTAATATATTGTACGATATTTGTAGGCGAGAAGAATCACTGCGGCAGGAGAACAGCGAACTATTGAAACGATTAGAATCATCTGAAGCCAGAAATGAAGCGCTTGCCGAGTCAGTGTCGATGGCCACAAGACCGCTTCTGCGTCAATTGGAGCAGCTGCAATCTAATCTGTCTTACAAAACTGCAAATTTTCATAAACAAGAGAAGACAATGTCTGATACGATTGTAGAGTTGCAGAGGAGGCTCGATGCTACGATCGAAACGAATAAGTCTCTCAGAGAAGAAAGTCTGGCTGCAAAGGCACGGCTGACCAGTTTGGAGGCGAAGATAAACGCCACGGAATCGGACAACAATAAGTTGGAAAAACTGTGCGAGGAGAGGAGATTGGAAAACACGCGGCTCGCTGAGGAGAAAAAAATGTAATGCTTAGCCAAAGATGAGTTTACGTAAATTTCTTTCAAACTTGGAGTTTACAACCGATTTTTCTTCTTCCGCAGGCATCAGCATATCCTAGAAACGCTCGAGGCATCCCATGCAGATCAAATAAAAGAATTGAAGCGGGAAATAAATTCTCTGGAAAGCAAATTATCGATGGAGAAGGCTGCCACGGATGCTGAGAAAAGGAGAAATCACGCGATTTCGGAGCAACAGCACCACGGGCTGGCAGAGGACGAGCCAAGGCTCAGTCCAACGTCGAGCATCGGCCGAGATTCTATCGGTAGTTTGAGCAGCGTTTGGCCATCGGTTAGTATTACAAAATTAATTGTATTAAATTCATATCCGATATTGTACTGATAGCTGGTGCGGTATATAACTATACGGTGTAACTATTTTCAGTTTAACGATTCGGCCTTCGAGACTGGTTCCGGACGTTTTGGTAATGTTTACGACAGCGTGAGGTCGGGCGTTAATAGCAGCACGTCGATGTTTGAAAACTTGCAGTCTCAGCTGAAGCAAAGAGATGGTAGTTTTTTTTTTTTTTTAATTTGTTTTCGGTAATCTCCCGCCCTGGTTGCGTTGTGCGTATTATAATATACCTATATTGTATTATGTTGCCTACAGGGGAGGTACAACAACTTCAATGGGAACTGTCGCGGCGGAACGCGGAACGAGACGCCCTTAACTCGGAACTATCCAAGCTGACGTTGAAGGTGGAAAACTTGAGCAGTAAGCTTTACGAAGTTGAAACGTTGAACGAAAGTCTAAACGATACGCGGACTAAATACGACGCTTTGTTGCAAATGTACGGAGAGAAAGTCGAAGAGAACCAAGAGCTCAGGCTAGACTTGGAAGACGTTAAGGAGATGTACAAAAGTCAGATTGACCAGCTACTTGGAAGAGACTCCCATGAGCTAGCGTAATTATTATAGGTCCATTCCCCAGCAGGAACACGGTTTATACACGGTCCCTGCGCGGCTGGACCCGATACTTCTTTATCACCATTCATACCAAACGTATGTTGTATATGTTATGTAATTGTATTATAAACTAATCATCTCAATCTCCGACATGTTGTATGATATTCACAAAAAGTAAAGAGGTGATATACAGTAGTAGACGCTTTCTCCTCCATTATTATCAATTCCCGAAAGTAGCATTCGTTAAACTTGATGATGAATCCAGGTCGAATCTAGGTTCTGCAGACGCGTTGAAAAGAGCAGTGTTCATAATCTATTTGATAATTCAATTAGGTCAAATATTGGGGAGTATTCGGAGGACAGAAATGACAGGGATTAACAACGAGTTATCAGATATATTTGAACGTTGATATACATTCATGTGATTGGTATTCATATTACACTAGCCATAACCAAGACCATTGCCATTTTTTTGGAAAACTCGAAACGACTTGATGAAAATCAATAATCAAATGCACCAGCCGCCCGTTTCGCGGATAAAACAACATCATTCAATCCTACGCCATGGTACGAAGAGCCGCAAAGCGAGAGAGCCAGCTTGCGTTCGGCTAGGTAATTTTCAATGCGACTAATCCTTCGTTCATGGCCAACGACATACTGTGGAATGCAATCCTTCAAAATTGCCACGTTGTGCGCCACCGGATCTGCGTCAATATTTAAAATGCTTTTCACGTGGCCGACTGCCACCGATAAAAGATGTTCCTCGGTTGGTCGTTCGCCGAAGTTGGTCTTAAACCAAGCTCCACCCATCATCACCGTAAAAACCTATTAGCCAATTTCAAGGTAAGTTAATCAGTTGTTTCACGAAAACATCACGGAAACTTTCTACTCTATTGTAAACCGAGCTTTACGGGGACACGCAACGATCGATCTACATATTTGTTTTTTCAGTAGAAATTCAAAGTACCTATTAGTGACTGGGAGTTCGTTATGTGTGCAACTGCATAGGGATCATTCGGGTGAGAAACTGTCGCTTAATTAGATCAGTATTGTATATTATATACACACCGTTGAGTTTGCTGGTGGCAAAATGCACGAGTCAAAGATCACCCCCAAAATTGGCAAATTTTCGCTCGGTGGTACCAAGAATCCAAATGCTTCTTGGTCCAAAACATTACCGGCGAATTCCAAATTTACAACAGCCACGGTGACCATAGGTATGGCCTTCAATTCGTCAGCCAATTGCGGATGTTGATGCTGCACCAGGCTAGCCAAGTTCTTGGCAGATAAACTAGATATTACTCTGGAATACTCCTCAGTTACACCATTTATTTTCAATCGTATGCCGCCCTCCGCGAATGTCAATTCCTCACAATTTTTGTTCAATTCAAGTTCTACCCCGCGTGATTTTATGTAGTCACCAAGTACCGTTGGCAATTGTTCAAGCCCGCCTCGTAACGTCCAAATGGCCCATCTCTCCCTTTCGGCTCGCCGAGAAGAGTTAATTTTTTCCCCATCCGGCTGTTTCGTTATATTTGTAATAGGATTAATCTCATCAGTCTTCTTTCCCGGGTTCATAAACGCCTCCCATCTACTGGTCACATAACCTTTTACAATAGAACCGTATTTTTGTTCGTATTCGAATGGAGATTTCATTATAAAGTTAACACTGATCTGCTTAGCATCTCCTGCGCATATTCCACAGATCATTGGACTTATCAAATAGTCCGCGGCATCCTTTCCCAGTCGTCTTTCGACGAAGCTGTAAATACTCTCGTCGTCTTTGGCTAGTCGTGGGGCCTTTAAATCGGTAAGTAAACAACTAACTAACGGCCGACTAAACGGTGAATTTACCTTAAATAAACTAGATAATGAATTCGGCAACGTGTGTAACTTTTTCCCGACGTAAATCATGCGATTTTTAGCTGCCGGATGAGTGAAACTTATTGGAATTATTTTATCGGTCAACTTAAGGCTATCGATTAGATTTAGGGTATTTTTTCCTGCAGCGCCTCGAGGTCTTATAGTTCTGGGGCCCTCCTCAAAGACAACACCGCCAGGCGATACCCTCGTTCGGAGCCATCCTCCAGTTCTATTGGAAGCTTCGATTACTTTAACCGCACGGAAAGCGGGGTTATTAATCAGGTAGTAAGCCGCCGTTAGGCCGGATATACCTCCACCTAGTACAGCGGTTTTTCCAGACATTCTGAAAATTTACGAACTTCAATCCTGACCTCAAACCTCACAAGTACCTATTCAAGATATTAGTACCGAATGATAGAGTTCAACGATATAAACATCTGTGGAAGGTGACAACGAGAGTTGATATTTGGATTCCGTGAATTCTAACATTTTTCATAGTAAAAAACTATTATAATCGGCTTAATGCGTGTCGTGCGCTAGGTTATGTCAGACAGAAATGATAATCACGTGATTTGAATGATATACGCTCGCGGAATGTAACTCGAATTATGTACTTTGCATCGTGATGTCTTAGTGATGTTTAATAAACATGGAATACGTACATTTCCCAACACGTGTTCACGAATGTTACATCCTTAGGATCTAGCCCCACGTATTGGAATTTTTTTTTACCTCATTACACGAATATCGTATACCATAGACTAAGTAATATACGCACTGCCATACCGTAGACAGATTTAGACTTAACAATGCCCACATGTATGATGGAAAATTGCAAGGCCGACTTATTGTGGTTTATTGTTATTCTATTGAATGAAAAGATGAAAAAATAAAAAAATTCTATTGATGTGATGTTAACGATATTTGTTATTATTATAATAGTCCATCTATATACTATATTATATTACTAACGGGGAAATACATTTATTAAATCATTCTTCAATTTCTTATTTCGTTCGTATTGGGGTTTTCATAAATAAATAAAATGCGAGGAGTGGATTTCATGGGCTCTACTCTGAGATGGGAAATTCCCATTCTGTTTTTTCTCTTTTTTCTTAGCAACTAGATAGAGCAATTAGAGATCAATTGTTTCGCATATAAATCAATGAAAAATAATAAAGTTCAACTTAGTGTGCTGCCCCGTAGCAGTCGCTTCTTCAAGCTAACAGTGCGATCGCATGGCATGAATACTCTAATGTATTTATCCATCGCTAAGGACTGCTGCGATTCTAACGACAATATCCACCGATAAGAGAAGTCGATCGCGTTGTTTTAACTTTTCGTTCTGTCTTACCGCAATAATACGTCGTCGGTAAAATGTAAAGTAGTTTGAAAAAATAAAATATAATACCTGAAATCATAAAAATGAACAAATTTTGAACCAGTCTTTTTTTTGGTATCTTGATGAATATGTACAAGGTACCTGTATGATTCAAAAATAAGGGGAGAAAATCACAAGTAAACGTTATCAGTTCGCGACTAATATGAAGGAGAAGAGATATAGGCATAATAGGCATACAATAAGCATAGATGTTGGTAGCGTGGCGGTCGGCGTTCTCTTCAGGCGCAGCCTCCCTCTGACCTCTGTACCCCACGTAAGCACAGAGGTTCGGAGAAGCATTCTGCCCATTCAAGTGATTAAGAATTTTACATCGGATATCTAAACGCGTAATTATTTACAAAATGACTGTGAAAGTAATAGAATTAGGTATTTGATTGAAAGTATAGTGATTGTACGAGCCGCGATTTGTGTTTTAATTTCTCACGAGAGATCGATTTCTAATAACTTGTATTAACAATTTGACTTAATCACTTGACGCTGTGGAAAATGAGAAAATAATCATGCAACGGGCGAAAAACTATCGCGTCCTGCCTACCCTGCGCCTTAACCAGAAGCCCACCGCGTGAGAAAGTACTATTATATGAATAAAACATTGCATACTATCAAACAGTTATTATCAGTATATTCGTTCAAAATATTCTGCAAATTAATTCTCTTACGTCAAAACTCGGGATTAAATTCCACGATGTAGCTCAAGATACATAAAATTGTTATTTATTTCTCATTCGTGAATTGTTAGACTCTTTCGAGTAATTAAGCAAAGAAATAAGATTAAAAATTCGTACTCGAAGTTATTACATCTCTGCGCGGACCGAAGAGAATGTTTATATACATTTTAAAAAGAGCATTGCTTCATACAATTCAATAATACTCATTTCTACTCATAAACGCAATAATATCGGATGAATTAACAATGCAAGCGATAAAAGAGGAAGGAGGAGGCCACCCACCCTCCCACTTCCTCCCCCTCCCTCCAAAGATAATATTACAGCTTACTTAATTATAAACGCAATAATATCGGATGCATTAACAATGCAAGCGATGAAAGAGAAAGGAGGAGGCCACCCGCCCTCCCACTTCCTCCCCCTTTCTCCTAGAATAATAATAAAGCTTACCTAAATATAAACGCACTAATATCTAATGAATTAACAATGCAAGCGATGAAAGAGAAAGGAGGAGGCCACCCGCCCTCCCACTTCCTCCCCCTTTCTCCGAGAATAATAATAAAGCTTACCTAAATATAAACGCACTAATATCTAATGAATTAACAATGCAAGCGATAAAAGAGGAAGGAGGAGGCCGCCCACCCTCCCACTTTCTCCCCCTTCCCCCAAGGATAATAAATACAGCTTACTTAATTATAAACGCAATAATATCGGATGCATTAACAATGCAAGCGATGAAAGAGAAAGGAGGAGGCCACCCGCCCTCCCACTTCCTCCCCCTTTCTCCGAGAATAATAATAAAGCTTACCTAAATATAAACGCACTAATATCTAATGAATTAACAATGCAAGCGATAAAAGAGGAAGGGGAAGGCCACCCGCCCTCCCACTTCCTTCCCCTTCCCCCCCTACCGCAGAGATTACTACAGATCTAAAATACTTACAAATACGAGCTACGACTACGTAATAATAATAATAATAATAATTTAAAAAAAAAAAAAAAAAAATCTAACCGCGGTCGCGATCAAAAAAAAACGGCCTTGCCCCCCTAGAGGGGCGCGGAGGGGATGGGGGATAAAAAAAACCCCCCATCCCCTCCTGCCGCCCCTCCAGGGGGGCAAGGCCGCCGTATGTACATAATGTATCATACGGAAAATATAATAATCTAATCATCGATTCGGGAAATTCACTATTCTAAGAGCAAATTACATTCATCATACAATTTTATACTACATAATTACGAAGTCTAATACGTATTTACAATGTGAATTTGAATTTGAATTGAAATTGAAATTGAAATTGAAATTGAAATTGAAATTGAAATTGAAACTGAAATTGAAATTGAAATTGAAATTGAAATTGAAATTGAAATTGAAATTGAATTTGAAATTGAATTAAAGTTGAAATTGAAATTGAAATTGAATTAAAGTTGAAATTGAAATTGAAATTGAAATTCTATCATTCTAGATATGACTCGATTACATTTATGACAGTGCAGAAGGCACAGAATTATATAAACTAGATACTATATGAAATATACTATATGGTATTCACATTATAGATACGCATCATATACTATATCGTATATACTATGTAGTATACTGGATACTATATACTATATACCATATACATTAAGCTAGTTTGCTGAAGCAGCTGGCGACATTCCCACGTTGTCCTTGTGGTGCGGCATCTTGAAGAAAATGTTGGGTCCTTCCTCTGGAAGAATCAGCTGAGATTTTCCGATCGTTCGACGCTGTGTGTAAACAAATCCATACCTTGGCTCGCTCGGTACGATCCTGTGGACCAATTTCATATTTTTATACAAAGCCAGTTCGCAGAAGAACAAAGACCAAAAATTACAATTAATATCGATAAATCATTCGTTAATTGAAATGGGCAAAAGACATGTTACCTGATATTGATAAGGCGGAGGAGCATCTTATCCCCAAACGTTCACCGCTGAAAAAATATGTGATGTAGCGATGGTATGTCTCACATCGCAGTACATCACGAAATATATCAGCCTTCATTCTCGAAATTTGTATGTGAAATTTCCTATACACACGAATCAAGAGTTCCAATTATATCGACATAACGATCGCATAGGAGCAGCTCCAAGTTAGACGAGATGAATGACTGGTCAGCATTGTTCGAATCAGAGATGTGAATAACTATACTCGTTAGTTGTGTATGGCAACTATGATCTATAAGATCTAATAACAAATACTGCTGAAAAAAAAAAAAAAAATATCTCATACCTCGAACGTTCCCTAGAACAGCCTGTACGAAGAGTCCGTAGTTGTGGTCAAACTGTCAAAGCAGCAGCGGCAGCTGTCGCTGAAGCACGTGATCCATTGTTCGAGATACACAATTCTTACATCCGAATTGAATTAAACTGATACGCGATGAAATCCCAAGTTTTAATGTCATACATCTCATCAGTGATCTTCCAATATCAATTGTATTCGTATTCGTATTCGTATTCGTATTCGTATTCTTTATCTTTATCTGAATCTCATCAGTCATCTTCCAATATCAATTGTATTCGTATTCTTCATCTTTATTTGAATCTCATCAGTGATCTTCCAATATCAATTGTATTCGTATTCGTATTCTTTATCTTTTTCTGGATCTTTTCCAAGTCTCGGCTACGTATATCTACTAGTATGTATACGTCGCGAAAAATATCAACCTTCTTTCTCGAAATTTATATGTGCCTACAAACGAATCAACAGTCCAATTATATCGACACACCGATCGAATAGGAGCAGCTCAAAGCTATATAGATGAGATGAATGACTGGTCAGCACTGTTCGAATCAGAGGTGTGAATGACTATACTCGTTAGTTATCTGTGGAAACTATATGATCTGTAAGATCTAATCACAAATACCGCTGGAAAAATAAAAAAATAAAAAATATCTCATACCTTGAACGTGTCCTAGAACAGCCTGTACGAAGAGTCCGTAGTTGTATTCAAACTGTCAAAGCATGCTAGCTGTAAAACTGTCACTCGAGCACGTGGTCCATCGTCCGAGATACACACAGAAAAAAAGGCTTACCTGATTCAAAAGAAGCTCGGTTTTCATTATTGTATTCTTCGACGAAGTCATTCTCATTATCTTGATTTAAAACTGCGAAAGCGAATGTACGAAAAGATGAGCACAAATTCCTTGACGTTCTTCTTCTTCTCATTCTTTATCATTTTTATTGAATATTTATCTGCTTCTATCCAGAAGCTGTGTAGTACCAGTGTTTTATTTGTCACGTTCTTATTTTGTTGAGTTATTGACGAATTTATAAATTTGACTATACGCAAATAGAAATTCGTTGCGACGGAGAAAACGTCCGCTCAGCGGCTGGTCCGAGAGCAGACTGGCGTCGTTCGTAGTGCCGGCAATAAGGTAAACACGGGAACGTTGGCTTCCCCCCCCCCCCCCCCCCCCCCCCAGATCCGTAAACAACACGAGCCAGCCTTCGGCGAATGGAGAAGAAAGGAAAAAAAAAATAGGCAGAGAACAATAACATACTCTACGCACGAGATACATGAGTTATATCTCCATGATATATGGCGTGTCTCATTTGGTAAGCGGAGTATACTTGATGCACACTTGCCCACGGTTCAACCATTGATATATATCTATATATCTACATATATAGATGCATATCTGCTGTAAGGGCAGTATACTAAGGGGAGTATACTTGATGCACACTTGCCCACGGTTCAACCATTGATCTATATCTATATATCTACATATATAGATGCATATCTGCTGTAAGGGCAGGTGTACGAGGGTGTACCTACCTGTACCAATTGAGACACGACAATAGATCGATTAGAACCCGATCTACTCATATACTAGTTCTCACCTTATCATACGTGATACAAGCGCAACATATGATGAAGAATCGGTATCAGGAGAACATCCGACCCGAGAAAGTGTTCGCAAATTTTCAAGTAGTTGAAAATGCATTGAATCTAAAATTCTCTACTGTTTTTATTTGAATCGAAGAGTCTATTGCTGCAGCATTGATATAGAATCGTACTATTTATCGTCAAAGTTATGTAGATTGTAGAATTCGTAAATTGTAATTGATTCTTGAAAATCAACGTTAAAATATAAATCGTTCGAGTATCTTTATTTGCTTCCTGGCATATAGGAGTTATCATAAAATAATAAATACGTCCGTATTAAAATGAAACCTCGCTTAATCAATTTTACAAAGAAGGACGAGTGTTAAAATATTATTGCGTTCGTAATATTTCTGCCGAGTCTCGTTAACGCAATCCCCATGCGTACTCATTGACGCCACGAGGGCCACTGAGGTCACAGACCCCGTGACAGGTGCTATTACCCTAGGTCAGTGATCCTTGCATATATATATATATAATATAAAAAAATAATAATAATAAAAAAAAAAAAAATCCGTCGGATAATGAAATTATTGTCTTATTAATATTATTAGCTGTAGATAATTCTTTTTGCAATCCGATTTTATCGAAAATCATAAGCCCCGTGATCTAGCCGACAATTTTCATCCACTACTCTTATAGTTCGGCCGGGTTTAACATCGTAACATAACACAACGACTCGGACTCGGGAGCGCAACAAGTTATCCTCTTTGGCACGATCGCAAATACTATACTGTTAACTATCAACAACGTAAATGCATTCACACTCGAGCGATAATAAATCTCAGAAGCAGTTTTTCCTCTTCTTAATTTTCTTCTTCTTTTATCTCGAGGGAAAGATGGAATTTCTATTATATTTATCGAGCGTGGAGGTGCAGGTCTGATTTTTTATTAATTATTTGGGGGTTCTCCTTCTCGCCGCAGTTCAAACACGGCAACGAAGGGTTACGATCTAGAAAACATTCTCTTATTGTTTTTCTCTACAGAGAAAATAATAATTGATGAATGAGAATTACTTTCAAAAATCTTTATGGGTGAAAACGCGAGCCAACAATGGGAAATACATAGCAGGTAAATATTGTAAGCAGGGGAATAACTATATACTAGAGAAAATAATAATTGATGAGTGAGAACTCGAATGAGAATTACTTTCAAAAATCTTTATGGGTGAAAACGCGAGCTAACAATGAAAAATACATAGCAGGTAAATAGTCAATGGTACCGTCACGCCACGCGATGGAGAAAAGAAAGGGGAAGAGAAAGAGATAGATCGTATACAACGGTCTCTCCGCCAGCGCCAACGATAAACCGTAGCGCTGATCGGCAGATGAACCGAGGAATTTTATATCGCATGCGAAACTCACCAGCGTGGAGATTTGATCTTGAGATACATGCCAAGATCCACGGGAAGGAAGTAGTAGATGTTGGTTCGATAAATTTACATGCGGCAATCCAAGGGAGAAAGGGGAAATAATGAATAATTAATTAGATCCAATGGGTACGGGTATCCTTTGGCGATGAGAGCTGGAATATAACACTGCACTTTCAATATATTATATGCATGGAGGACCATACGATCGGTGATTTTAAAAACACTTTACTTTCGCTACACATCGATGATATGATGATATCACATATCTGGGCGGGTTGGGGGGGGGGGGGGGCTCCAGGTGAGGGGGTTTAATTTGGGGAAAACTTCACTTTATTTAGATTCCAATATACGCACTGTGATCTTCATTTACATTCCAATATATATGCTCTGCGATTTTTATTCATATTCCAATATATGCACTGCACTGTCACTTATAGATAAAGTCCTTTGAAAACTATATGTTTCATAACCTGTAGAGAGAAATTCACGTATACGGTACCGAATTATCTATAGCAAAAAAATAATATACTATACATAATGTATGTAAGCCGAAAAAAAGGAGTAAAATGATTTCGTGTGGTCAGAGTTGCAACAAGATACCGAGGGATGGCGGCAGGACAGCCGTTTGATCGCATATAAGTGGATCTATCCCGATAATCACAAGCACGACTTGATAGGTATAATGATTTTACAGAAAATAGTCCCAGCCAGGCTAGAAAATGACACATTTACACATTTGTATGAATCCGGAAAAATTGTGACTACATAAATGAGAGAGAATTAGACGCGGGAGGTGGTAGGAGGCTAACCAGACTCTATTGTAACGTTCGTCAACCGTTAACTCGTTCGAAAATCCGATAGCCAATCAGAGCTAGGCGTCACTTCGTTCGTAACGTTCTTAATGGCGACCACCCCTACCTTGTGAATAGACTTGCCGAAGCGTTCTTTATTACTCGGCTATACCACGAGTTTCGCACATCCACTATACCGATATTTTTCGTATATACCGTTTCTGGGAAATTATATCCTACCATTCGAACGAGAAATAAAACTTCTGACCGCAATAAAAGAGAAAAAATAATGCCTGCACTCTCCGCCCACATCTTTCCGACACAATGGCTAAACAACCGGACCTCGCATTTTCGAGAATATAACTAATATTTACCCGCGGATTCCACTCATTTTAATTTACATACGAATTAGCTGAACTTACGACCGGCCCGAGTACTTGTCTGGAGAAAAATCACCGGACATAAACCGGCGTGAAAATTTTTGGCGCAATGGGGGCAACGACTAAACAACCGAATATCGCGATCTTCCGAATCTCATCTTTACTTGATTGTCGATTCTACTGACTCGGATCAAGACAGGGATTAGATGAACTCGCGATAAGCCCGATTAATTATATACTTACGGATAAATTAGTAGTTAAAACGCGTCGAGAGAGCAATCGCGAACCCGTTACAGCCCTCTGCCCCGAGATAACTGGCCGGTACGCTACGGGGGTTACAACATGGATGCCACGGATTCCGTGGATCTACCTCGATAATCGATTCGACGGTCTACTACTATGTGATTATAGGGCGCCATAATCAAATTACGTATTAAATCCGCATGGATAATTTATGCAAATTATAGTTTTCGGATCAACGAGAAAAATATTTCTCCACAGAATCTCGAGCTTGGGACTCTATGGATGACTTCGATTTAATTTAGACAAAATTTGATCTACTTGCTATTAGACGATAAATTCTTTGCGTCGCCAATGCAAATGCAGTGCATAGTCACTTCGAATCCTTAATCGTTATACCACTCTGTTCAAATTTATTTTTATCACAGCTCCGTAGACTGTTATTCGCCCTAATCTGTATGATAAATAATTTCAAAGATTTTACAGAATATTGTTGTACACTTATTAGAGCACGATCCAAATAAAAAATAAACACTTTTGATTTTTTGGTTATAGTTGATTATCCGGTGTAATAAATTTGTTCAAGCAGACACTGTGACACTCTTGCCACCGAGTTACCCAATTATTACGTGATTTCTAAATACCGTACATTTCATTGTTGTTCTAATCGGCCTTGTTCAGTTCACCGTGTTTCAGAACGGTTCTAATACTACCCTTGGTGTTACTAGGGACATTTCTGACCAACCACAAACTTGTCGCGGTAAAGTAGATCGTACAGCGAGCGGTAAGCTTTTGGTTATCAATCGAGCCTTCCGCTACTTTCAAATAAGACTCGCTGCTGCATGGTCGATCAGTATTCAGTTCAGTGTTATTGTCAGCTACGAGGGTCACTTAACCACAAAATACATGAGCACAGCCTGTTAAATCGGCTGTCAGCAAGCGGCATAATTTAAAATCAATCAGGAATTTGTGAAGGTTCATAAATATCGCAGGATAAACTACAATTTGCATTGGGATCACGAGTTGAGATGCAACGTTGAAAATGGAATCTTCAGCTGTAAACACTTTTAATTATACCGCTAATTGTATGTTAGATTAGGTTAGGTTAGGTTATGTATCGATGGATATCTCGGAGGTTATTTCGTAGCAAGTTGTCAAACCTTCTGCGTCAGACGTTTGGAGAACGTGAATTTTTCCTAACAACAAATTTATAAGATCTAACGTTTCAGCAGCAGAGACAGGACGTTCCCTGCGACACACTCAGGATTCTGCATCTGCCGTCGTACCTGTCGCATTCCCAGCGCGAGAGACTACTGAAAAAGTACGGCGCTGTCAAAGTAAAGACTGTCAACAAAAGCGAGAAGTATGCGATTACATTCGCCAAATTTGCATCAGAACGGGCAGCTACGCAAGCCTTTCTACGCCTCCATCAATTGCAAGTACGAGGTCGCCGTCTTTCCGTCGAATACGTTGAGAAAAACGTATCAGAATTTTCTGACTACGAGTACCACCGGAGCGAAAATTCAAAAGATGAAGACGCCAGGGAAGAAACCATTGAACCCAATTTTCAAATATTCCTCAAGAAGTTAAACAGTTGGGCGTTTAGTCAAGTTCTTACTCAGCCACCGCCACCCCACATTTGGTACAAGTATTCTCCGCCGACGACAAACACTCTCTTGCGAATATCTATTCAAATGCTCAAGGAACCAGTATTCTATAGCCAGGTGCTTCATCTAATGAACAAGATGAATTTACCGCCCCCATTCCAAGAGTTGGAGCCTGAATTCCCGTTCCTAAAAGATATTTACGATGCGGAGAGGTACCGAGATATATTCGGACTGACTGTTGTTGGCAGCAAAGATAATGGTAAGTTTAAGCCAGATCCAATTCACTTAACGGTTATTTTACACGTTCACGTAGCAGTGCCGCAGACCCTCTACCAAAAGATGCTTGACCATTTTCACTGAAACAATAAACGTTTTTCTCCTTGTTTTATCTTTAGAAGAGAATTCAGAAGAATATGAGGAATCAGAGTTGGAGACGGATGAAGACGCTGAACCACGACCTAAAGATATCGTTCCTGTAAAACGAAAACTGCCACAGTCTAGCAGGCGTTTGAAAATTCCTAAGTTTGTCAACCCGTCTAAACAACCAGTAAATCCAAGCTCGACCGGTCAGAAATTGGTAAAACCTGAAGATGTGTTTGAATCGTTACACCGGAGTGAAAGTAAAAGTTTAAAAATTGCTCTCAAAGTGGATTTGGATTTGGAGAAACGGCTAGATTCGGATGCTGCCGGTTCTACTAAGTTTACACCCCGAGAGGAGAGCGGTTTTGGCCTTATATATCCGGTGAAAAAGCCAGACAGTGACGCAGAGAACAACAAAACGACTGGCCATGTATCCGCGGAGTTTATCACCTCCGAACGATTAGCTGCAAATAGAATTTCAATAAATGGTAGGCATCATTCCTACACAGTCACTGCCTTGGCGCTGTTTGTAAATCTTGTGTTTCTTGTATTTCTATACAAATTACTGATTTCACATCAATTACTGATTTGTTTAGACCAAAGACTACTGCCTGTATTCAAGAATTACCATCCTGGCAAGCCGTCGTGTCGTCTTTACATAAAAAATCTTTCCAAACAAGTAGAGCTGCAGGACTTGGATTTTATCTACAAAAAATTCACGCTGCCTGATCGCACAGACGAAGATTCATTGTCTCGGCAAGTACCAATCGAATTAGCAGTACTTATTGTCCTCAATTATAATAATCATCGTGTCATTCTTTATTTTCAGATACAACGTACGTCTCATGCAAGAGGGACGAATGAAGGGTCAAGCATTCGTCACATTGCAAACTGTTGAGCAGGCTCAGGCTGCACTTGAAGAAACCAACGGATACATTTTGAAAGATAAACCGATGGTTGTTCAGTTTGCGAAAATTGCAGGGAAAACGCAGATCCCTGAAAATCCTTGAATACCTAAATACCTAAGAAACTCTTTGGGATATATGAGCTATCCTGCGTCGTTGTATATGTATAGATCATTTACTAGAGAATAAAGCTGTTTTTTAAGGCAGATATTTTTTTCATCCTGCGAGTGAATATCAGTGTACCTATAGATATTGATTTCAGACTCTAGACTTATTATTGATCGAGTATAACGAATTTGACGAATGATGCATAATCATTTGCATTCATAAATGCAAAGGTTTCGCCGCACATTTATTGCCATCTATTAGAGAAGCTAGGGACTACTTAACTTTTATACATTTGCACTTCGGCTTGCGTTTAAGTGGGGTCGGGGAACGATTCACGTAGTGGCGTGTCACAGCCGCGTCAGCATGCGCCGACCGGAGACTGGGATGTGTGGCAGCGGTGGCAGCGTAGCTGTGTGGCTATCAGCCGCCGCCGCTGCGGGGTGCGGGGAGGGGTTTCTCACTCCTCTCGTCAGACAGGTTCACCCGTTCACCGGCGCTCGCAACGAGGCGCGCTCCCGTAGGCAACACCAGGCAACACCGTGCCTAACCGTGCCAACGTATGCGTTCTCTCCAACTCTCGCCATTTCTCGCTCGTCCTCCTTATAATATAACCACAATCGCATAAAACCATCCTAATTAAATCCCCGATCCCTCTCCTCGGTGCTTTCCCGTTGGTTTTACGGCGGCGCTGCTGCAAGTCGAGCGCCAGACGCCAGTGTCAAATATTATCATCAATCTGGTTGAACTTGTTTGGATCGTTGGATCTTCGGCTAGGCTGTTGGTACTTTCGATCGGGTCTCCCATTGTCGGTGTGGCATCGTAACAGGATTCAAAGTCTATAAACAAAGAGTAATAACCTCGAACGGCGACAATGGACGTGGGCGCGTTGTTGCAACATTCCCAGTACGCGATACCTATCGGTATTGTATTGGCCTGCGCCATTCTGGTGTTTGTATTCGGTTTCAAAAATGCGGAGCAACCACCGTTCGCACAGCTCACGTCGGGCTCCGACGTGGACCGGAAACCAGCTGGCAAGAAGCGCAACAAGATCAAAGAAAAGGTGAGCAATTATAATTAAGAATTCAGTCCCTAACCCTCTGGACGGCTCTATAGTTGTACAATAATTGTGAATGGACACGGGCTTCGAGACACGCTCCCTGCCATATGGTATTTTACTCGTTCATCTTGTATGCTCGTTAGTCGTCGTAACAACGTGACACGCGTTTCTGACACGGTTCGCACGTAAGGGTAACTATGTGTCAATAATCATCAGCTGTCTCGCTGGTGGGGGTAATTTTTCGTTCTTATTTTACAATTTTTATTCCCATTACCTATTTACGACAATGATGTAACGGCAGAATTATCAAACATCTGACGAAAATTTTCACGTCAACAACAATTAGTTAATATTTTCGGAAACAGACAATCGCAGTGATTTCAAAAGGATGAACGCAGTGAAATAATTTTTTTTTTTTCTCCTCGAGACTTGAAGGTTGAAATTGTATTTCAGGTACGCGCCACCAATGGTCAGGTGACTACGGAGAAGGCGAGTCCTGCCAAAAAAGTAGTACCTATCAAAGCAGAGGCCGTTAAAAAAAGTGCCGCAAAGACCGAGGAGGCAGGTATCGAACTGAAGGAGAGGAAACACGAAGAGAACAAGCCAGTTGTTGCTAGAAAGGAAAAAACTATTGTCGCACCAAAATCGGGGAAAGAAAACAAGGTGGAGCTGGTCAAGAATAGAAAGAATTTGAAGAATAATTCACAGGATAAGCCAGTCGACTTTGATGATGGTAATTGCGCTTTGGGTCAATTTATTTAATACACTTTGAACTATCGCTGTACTTTGATAACGATGAGAGTGTAGAGAGATGATTCTTCATTTATTTATTTCTATTTATTCATTTTTCCATATCACAGGTGACTGGGAACCGGCATACTCTAGAAAGGAGAAAAAAAATAAGAAAAAAGATGATGAAACTCCACCGAAGAGGAACAAAAGGGAGGGGAAAAAGAATGCGGAGATGATCGGTAATGCAGCCAGTAATGAGAAGGACCAGGGCAAGCCTGAAGTCAAGGACAAAGTGGCCAAGGATACGGAGAACAAGGAGCTGAAGGAGAAGGATAAGAAAGAGTTGGTTCTTGTTGTCGACGTTGTCGACGTTGAACCTGCGATAGAGCCCTTAGAAAACAAGGAAAAAGAAGAAGAATTGCAAGAGGTAAAGTAGACTGAGTTGATTGAATAATCGCGTGGGGAAAGATTGTGTAATCAGTCGTTATTTTTCAGACTCAGCAATCTATCATTTATACTCATGATATCGAAAAATAAAAAGATCTGTACAGTGTACGCGTAGTAGTAGATACACATTATCGGGGTACGTTGTGGTAGAGTACAAAGGGCAAACTCTCAGATAGTCTTCATACTCGTATCTGCTCATGTTTGTCTCAGCCAAGACAGTTTTTCAAAATCTGTTTGCAAGATGGTCGTATTTGTTACAGCTTCAATGTTGTAGAAAATAATTGTTACTTCAAGTTCGAATGGTAGTAAATTATAGGTTTATTTAATCAACAATCTTATGCTAATCTGTAAACCCATTGTTGGCTGTTTAGATCGAGAAGCTGGAGAAGCCAGAAAAAATCGAGAAGGCCGAGAAGCTAGAGAAGATGGATAAGATAGAAAAGGTGGAGAAGGTAGAGAAGGTAGAAAAGATAGAGAAGGTAGAGAAAATAGAAAAGCCTGAGAAGACCGAGGAGAAAAAGAGTGGTAAAGTTAAGAAGACAAAGAAGGCTGTGGAAAGTGAGAACATTCCCCCAACTTCCGAACCACCTTCCCTTGAGAAACAGGAGAAAATTGTAGAGAAATTGGTGGAGGAGGAGAAAAAGATAAAAAGCGTGGCGGCAGAAGAACGGAAAGTCGAAAAAGTTCAAGAGAACAATTCTGTAGTTTTCGACGAGTTGGGAGGTACGGACTTGAATAGATGTATAACATTACTTTGATTTGAACTACTAACATAAATCGTTTGGTAAATCAAATGATTTTCTGCCTTGGATCATCTCTTCTAATGATCAAAATTACATTCCTTGCATGTGACTTACAATTGGTATTCTAAATTCAGAATTCTAGTCATTCGAATGAAGGCCAGGTTCAAATCTACGAGATCCGCGGTTCCTTTGGGGTTTTTTTTTATTTTTTTTTCCATAGCCATGATTATTCCCAATCCTGGCCTCTCAGTCTGCTGACTCTGTTTACGTTTTAGATAATTGTCAGGAAATTTAATTGGTGTGAAATTCGATTACAGATTCGTGGACAGAGGCTAAGCCACAGAAAAAGAGCAAGAAGAAGGCCCGTAAGGATAACTGAGAGAAACAGGGGCAGAATGCGACAGGATTCCCCAAAAGAAAAATGAAAACAAAAGCTGATAGACAGCCCGTGTTATTAAGTTGGGCCAATCAGGTGTGTAAATTGACTTAATTGTTGATCACCTGACTAAATCCTCCGCTCCCCTGTATATAGAACACCGATTCGATTCATCTCTGCGGTGCTTATATTCCTCACAGCAAGACTCGTTACATCACCAAGGCCGTTTAAACGAGTCCTTTTCTTTTTCTCAACGTGTCCCTTCATCTGCCACGAGCACATTAAGTAGTAGGTTTAATTTTTAGTGAACAATTATTCTGCTCACAGAAGAACAAATTCCATAAAATTCCTGGATTCATAGTAGAAATCGGATAGGGTGATACCGAGTAAAGCGGCCGTCTCGACTCCACCATATTTCTTTCTTCCGACGGCAGAATTCTAATTACGGTTCATTTGAAGTAATAGTTTCGGTTGTGTCAAGTCACTCAAGCTCGAGATAGAGTTTCTTCTACTCGGTAGAAAGAATTATGTATCGACTAAGACCATCACTCTTATAGAGCACTTATGACTTGCTAGTATAAAGATATACATGTATCTGCATTTTATGTTACATTCAAAAGCCAAAACATGAGAAGTATAATCGGGCGTCCTTATTTATAAGAGAGCGGTGCGTCCAACTTGCCTTGATTATTGTTGAGCTTAGATCTCACTTTGAAACAAGACTTATGCTGCTTTGTTCTCGGCCAAATATTCTGATAAATCAATGTATTTAGACGCGCCTCGAATAAGATGAAAACTCAAAGCTGAAGCTGCATTTCAAACACATTTCATCGATTAGAATTGAAGTTGAAATAAAATTAGGCATTTGTGCAACTTTACAAAATCTGATGAATCATATTATGTTTCTATTATCTTATCTCTCTGTAGGCATATCTAATTAGCTATGGTACCCTATCCTAGGATTCAAACACTCCTTGTCGAGATAAATTACATAATTTTGTTGATCCAGGTATAGGTGTACATAGATATGTTTAGAAACATTATTGCGTTCTCATCTCATTGAATCATTGTGTTACGGGCATTCGGATATATATTTGGCTGTGAACAGGCTTTATACATAAAATGATATACTGCTAAACTTATTATTGATATCTATAAATAAATAAATAAATCAATACACACGTATGTGTGAGAGTGAATGAGTATGAGCGTACATGGATGTGTGTCTGATATTAGAATAATTAATATGTGTACATGTGTAGGCTGGCTATGGCAGAAATTATTCTGCGTGGTGCCCCACTTCCTTCCCGTCGCTTTACCTAGAGTGCTGCAGCTTATATTTTGTCATATAAAGTATAAAATTGAAAAAAAAAAATGAAAAAAATAAGAAAAAAAAGCCTAGAAAAAAGGAAAGAAAAAACCAGAAAAGCTGCCCCTGGAAATCCCACGAGAAAACAATTACTTTTGTTGAGAAAAAAAAATCACATGAAATTGTTTTCATGCTATGATAATTATGTAAAGTAAACGACGAAGCAAAGGATTAACTATATGATAATGATTAACGTTATAATGATAATATTAGAAGAAAAAAAAAAAAAAAAAAACGGGAAAAACGAAAAAAAAATACGAAATGTGAAGATAGTGCAACCATGTGATAACTGTACTTGATACCTGAGCTCGTTACTTGAACATCTTAAAAAAGAAAAAGAAAATAATCTATCGCAAAACGCTACTCTTAATCAACAATGCGTTTTGACTGTATTTTTTATGATCATTGCCAATGATATAATTTACAATTCCAACTTGATAGACGAGAAGAGAAAGCGTTGAATTAATATATATGATGAGCATTACATTGAAGCTGTAGCTTTAATCGACACCATGTACATATATTGTATGTGACTGTAGATGTTTAATGTTTATGTAATATTAATGTAATAATAACGAAATTCACCAGGCTGGCTCGGTTCAGCTTTTTTTGTTCATGTGCCAAAAAATCGCAACCATGTCCTAACTCTAACTCGTCTGCCCTTGTTCTCATACGTACATGATTCTATTTCTATCTTCTAGAGACTTGGTTCTGCCACGCGACGCGGGTAGATGTCTTTAAACAATTCTTATGTAATGCTTCTTTCTAAACTTCAGCCGTACAAAAGTGTTGTACTTAATCGAAAAGTATTCATATCCATGAAATGGGCCACGGCTGATTACCCTTATATATTTCAGATTGGCATATTTTTATAAAGGCTATTCTCGAAAATTGCATATGATATGTACACAATTCATCTTACTATACATATAATGTATTTATCTAATTTGAAATAACAATGGGCCCGCGGCACAGTATAAATTTGTATATTGTTATCGCTGTTGTTTATTATTAATATTATTATGATTATTATTATTATTATTACTAGTACTACTACCGCTGCTACTACTACTACAACTACACGACTACTATCATATGTATTAGAGATATCATATTTTGAATATTGAATTTGTACATATAATAATACAATATTTGTAACAATATTGCGTACATTCACAGTTTGCAATAGAAATAAATCTATTTATGAGGAAACTTTTTTTTTATCATTTTTGACATCTACATTGATAGAAAAAAAAAAAAAAACTTATGTCTGTCTAAGCCAAATTGGTTTCAAATAATTTGTCAAAGATCAAAAAATGATCATTGAACTTTCGATATGTGGCTTCTCTTGGATTTGTCTTGACGTCTTTCTTGGCATAAAGTTATTTACAAACACTTTACGCATCACGATACAGGTGTAATAGACTATTTCCCCTTGAATATTTCAGTTCGTCTTGGTATGTGTAATATTTGTTTTAGACGTAAGTTGTCGAAAATAAAATCCTCTTTGGAAAAAATTGGCATTCTAAAAGTTATGGAATTGCAGCCTTGGAGATTTATTGGTGACTCGAATCTATTTTGCAACACTCGATCGGATATCAATTTCAATTATTCTGCGCATCGACTATTTTTTTAATGACAATATTGCAAGCTAATACCATGACTGACCTTTATAAGGAGTCGATGCCCTTTTCTTATCGCATTGAAAATAATCCCCCATTGTCGGTAAATGTTGCAACAGTTGAACCGAGATATTAGTTTTTACCAATGAATTTGTCATCGCTCCAATATAAACAATTAACTAACTGAACACGAAAGCCAGAAAAAAATTTTGCAATGTCTTTCATCTCTGAACACGACCAACTGTACATAATATATTACTATGTCTGTCAAGCTGCTGTCCATAGTCTTCCATTCCAACTAGAGAACATAGCAAAAACTATATTCGTACATGTTTGATGTGACGCTATTCATGTCCTGCTTGTAATATAAATATGTATAAATAGTACCCGCTATAATGCCACCAGGCGATATGGAAAGTAGGGGTATAAAAGGCTGGCGGTGATTGTATATTGTATTCATTAACAATCACTTGTTAAGCTTGGGGCTGGTAATCAAACACCTTTGACAACAATTGCTCTTTGTTCGTCGGCCTGCCTGGAGATTGATTAAATTCCTCGATAAATATGAAATCCTAAATCTCAGGATGCATAATTGGGCTTTCGAACAACAGCTATTCAATGAAAAAATGTATTCTAAATTCCCTACAATAACTAAATTCCCCTAATGTAGAACTACTCGGATAGCATGAGATGGTTAGTTAATATAAGATGAACTTGGATGTAAATTATTTTCCTTACAAGGCTCTAATAAATCAGGTTCTTATAATATGGACTAGCCAGATTTAATCTGAATAATGGGTATCTATAACACAGCAGATATATACATGATAGATAAAATAATGAGCACTAAATTGTGTCAGGATCAAAATAGAATCAAGTATTGGATTGTGAAAAAAACTTGTGAATTCAAAGAAATGGAATAAAGCTATATTTTTCCAGCATAATCTTAAGACCATGTATTTATTTGATGACCCGATAATTAATTCTTTAATAAATCGGTATCTTTATTGTTGGAGTATAACTTTGTCCATCTATGAGGGTTGACCATATCCTGAAGACCGTACTCGAGTGTTGTGAGAGGCTTGCTTCTCCTTAAATAACTACAGGTAAAAAATGCACATGGCTCTGATTTGTAGGAAAAGGCATAATGACGAGGGAGCATGTTGCAGAATTTAAATTGAATCAGGATTAGCTTTATTAAAGCTCACTTCTTGTCTGATATATATAAGTTATAATTATACAATACTATACTATTGGTTTTGTGCCCATATTGCGTTTTCACTATTACTTTGACTTTTTCTTGCACTTTCTTTTGAATTTCTTCCCTTCCTCGGGGTAGTCGCTGATTTTCACCTCTTCGCCGTCATTTTCTCTTGCATTTTTACTGTTCTTTTTTGATTTGGAACGAACAAGCTTGGATTTCTTCTTCAACTTCTTTTTTGGCTTATCCATCCTGGCAATAATAGCTGCGGTATCAGCCGATACTTGTATCTTCGATTGTTGAGGTACTACCGTTACTCTTATACAAGAATCATACAGTATGTCACCGCAAGCTTCTCCGAAACAGAACTCTTCACCGCAATCGCCACACATCTTTACACTGCTCTCGATTATTCCAGCTCTATTCTTGCTACGCCTTATTGGACTGACAGAGTTGTGCCTTTCCTTGGCAGCCGTTTTTATTTCCAACTTGCCCATATCAACCTTGACAATGAATTCCTTCATAAGTCATAACTAATAAATGTAAATATCTTCCCCAGAGTGTTTCCCCAATCTTAGATTCACCCACATTATCTAATCTGTGACTGACCAACCCTTTGTGACTGCATACCCGAGATTCTTACCTGTTATTATTTTTATTCAAAGCACCCCAGAGTGACGGGAGGCAAAATTAATAAAAAAGCAAATGCAATCTTTGCGAAAATTTTTCGAAGTTTCATTAATCACACACAAGTCATTAGATAAACATCTATTAGGTACTTTGCTTACCAGTCTAGAGAACATTTCTTCGTCCTGTCTTTGCTTGGGACGAATTGGCGTTAGCATCCTCCAATCTATCGAGACTTGTTGCAACTCACTGAGGTTGAGGCCTCTCATGTCCGGTGGTACTGGGTCTCCGTATCCATAATCTTTCTCGTTTGCTCTGAGCTCACGTTTCGTCGCACGCCAAGTAAAATCTTTGTCCCGGACCTTAGTGTCTTCTTTTTTGACCTGCACATATAAAGGGTATTAGAACAGGTTCACATCTTCACATGCAGATGAGCGCATTCATTCGCTTTACGCAGTTGGCCAGTATTTCAGCTTGAATTCGAATTGATAATATTGATGTAAAAAGAAGTACGATGTAGGATTTATATATATATATATATCATCCATATACAGATATCCAAACAAAGTAATGAACCACATTAAAGCTATGATGGCGCACCTTTTCGGATCTAATTTTATACTCGGGACAACGTTCGAGTAATCTTCTGAACTCCTCTTGCGAGTTGCATGTTGCCTTGCTCAAATCCGGTATTAGATTGGCATCCTTTTTATCATCTCTAAGGAGATCGTCCAGCTGGAAAGCCATTAGAACTAGGAAAGTTTCTGTAATACAAGAAGAGATACATTTGCTGCTGCTCGAATATTCCTCTCATTCAATTTCGCTCTCCCAAATGAAAATTTCACTACGCGTTAACGAAAATAAAACAATGATTTAGAGATTTTGTTTATTGGCGGATGATGACTAGTAAAACTCGGCCCTCGGAGATACGAGGCACCTCTGTGAATCCCACTCCTTCTGTTTCATAGCGAGACCCTGAAAAATAACATTATACGTACCGTCGCAATCAATCAATTTATAAGGACATATTGTATGAATAATGGATATCTCTCCGTTTTCGAATACTTGAGACAAAAATCAAATCTTCGATTGATATGCTGATTACCGTGAAAGTCATTTGAATGAGAATATCCTTCATTAAATTATACGCACATTCCGAAGATTTGTAAGCTGTGATAAGATCTCCCGTCCGCACCAAGTATCCAAGTTCTCATTGTCCTCCTTTATGGACAAGCTTTTCTCCTCAATACTTGTCTCAATTGATTCCAGTTTATTTTTCCTTTCGTTCTTATTATTCTCGATGTTTATTCTCCCATTTTTATCCACTCTCAATGGTATTATAGAATTCAGACTATCCATAGACAAATCCGCATCGTAACTGTCAAGTTTAATTTTTCTTCTCGCCGCGTTGCGGCTTTTGGATTTTAGATTGTTGGGCTTTCTTCGCTCGGGAGACGGAGATCTGTATTTAAAAAGATTATCCATCATGAGGGATTATTAGCTATTTAATGATCCTTCATATCAATCACCTACATATCACAAGAGTGTTTACCTTGAGCCCTCGTCGCTAGAGTCAACTTGACGTCTTCTTAATCTGAGGCGCCTCTGGTAGTGTGGATCTTTTTCACTTTGGGTGCGATAACGGGTACCAGGCCTGAAATGATCTATGAATTAACAACACATCTAATATCCGTTCGAGGGTAATGCTACACTAGCGGATACCCAAACACCAAAATGACGGCAACAAGGCTGTACTAAAGTTCAAAATGAATCACAATCGATTACCGCAAGTTATACTTATGCGAGAAAATGAATATTCAGTACTGGCACAATTGCAACTTTCCAGAGTAAATCAAGTTACTAACATATTACAATTGAATTTCGCATACGCCCATATCTTGCTATCTGGGTAGGTGTTTGCTGAACATTTTTTAAACTACTCAAGAACCCACCGATTGGCGTTCCAGCGTGGCCTAGCTTCGAGAGATGAGCGTGATTGTGCTTTTGATCTGGACATTGGCTTCATAGATAGCTCTTCCGTAAGACCAGTGTTTGTGGATCTGTAAGAATTCAAGAAAGTGGTAAGATTCGATGAATCCCAGATTCTACCACTGTTTAATAATCATGTATTCAAACGTTATGCTACATTCGTCCTACAAGAAATAATTCCGATATTCTTCAATTCTTAAACAAATATCAGTACCTACTTCTCAATTTCCCTGCGATTAACATTCAGAGATTCTTTCCTGTCCTTCGAGGATACCGATTTGTATGAAAACACGTTATCTCGGAAGTCTTCTATATCTGTTTGAGTCCCAAACTCTCTACCAAGCGTTGATCTATACTTGCTAGGTGTGAGCAGTCTGGTATCCATTGTTTCAAGGTATCGAGATTGAACTGTATTAGCCGCAGAGCTTGTTGAGTTCTGGGGATAAGGCTCACTGGCGTTGAACAAGTTCATCACGCTCTCGGATTTGGTAGGGCTTGGTGTGACGACCAGATTGACTTGTAAATTTGAGGCATTCAGGATTTCCGGGTCTGGGAGCCTTCCGCTTAGTACAATGGCAATTTCTGTGCTAACTGGAAGTTGTATAGTATTGAATTTCGGTTCCGGGCCATTCTTATCACGTGCTCCTCTATCTTTATTGAATTCATTTTCAAGAGGACTGCGAGTTTCTTTGCACTCTTGTCGAAAATAGTCGTTGCGATTGTGGAGTTGTAAATTTTCTACCGCAGGTACGTGGTCAAAGTTCTTCTCACTCATCTGAGTCGAGCAAGTTTCTCGTTGGTCCAAAGGCCTGGTCGCGTCTACTATCCCAATATTGCTTTCATCGCTCCCTATAATAGATACATCGTTGCGTTTTCGACGAAACTTTTTTTCTTCCTTAGCCAAACGTTCGGCTGCTTCAAGCACTTGACGCATTGCCACTTCTTTCTTCTGCTTGGCGTCTTCCTTTTCCTTGAGTCTTCTTTGTTCTACCTCGAACCTTTAATGATATCAGTAAAATAAATTCCAACGTGGAAATGTAATCCCATATTTTATACGAGACAACGATACAAATACGAAAAATGTGAGTATAAATCAGATCAGATATGGTAAGATCTAATAGCGAAGCTACCTTTGCTTTTCTTCGTCTCTTTCCCGTTTGATTCTCTCCTCTTCCATTCGCTCCTCTTTCAATCTCTGCTGCTTTTCCTCCTTCCGTTGTCTGTCTCTTTCTTCGAGTTGGTGTTTGATGGCATTCTGTAACTCCAGAGCCTTCTGCCTCTTTGCTTCACGTTCCTGCAATATACCTTCATCCAGTGGAACGTTTTGTCCTCTCAGGTAAGTTTTGTTGGAATCGGATCCAGCCGAACCAGTCGTTGAACTGTCGGGGCTACTTGCGCTCTCGTGGTTTATCACCAAGACCTGTATTGCGTAAAGTTTGTTAATGCGCCAATGTTTATTAACAAACGAGAGGATATCTTATGAATGTTTATATACCTACTAGCAATAAAACTGAGCGTTTCAATAATATCTTCAATAGAAATGGCTCGTACCTGACTGGTATGATCCATACGTGACAGACCTCTCTCGAGCCACGAGGGAGGAGGTGGGTCACCCCTAACTGGTTCTTGTCCCCAAAGACCACCCCATCTTGGCCTCACTTCTGCACATCCTCGTACTGCAGATAATCTCCTGGAGGGCGGTAGAGAACTTTCAGGAGTTGCATAACAATAGTTGTAATCCTTTTGGTTTTGCAAACCATTTTCCGACATCGCGGTTCCAGGCGGCTTACAATTGGGAAGTAAATCTGTACAGGTAAATTTGCCGATTATTACCACATTCACAATCAGCGAAGGAATTGAAGGTCCACCTGTATCTCTCCCGAAAAATCCCTGTTTTCAAAGCGGTATAATTCGGTAGAAATTTATACATTTTTTTTTCCTTAAAAAAAAGCATTCTAAAGTTCGGAATTTCAACTTTAAGATTGTCATTTTTAATTTCGTCTGCGATCATTTGCCACTGAGCTACCCGTGTTTGAATGAAGAGTGGCAAAACGAATAAAAAGAAACAATTTTTTTGAACGTTCCTGTGGTTCGATAAAAAAATTCAAAGTCCTTTTGAAGCCAATGGTTCTGACGCTCAGAGTATCTTCTTCGAGATACTCTTCCGAAATTATTCTCGAATTTTTATAGATAAGGGAGATAAGGGAGAGATAAGAGATAAGGGAGAGACGCGCGAATCGCCGATCCCCCTCACAGTCGGACAAGAGTCACCATTCCCATTCGATCACCCAGCCGAATTCCTTTCTCGCGGATCTGGGGTGTTAAATATATACCAATACGCCCTTAGCTCGATATACATATCATTGAATTATATCAAAACTGATTAGGTGTATCTATAGAATCACTGACCTACCACCGCGGGCAGCGGTACATCGGCCGAATCGCTTGCATATCCCGATGTCTCTCCCTCCAAATCTTCGCGCGGTGAACCGCGGTGACGATTCCTTCGAATATGGTTCTGCAGGAGGTAATTGTTGCGATGGTTCAACTGGGTATGATCCGGCTCCTGATACCGCAGCCCTGCTTGATCCACTTCGAACTGCTTGGGCTGTCGGCCAGAAAATTAGAAAGTTGCGTGACTGAATTTTAATACTGCATACACATACAATATGTGCGCCCTACCGCTGCCCTAGCTAATAACTTATAACAGTGTATATGTATGATATACACGTATACCTACATATACATCCATATTTACTATTCGCCCTCATTCTTTTATCACTATTAAGATTAAGGTATATAGATATAGTACCTATACGCGCGGACTAGCACAAGACCCTGAGCAATCACGGGAGTCGTTAAATTAATAACAATTCATTTCTTCCGCTACACTCGGGGAAGACATTAACTTACCAACTGCTGAAGGGACGTGCCGGATTCTCTCGTATAGATCGGGGGAAGACTAGGACTCCTCCGTCTGAGAATTTGAGCGTTCCGTCCGCGTTCGTCAAGACCCCCAACGTCGTGAAGACTGATCAGACTAGCCCTCAGGAGGTGCGACTCGCCCGCAAGCCTACCAAGACTCTTCGGGCTGACCAAGTCTGATCGACATCCGTGTTTCTGTGACGGTACCTCTGCGAGAGCGGACATTCTCGTCCTGTGCTCGAAGTAAACCGTTTAAACAACATTCAATTGATTGAAGATCAACTGAATGTGCATTCTATTGAGCGAAAGGACTCACCGAATAGCGGTCTGTAGCGCGACATCGTCCGCGGGCTTGCCGTTGTTTGCCCACGATGCGCACGATAGTCTTGCCATTTCTTCTATGAAATTTTTTTCAATGAACGTCATTCAATGAATGTACATCAGATTATACCTATATATGATGTACGATATCCGGCTCACTCGTACGCATGCATGATATACTGCGTATATGCTACGATATATATATATATGTTGGATCGACCCGACGTACCTCTTTCTCTGGCCCATTGAAGCCTTTTCTGTTCCACCAAGGACATTCGGCCGTTCATTTTAATTTTTGAGGATTAAGCTTATCATAGAATTGAAGAAACGAAAAAATAAGAAACCGTAGAGAAACGTTGAAAGCCGCTAGAACCGTCTTGACATAACGAGTAGGTGGGTATGATTTGAAAGGTTTAGAAAGAAATTAATATCAATGAAGAAAATGATGGTATGCTATCAGTTGATGATCATTATTAACAAACTCAATGATAATCTCTAAGTATAGGTATATGGATGCAGGGATATATGTAAAGATTTGCTTACTACAAGCCACCTATCGGAGTCAATTTTACAGTTTAGTCGTATGATTCGACAATTTTTTTTTTAATCCAATCTCAGACTAGGCAGAGCTGGTGTCCTTTATTATTATTTGAAGTAAATTTTCGCAATTGATTTCCGAAGCGTATATTATGTATACCAAACGTAAATAACGCGGATCGCGAGATACTGGTAGCAGGATAAGAGCTAAGGTATCACTGCCGGTTCATCGCGGGTCGTGTTAATATTTGCGACTAGCTACGGTTTCCAAGACGTCACTTGGGGTTCGTGCCCCGTTCCGTTCACCTGTTAAAATAATTATACCTGCACAGTTCAGCAAGGAAGGAATTGTGGTCTCGCGTGCGTTGTTCGGGATTGATCGATATTACAAGTTTCCATAGGAACTATCGCGTGGATCAACCCCCGTGTGGTACCGCTGCCAAGGGCGATTCTATTGACACGAGGTGTATAGGTATAGGTATTAGTATGCATACACACGTATATGTACGTACGCAATCACCAGGATACAGGACAATGACCTCGGCCGCGAAATACTCACGTATACGTGGGCGATTTGTTTCAGATTTACGATACGATTTAGAAATTTCCCAAGTAACATTAACTCGGAGTAAGTCACATACGTGAATCTTGCTCTAAAAATGGTCGTGAAAAGTTCAGTTGTAATTAATAATAATTGACAAAGCAGATATTTGAAATGATTATTTATTTCTGGTCCTTATTTACATTCTCCGTATTCAATCGGTTATTCATTTTCTTTGAAATAAGAAAAATCAAGTAATATCTGACGACCTGTTAGATTCAATGAAAATATAAGAATGATAATAATATGTGCTTGTCACTCGGAACTGTGTACCCCTCAAATGTTAGCTAGCAACAATAGTGGGACAGATAATTTAATTATGTCGAAAGTAATAGTCGTTCACAGCTAACAAAGCACTGCTAGAGCACTACTACTAACAACAAGAGATATACCATTTTCACAGCATTTAATATTTCGATAGGTATCCTTTCTACTTCCATAAATTCTTTGGATATCTTTGGCTTGTCTCAATAACTTAATTACCAGCTACAGTATTATTACACCTATATATACGTATGTATGGTATGCACACATCGTAGAACGTAGTAACGTACGTATACATGTATTATGACTGATTTGATAGGGCGATCATCGAGATTTGAACGATTTTAAAAAACCTATCCTTAATTTGAACAACATAGTTGTATTATATTACATACTTATAAACTTCTTCGAGGACTTACTTAAACTTTTACCAAACAAATGCTAAAAAACTTTTTAAAACCATTCAACACATTTAAACTTTAGACTTTCTATCACGAGTTAATCAAAATATCGGATATTGTAGTCTTCAATACGATATGCTCTAATAATAATGATAATAATAATAATAATAATAATAATAATAATAATAATAATAATAATAATCTATATTTTTATGCAATATTCTATTCACAATTACGTTTTCTTCATTTGGGTACCATCGATGATTAATTAATTATCAACCAATTCGTCCACTGATAGTCTTACAGTTAATCATAATATAGATAGTACTATAATATTCGTTATGTAAATGGCAGTTGGTACGACCGCTATCACCCCTATTCCCACAATAATATACAGACTGTTAAAATTGCTAATTGAAATGCACTTTCAATTGGCTGGTACTTTGGTTTCGTTTTCTTTCATTTCTCATTGGTACGTTTTAGCTTTTAATGCAGCAGCCGCGCTGCTTCGGAAATCATGCGGCTAGTAAGTTTCTTATATTCTTTGGAGTGTTCTCTTCGTTCAGGTGTTTGGTTGTGTAGCGAAGAGCGTTGAGAAGACCTTCGCTCTTGCACGGTGGCTGGTCTTTGAGTAGTTTGACGCAGCCTTTTACCTGAAACGCAAAATGTGTAGGAAATTATATCATTGTCGTAAAAATTCGTACTCTCTCGTTGAAATGATATATGTATATATAGTAAATGGAAAAAATTTGTGAACTCACGTCGACGTTTGATCCTTTGACGAATGCACCTTGAGGATGAACATGGTCGTAGAGTATCACCAAACCCACCATGACCCTCAAGACAAACAGCTGTGTCTCCTCTCTTTGGAACTGCGCCAACAGATTTCTGAAATTTATAAAACTCAACTTAATAGTTTTTCTCAACGTAACTGGCTAATTTCAGATGGCTAAGCTCAGCCTTAGTTCTGTACATATACGTACGGATTTTCTAGCATTCTCAAACAGACTTTTGCCATCGTGCCCAGCGTCTCTGTAATATTATCGCGCGGAGTGTCCTCATTCTGGAAGCAGGGAATACGATTAATTGATGTTTCAGCCAATTCCAAGATATAGGTCTAAATTTACACTTACGTCCTCTAAGAAGGTAATTGTTGCATGACTGAGGACCCGAAGCATAGGCGTTGCATGGGCGTAGAAAAGTGACATTCTGTTAGCCAATTCATTGCCGACGATGTTTTCTCGTTCGTTGTCGTCTCCATGAGACAAAGTGGATCTGGTCAAGGTCCTTCGGTAATAACTGAAGTCATTTTGTATGGCTGGTGTCTTCATTTTGTGTTCGTCAAACTTCAAGACAAACTCCAAGATCTCCGCCAACTGTTTGACCAAGGCTTGCTGCGTCTCCAAGTGCTGCGTTGGCGATAGATTTCCTGAGCACAGCTGACCCAATATTTTCGGTACAACACCCTCTGCAAGAAAGTATCCAGATTATTCAACGACGTCCGTGTCTGTTATGTTAAATGCAATCTGAAAGCGGGAATTGTACGGCATACCCAGTTCAAGCGAGAACTCGTAGAATTTCTTTAATTTGGCAACAAGCGGCGCAACGGCCAGATAAGCCTTTCGCTGGCATTCTTCAGTAGGGGCGGATATAGCCTCTCTTATCTCTTTGCCGGCACCTTTGTAAAATTGTATTTCCTCCAGAATTGATTCGGAGTTCTTCAGTACACGTTGAACTGCCTCAAATGTTTCCCTTTCGTTATCAGATGGTTGGGCATCTGTAGGATGACAAAGTATTCATCAATGATGTACGGTACGAGAATAGAGTTTCTATACTATCAGAAAGAATCCTCGACTTTGAAACACATAGAGCATAGTTAGTATATCGAGGCTCAAAGCTATTCCCTTGAGAACCAATGATTCCAGAGTAAATTACATCTTGTCTACTTACTCTCGAAATCTAGGAAAACGTCGTATTTTTGTGGGGTGCAACAGGTGGATTCATCGCGAGCCAAAAGGCTCAGCAGCTTTCCCATTTTATATTTTAATAACTATAAAATATATAGTTATTCAGTCACTTCCTAAACGGCGTCTGAAATATGCGAGAAGGAAAAAAATTATATCGTCTCATCGTCATATGAATATTCTTTCAACCGATGTCCCCCGATCCGTATAGACAATCGGTTGTCGATTTTTGTTCACAATTTCTATTTCATCTAATCGTTTCAGTACCGAACTGGGTTTCATTGACGATATAGTCATACTTGAGGAGCAGCGTGTGTATACACATACAATACGCGCACACCATTAATCTGTTTTGCCAAGGAATCCGCGATAGTGTTTCCAAAGGATCCTTCATTCGTCGTTTATTCGAAACGGATAGACGAAATGTGGCCTTGATATCGCGCGATTTGAAATCTGACGGGGACGCGATTGATTTTAAATCGAAAATTGTGCATTGACGTGTTATATACCCACGTTTAGACGCATTGGTACAGACGTATCACGTATCTATTCACAGGTACAAGCACAGGGGCGAATATTTTCGATTGAAAACGTTCGAGTTGTAATTGACGAAAGTCTGTAATAATTTTTCAATTATTTGTAACAAACTTTGGTCGAAATATCGCAAGGGTGACGGATTTATTTTGAACGATCTTATTGTTTGATCATATGCGACCAAGACATGACGGTTTTGAAAAATCAATGGATTTCAGTTGAACCACCCTCAGCTAGACGGCGCGGCGCCCCGAGAGCACTAGAAACCCCTTCATTAGAAAGGGACGGTCGAAGGGACGGTAGTTGAACTTGAATTTTTACTACCCAGACTAAGACATTGCTGCATTCAACTGTATAGTGTTCAGCTGGACGAAAGACTTTCTTATCATTTCATAGCTAGATAGAATGCGAAAGACGTGATCAATAATATGTCTTTATAGGAATAAATTATCGCCTTGTTTCGTAATATCTGATTATGATTACACTACATTCGGTTGTTCTCACGCCCGTTCGCGTTCACATTAGATAGAAGGAAAGACAAGGCAAGGCAAGGCAAGGCAAGGAAAGGAAAAAAAGAAACACCCATGGTAGATGGTGAATGAGCCGTAAAACAATGTAATATCCTCTACATGACTATAATCGGCATATATACCTACACATACGAACTCCTATTTACATGCATTTACTATGTGTGTCCTAGTTTTTCCATACGTGTTGGGCTGATCGGGCTCACTGGAATTCGAAAGCATTTACAGAGACAGTGCATGCATGTCTATATAGTATGTATGCATATGCAGTACGTAATAGAGCTCTTTTTGACGAGCGGAAAAGCTGGTTGGTTTGTTTATTGTGCTGTACCGTTAACGTTTTAAAGAAATCAAAGAGGCGAATTAAGGGGGCCGTTGAATGGCAAACCAGAATACAAGCCACGCTTTAAATGCAGACTGCGTACGAGGTGCAGTGCGTGCTTACAATTAGAATAATTCGCAATCATGTGTAATCAATTATACAGAATACGGTTATTATGCTCCTACGATACTCTCGAATGATAACAATGACAATAAATGTAACAAGGAGAACTACGACGACAACAGAAACAAAAACTATTGCCGCCTCGACCGAAATAACAGATGAAATTATGTATCTATTTCTGTAACCCGATGGAAACCGACGCCCTTCGCTAAGCAACAGCAGGGGGGAACACAGGCGTCATATCCTGGACGGCCGCTGCGGCAGGAAACCTCGGCGGGAGGTTGCTGGGAAGGGGGGGAGGCTCACGCCACACTCTGCATGCTCGTATTTAATTTCCCCGTGATATTTTCATTTTCAATAAATAGCCTTCACCCCATAGACCGTGGGCACGTACCAGAGTCCTAGACACGAAAAATGAAATTCCACTTGTCCCAAGCCCTGACGAACCTTGTACGAAAAATAATGTTCGCAGTTCGCGATCGCTTGGAGAATACCATGAGTATTCTCGGCTAAATTCTCTAAATTCAACAATCCATGGCAACAATCCTCGTGCAACAAACGTTGCGAGGATGGTCTGGGAGCAATTTTCATATATTTTTCTTTCTTTCTTTCCCAAGTATGAGGCAACTTTCCTGCTAGAGGCGACCAACGGGATAATTCCCGATGTATAAATTTAGATTTTACACACTCTTTGTGGTTGGCATTGGGGGATTGGATAATGGTGTCTCTATGGTCCATATGTCGATGATTTTTATACATACTCAGAATTTCATCGACCACATACGCACATACTTGTGTACATGTTACATACTTCATCCCACACACTTTTCTTAGAATCAGGCCGCAGGTTATCGTGATGGTGTTGATGTTGAAGAGTAAATTAATATCATCGCCGATATGATTATCTACCGATTAACAAGCAACATTCGGAGAAACTATCATTTATTATTGCGGTGAATTTTCAGACAATCGAACAAGCAAACAAAGGATTTGCCTTTAAGGCTAATCGGAATTTTATGGAACTGGTTACTATCGGGAAAGAAACCACAAACGTTTGCAACACGATTATTAATATCAAGATTCAGAGGCCTCTCTCAACGGTTTTAATATAAATACCAACAGTTGTCTTCTCCGTAAAATTGGGACGAAAAATAAGATAAAAAATAACGCCAACATACCGTCTAAATATAGTTTGTTTACATATGCATGCATTTACCTGACAAGGAAGCTGGATTATCCATAGTCTGCGTCAACGTTAGGTTATACACTTACACACAGAATTGTACGTAGAAATTGTTTCTATCACGAGAACCATTGGTAAATTGTATTCATATTTTTTTTATTTTGTTAATAGAATTTAAAAGATAACTTCGAGTGCATTGATAAAACGTTATAAAATTGTTTCAAGTTACGATGCCTGGGAGGTGTTAGTCACCACTTTACTCGAGTCTTATTAATCACGTTTTGAAAGCTGACATACGGAAACACTGTGAAGTAGCAGATCAGTGCAAGTGATATAATCGCCTGTACGAATTGTGTCAGCTGAGAAATCAAAATACACACTCGGTTCGAAGTACCGTGCTCGAATGACAAGCGATGTGATCGTTGTATGTGTGCATGTAATGTGAGAACCCCCTCCCGACTTCCGACAATCAGCACTTCATTCTCGCCCCATCAAACGCGAACAAGGCTAACAGCAACTAACGGCAAGCGGGTGTGAACCGTGGAAAGAGATTGAATAAACGAAAAACAACAACTTTTCGCGAACTCTGTTCAAAACCTCTTGGATACTGCGAATTTCACGTACCGTAAACGCGACCTGTCACTTGGCCGACGCCATGTTGTAACCGTAATTAACACAAGCAACAGTTGGTCTCTGCGCAGCGGAATGCGCAGTCACAGGCAGAGAGTCTTTGGCCTTCGCCGCGCGCCATCTCCCGGAGACCTATTCAACCAAAACGCCGCCTTCCATCCAAAGATAAAGAAATTCCCTTTCCCAATTCCCATAACGTTTCGTCAAGAATGGAAATGAGTGAAAATCCATTTGTGTCATCTCGTGCGCACGGTGCAGTTTAACGATATTGTGACGATATAACCTAAGAAATTAATTATTCGAAAGGTCCTTTGAGGTCAGAATGGCTGCAAAAATACAACAATTTGACCCCCCGAGTTCGGCTAGTTCCGACAGGTAAATTTCTCCCATGAAATTAATCGATGCAAATCAGTCCGATCTAGGTTATAAAATTTGAACGTATCGCTCGGGAAGATGTATTTCCTTTATTTCTCCACGGCTCGTACAGTCTTATTTCCTCTTCCCTTCATTTCCTCTGACAAATAATCGAGAGACAGCTGTGTATACGTACGAATATCGAAATACGCCAAGAGAAAGTAATACAATAAACTATTTTTTGGTTCTGTATGCCCTGCTAGCGACGACGTGGGTGAACAGTGCCTCGAAGATCGGGAGGTCTTTCTCGCGGATGAACTGGCTGAGGATGTTGATCGGTATCAACGATCTAACAGCACCCCTACACCTCAATCACCCAGACCTCCGTCCACAGGTAAATTCTCTTCTCTTTGTTCGCGGAGACTATCTCCGTCGGTGGGAACCTTGTGAGTAATTTTTTCAATTTGATCAATGCTTAATTCTCAGGTTCTCAGAAGTCACCCAGATCCAGGAGGCAACGAACTACCAGTATGACACAGTCGAGTAAGAAGACGTCGGCTGAATCTATTTTACGAAGCAAGACGAGAACGATATATACAGCGGGGAGACCTCCGTGGTACAATTATGCTGGCCAACAAGTCGAACCATTTGTCATAGGTGGATATAGATATGCCCTTTCTACTGAAATATCATTTTTCCAGAACGTTGATTAATATGTTGACAATGATTCGTGTGATTTATTATCAATTGGGTGAGGATACATTTAGTCGGCGTTACGGCGCTTTTATCTTGAATAAGATTTCGTTAGAAATTTGGAGGGATCGCTTCCATGCTTTGATTGGCTTATTAACAATCCTGCACATGATGAATATACACAAGTTATAAAAAATGCAGGAATATGCGGTGGCAGCGCTTCAGGGAAGACTACAGTGGCGGCAAAAATCATAGAATCCCTAGATGTACCGTGGGTGACTCTGCTTAGTATGGACTCATTCTACAAGGTCAATTTTTAGTTTTCTTGTAATTGAAATTGCTCATATAATGAGTAGATATATATATATAAAAATTTGGAAGTCATCTATAGCAGATAATCCTAATTTTTATCGTCTCTTCCTTACTTTTATCTCCTAGGTTCTGAATGAAAAGCAGCACGCAATGGCTGCGGATAACGAATACAATTTTGATCATCCCGATGCTTTTGATTTCGAACTTCTTGCTGCGACGCTACAACGTCTTAAAGAAGGACGAAAAGTGGAAGTACCAATTTATAACTTCGTCACCCACTGCAGAGAAAATCGAACTGTGAGTGGCGAGATTCCCCGCCATTTTCAAAGTAATGTTCGATTGCTTATCTTGGTTTTTCAATTCTAGAAAACCATGTATGGTGCCAATGTTATAATATTCGAAGGAATACTCACCTTCTACAATGCGGATGTACTGAAGGTAATAGACTGTCAATAAAGACAGGTTTGCTCGATCACTGCAGAGTGGGAATAATGAAAAATTTTCATACTCTCTGTATGCAGATGTGCGATATGAAAGTATTCGTCGACACTGATGCAGATGTCAGATTGGCAAGAAGGCTGAGGAGAGATATATCCCAAAGAGGCAGGGATCTGGAGGGGGTATTGAAACAATACTGTACAATGGTGAAACCCTCTTTCTATTACTACATTGCACCCAGTATGGTGCATGCAGATATTATCGTACCTCGGGGCGGAGACAACGAAGTGGCGATTGAGCTAATAGTACAACATGTTCATACCCAATTGCAATTGGTAAGAGATCGTATATTTAACATATCTCGGAATGAATTTTGTGTGTGAGAATCTGAATGGAAAGAATAACAATAATACAATTGACGTATATTCCAGAGAGGATTCAAGCTGCGCGAAAGATTGGCACATTCCTATATCGGCCAGCCTTTGCCAACTTCACTATATCTTTTGCCAGATACTCCGCAAATAAAGGGCCTGCACACGTTTATTCGCAACAAATCTACCTTCAGAGATGAATTCATTTTCTATTCCAAACGCCTCATACGACTGGTTATTGAATATGCCCTGTCGCTACTACCGTTCAAGGTGAAACATATTTCTTATAACATTGATAACCGAAGAATCAAGCTCCTTTGATAGCTGGGCTCACGAACGAGTAAATACCAATCACCAAGGTCCATGCCGTTCAACTATTCAATTTCCGTTTTATAGGAGATCACAGTTGAAACACCGCAAGGTGTGTTGTACCAGGGAAAACGTGGAGCGACGGATAAAATATGCGGAGTATCGATACTTAGAGCAGGAGAAACTATGGAGCAGGCTGTCTGTGATGTGTGCAAAGATATACGAATCGGTAAAATACTTATACAAACGAATCTGCAGACTGGCGAGCCTGAGGTGATCATTTTACATCTTTTATTGTTTCAAATTTTACTTGAAATTTTTATGCGAATTCGAGCTCTTCAAATTTGAACCATTAGAAGTATTTGAATGTAACATCGTCCTGTGCCTTTCGATTTCAGCTGTACTATCTGAGACTTCCAAAGGATATTAAGGACTACAAAGTAATACTGATGGATGCAACAGTTGCGACAGGAGCTGCGGCAATGATGGCTATCAGAGTGCTGCTAGACCACGACGTTGCTGAGAACAACATCCTGTTGGTTTCTCTTCTCATGGCAGAATCCGGCGTACATTCCATTGCCTACGCCTTCCCCCAAGTTAAAATTGTAACGTCCGCGTTGGATCCCGAAATTAATGAAAAATTCTATGTGCTACCAGGAATTGGAAACTTTGGTGACAGATATTTCGGTACGGAACCCTCAGGTGAAGATTGAATTGAATTTGGAGCATGAATATGTCATATATGTAGAGATAATCATGATATAAACAACGTTTCTTGTTATTTAATAAATTTCTGATAATTCTAGTCAATGCTCTACTCGACTGATTCATTCTTAATATAACATAAGCCCCTCGCTGATCTTGGGATGTAGGTATATTACAACAGGTGAGCATAGATTTGTTCTTAAGGGTGCGTTTAAAAAACATATATTGACTATTGGCCCGTTCGGTTTTCCCAAATAAATATATTTCACCTTCATCTGCTACTCTGATAACTTACAGGCTTTCAAATTGAAAAGCAGCTCTATCCGTACACACGGGGTCACGTTGCGCTTAGTTTCGAACTGTGCCTTCTCTATTCTAGTAAATCAAACGTTCAAGATGAACGGGTGGATAATGGCCTTATAGTTTATGAATAATTATTTTTATAGTTATATTACAGATTTTTATAGACGTTTATCATCGTCGTCATCATCATCATCTTCAGTGAAATAACGAAAATAATCATAATACAATAATGTTTTGAACCGAATCATAGGTATATAGACTGCCTAGAAAATTACAGGCGAATAATTTTTTCCTCCACCTAAATCATTTACTATTTCGGGGGTGGCAAGAATCATGTTGTTTGCTTATTCTCAATTAGATGATGAAAAAGCATTTCGCCAAATGAAATGATAACGAGCTTGTGAGCCCATAACTGGTTATTTTCAAAGTACTACATGCATAATATAGGCAGAGATTAGATTCATCTGTGGCTCAACTTCTGAATTCAAATTATTTTGGCATCAAGCTGTAGAAATCGAATAAAAATTTAATCAGTAACTCTATCTTCCTACCTATCTGGACCTTATGGGTTGTGCCAAACTCAAATGAAGGTATGATATTAGTTAGGATTATTCAAAGTCTTGTCACATCTCTAATCGGTGGATCTATGTTTTTCTCTTCTAATTGTCTATGAGATGAAAGAGTTGAAAACTCGATTTTGCTGTGAAAATATTCCTCTCACGCACGAATCTATTATAACTTCTCGTTATTCAGAGAAGCTGTGGTTTCCACTACGTTTATATACACACATATAAATACATGGGTATACATATGTATACATATATTCGCTTTAATGATGGAATAAAATACAATAAACATGGAAATTGAATCGAATTCGCACCGTTCGTCTCGTCTACCGGCAGCTTTCCCAATGTTATTAACGATTATTTATTCATCTTCCCCCAGGAATAACATTGTTCCAACAATACTACTTTTGCATCTGCCAAGCAGCAAGTCAAAAACTTTCAACAGCTATAAACTCCACTGGTCAACAGTAAATAACAAAACGAGGCATTACAGTTTCAGACAAATTTTCTCTCCGTAGTCGATTGAAACCCTGCAAGACCCTCAGTATGATATTAGCGATAGGAAGATTATCCCTGAATCACACACTGTCAAACCTCAAAGAGAATCGAATATGTCAACTATTATTTAAACTATTTAGACATACAACAATCGGCAGGGGTTCCAAATTGAATTTTGCCTCGCTCTGTAATTGTTGATTCGCAGTTCCAAAAATTACTTAAGTTAGACTAAGAGTACGACAACTTTACTATAAATGTAATTGAATAATGTGATTAAATCAAATACAGAATTATAGGGTGGTGAGGTGAATCCCCTTTATTTTTTTTTTAAACTTTTATATCTGACACCGGGCGGGGAATTAGTTTCAGATTCAGATTCAGTAACGGGTGGGCCTGACAAATTGAAGAGGGGCGCGCCGGAGCCGTTGGATTAAATGTGCTAGAACAGGGCACGACGCTAGAATTTATCAATACCAAGCGGTCTGCTAAAATTTCACAGCGGCGAAATATTATTTGCACCCTGAATCAGCAGTTATTTGATTATTTGATTTAATTCAATGATTATTTAATTCAAGTCAGCTCAGAATCCTGAAAACCAAGAAAATCGACACCACGATCGATGAATGGAGAATAAGTGGAGAAAAGCTGAGAGCCATTCGCCGTCGGTAAATTTCTGAATAAATGGCACGCAGTGGGGCGTTAAACGTATGGAAAAGAGTTACCAAGTAAGGGGTGGCTATAGAACGATCGTGGGTATCTAATTTTAAATTTCGTTAGTCGAATCACTGCTGGAAGTACTCCCGGCTGATGTAGAAGAGGTCCTGCTGCTACTACTCGATTCGTTGGCTGCCCTGAAACAATACATATTCATGTTTGGTCCGTGATTCGGCAAACAAGAAGCACCCAGCGATGTAAATTGTGTTTCAATCAATTGCCTTACTCCTAAGCTTTATCGTTGTCATTATTGTATTAGATTTGACTGATTACAAAGCAGGGAGGGGGCAGAGTATCGAGGAAACGTACCTGAATAGAGCGGCTAGACTCGGGGCTACTGTGTCTTGATTTGCTTCTACTGAATTTTGATCTCCCAAGCTTTGTCTGCAAATTGGGCAGGTACCATGCTGAAATTGAAAAGAGATGATGAAACATTAAATTCTTATCGATGGATCGGACACATTGCCACATCAGGAATGCAGATTTTCAATCCAATAACGAGTTTGGTCTTTAGAGGGAAAAAAGAGCAGAATATACTTTGTATTGAAGAGGCTGTGGGAGACTTGAATGGAAGCTGGTTTTTCTTATGTAATGTTAATCTGTGATAAAGGAGCGTTCGTTCGCCAGGTCGTCTGGAACTCACCAATTCTAGCCAGGGTACGATACAGGGTGCATGGTAAACGTGTTGGCAAGGTAACTGTCTAACTGGTTCAGCCAGTCTGAAGTCTTCCCAACACACAGAGCACTGGAGCTTCCCGTCTGTCGATACAAAGTTATTCAATTAATGAGTGAGTATTATGAGCTGGTAAAAGTTTACTCTAGATAATATTGATTGATTTATCAAAGCGAACAACAGCCAATACAGGAATTTTTACTCACCGACTTGTTCCTGTGAGACCATAGTACTTGGTATCTGATCTATTTGGTCGCGAGGTAACGGCGGCGGGCCGGTACCTTCCATTTGATTGAGTAATTGAGTAACTATTGCATCCAATCCATCTCTGCCCCAAACATAGTCTCCTGGATTGCCTAAGAAGAGCCTGTAAGTGAGTGAAAGATCTCTGTAATTTATTGAGTGCAGAACCGAGTGGAAGATGCATGGTATAATACGCACACAGGGGGCTGCCCTGGACCGACTGGTACACCCCATCCAACTTCAGACAAATTGAGAATGAAATCTTGTATCAGATGTTCAATAGGCATTGGCATCACTTGCCTTGCACGACCGCTGCAAAAGTTTACAAACATTCATCATTCAGGTAGAGTGAATTGTTGCATAGTAGAATAGAGATTAGCTAGTAGACAATCAGCTTCAGAGACTTTAACGTATGTATGTAAACATGATCTGAGAGATTACAGATAGATATTGTAAGACTGCAAACAGAAGAAATTCGTTTTCAACACCCGGTTAGACGGTATAAAATGAATTGAAAAAACATCACTTGGCTTAGATTACAAAGTTACAATCTAAGAATATCGCAAAAACGTCCTTGAAATTTGTCGCGATATCTTCGACGTAAAAATTATGATTATCCGTCATCTCAACTCGGAACGGAGCGTAAAAAAGAAATCTTTGGCGGATCATTTAGAATTTAATAATCGTATTCTCGATAGCTACGCGAAAAATTCGTTGAGGCAAAAAGAGAGGAAAACAAGAAGGAAAAAACGAGTTGGCGATAGGAAAGAGGCATCGTGTCAGTAAATAGAATACCGATGGCGTAGAAGCCTGGTGCGGGAGGGAAGTGCGGTGTACCTGCCGGGGCGGCGAGGATCTGTTCGGTCGCGGGGCCTGAGCACCCGCCTCTCGCCTCCCGGTGTGCTACCTCTACCGCTGCTGGCGCCACCCGCAACCCCGGCTGGGCCGCCTATGCCAGTGGTAATAGGACCGCCGGCTCCCGTCAGTCCCAAAAACAGCTCACTCAGCTCTTCTCCAATTCGGTGTGGGAACTGCGGAAAAAGAGACAAATCTTGATCAGCTTGATTGTAATTAACGTAGCTGGGTGAGACGCGTGCACAGGGTAAGGCAAACTCTTTCAAGTTATACGTCCAACAAGTTGAATACTTTCCAAGATCACAATTAACGAGAGGATTCTGAGAACGGCTACCACATATCGTTTATAGGCAAAGTTGAAAAGATGGGTAAATCTTGTCCGAATGAGAACTCACATCATATCCTGAGACATCGGCATCGACGTCACTGAGCTCCTCGCTGCTGATATCCATGTCAGCCCCGCCATTGTTACCTGCGGCATCTAGCTCTTCGATAAAACCACTCGCGCAGTTTGGACACGTATAATCCTATATTGGAATTCAAAGCGATCAGAATATGGATATGTTTGTCCGATAATGTTACTATTGTTGTTATTGGTGCACATTTGCATTGTTGTTTGTCAGAGGAGGGAGAATCGCGACAGTAGATTTATTTTCGCATAAAATCTGTAAGCTGGAGTTGCCCTTAAGAGTGTTGTCGCATTGTTGGGAGAGATTCACTGTAGAGCATTTCTAAACACGTGAATGGTGTCGAGAAAATGACCGAATACAATGAAACAGGTTTGAAAATATCGTAGGATAAGGAGGCAGTGGATGTGGTGGATGTTGTGACGTTTGTACGTTACATACGGCGATTGGAGACGAGTTATCGGAAATTAGATCTCCAGACGTCACGATCGGTAGCTAAAAATTTTTGACGAACGAACGGAATATCGACAGCGAGATTTCGAGCAGGTAATAAATTTGAAATAACCGTAGAAGTCGCGATTTCTAACGATCATTGACGCCCGAACGTTGGCCATATAAATAACATACATATAGGTATGTGGGTATAGCTCCGGGCTCGGATTGAACATCACTTTACACGGGATTAATCGTTGGTGTTGCGCTACTGTAACCCGAGTAATGTTAAGCTCTGTCAATGCACTGTCTCTTTACTTACGGGTAGCAAGTGTTCAATTTCGACGTTGCATCTGTGACAAAAAAATCGGGACATCGGAGTCCCATCGACGGCGGCTTCGGCCATGTTTGACGTGTCCCCTTCCGTCTTCGCGTTCGCACACCTTCGCGAGTCGCGACACTTTCGCTGCGATAATCGCAGAGCAAAGACTTGGCAGCTTGAATAGACTGAAACGTTTGTTCGGTTTCGGTTTCGGTTTCGGTTTATTGTATATGCATGTCTTTTTATAAGAAATTTATATGGTACGTCGATTCCCCACCGAATCGCGAGGTGGTTGTCTAGCTATTACGAATAGTCGCGTAATTCTCAGATTCGTCGCGCGAACGTAGCGTATACCTATACACACGCGATACGGGCCCGCGTATGCCGACGGTCTATCTCACAGGGACGAAATTCAGTTCTATTTCATGGCTCGATCTTGGTCCGTGTCTACCAGCTGACTGCAGCTAACCTCAAATGTACTGGATGACATTTGCCCGGCGACAATAACCTTTTCTTTATTTATCAGAGAAAAAGTGTCGACAACGCTGCCCCGAAAATGAAGTATGTCAGCGGTTTTCTTAACCTTAAACTCTACGGCGGGGTTAAACGCGACTTTTCTTTACAGCTGCCAGACAGAATTAGAAAACAAAGTGTCTGCTGAATTCGATCCCTCGGCAGACACGGCAGATTCCAAGTCGTCTCCATGCGTAAACAATCCAGGCGCCTCTGCTTCTTCTACCGCAAACCTCAACTTCGAGGAATCCCACGAGAATATATATGCAAACGGACAAGTCCTGAATGAGGCCAGCTCCTCAGAACTATCAATACGCAGCGAGACGCTGACTGGTGTTAACGGCGAGACGCTTCTAACAACAGACTCGGACTGTCGTGCCTCTCCAGTTGGTAAAAGTTGGGAAAAAACGAGCCGACCAAAGGCACGCAAAAGGTGAAAAATCTCTTATCTTGTCACGGTCCCAAATATTTTTACCAATAAATCTAAAACTCTGCCGCTTACGTATGTACCCTATTACTTTTCAAGGAAAGCAAAACCTCTGATACCGGGTTACGCCATAGACTGGGAGAGCAACGACTCGTGGACTTCAGAAAAGGCGCAAGAGGATTGCACGGTGGGAGCTGAAGAGATCGAGACAAAACGGAGGAAGATCAAGAGTCTACAGCAGAAGAATAGACGGTTAAAATTTAGACATAGTCGATTGAAAGCTGCTATTAAAGAGATGAAAGCTAATATGGCGGATAGGGATTAAAAACATGTCACGGGAATTTGAATAGAAAATTATCCGTCAAATGAGAAAGGCACAGCTTGATGAAGAATCAGCTGGTACAAGTGTCGGCAATCGCCGTGTGCGAAATTGGACAATAACGCGATATTCAGGAGCCTGTAATCAAAAGACATGCAATTCAATTCTGAGATGATCTACTTTGAGGAAGTTTCGGCAAGTGGAATAAAGTTCAAAAATCAAATGCCAGGCGTAGAGTTTTAGATTGAGTATCTTTAGAAATGAAATCTTTAGCTTGTGAAAAACCTTCTCTCTTGAGCGCATTATATCGGGAGGGAAGTTATTTGAGAAATTAAAAATATAATTAATATATTGTATACGCATACATATATTTTAGGTAATCATAAACGTATAACAAACAGTGGATATCAATATAATTTATTGTAGGTACAGTGGCTCAAATTTGTTCATCCTAATCGTCAAATTCTTCCAAATGATTCAACTTCAACTCCTTGGTTCTATCGACTTTTACAGTCAAGCTTCCTCTCTTTTCTTTTTCTTTATCTTTCTTCTTTTTCGGCTTCTGACCAACAACGTACTCTGGCATAAGAACTTTGGTACTCAAAAATATTGGCTTTTCTTCAGGCGCAACAATTACCACAGAATTATGTCGATTTCCTGGTTGAGCTGCCTTTGGTTTTTTAAATTGAATGCTCGACGATTGTTTAGGTTCTTTGAAGTTCAGACTTTCAGTAATAACAACGCTATCTTTTTCATTGCCCTCCATCGGCGAGTCTGGATCCCCCGTGCTTCCATTACCTTCTTTCGCCCTTCGAGCTTTCAGTTCTTTCAGAAAGGCGAACGCTGTCTTGGCATTGCTGCGATCGGTCATGTCGTCTGTAGACACATCGTCCAGGCTATACTTCATCCATTTGTGCGGATTTCTGTGATGGTCAGGTATGCTTCGAGAATTGTTACGAGGCGCCGGTCCCTCCGGTCTTTTGAAGATGCTCTCCTTGCCGCGAAATTGTCTCATTTCACTCCTACGTTTCCTGGCGGTTCTAGGAGGGCGTCGTTCCCCGTCTGTGCTCAAAGATTCGATATCCATCGGCTCAACGCGAGTGTCGTCTATGTTTCTTCCTCTGTTGCATTCTTTTTCGGCAATTGAAAGCTGATCAAACAATTTTTTTTGCCTGTCCGCGAACGCGTCGTTACCGCCGTACAGTGTAAATTTATTTGACGCGTGCATTGTTAACGTCAAATGAAGCCTACCTGCGAATGATAATTTAATTCGAGCAAAAAGCTTAACGCATCACTTGACAGTTCTTTCATCTGAATCAATTAAAGCATGGAACGTCGAAAAGGTATGGAGTGACCTCTGCCTGGCAAATGTACGCGCCTTACTATTTCAGACAATTGTCGCACTGCGTCGCTGCGAGCGAAGTCAATTTTTAGGCGGGCTGACGAATTTCATTTGAAAAATTCCGACACGCGCTTCTCCCGTTGTTTATTTCAAATATAGTTTCATTTGAGACGTGGGGAATCATCATTAATCTCCCGATTCATTTCAAAGTTATCCTGATCATATAGAAATCGGCGATTAGAAAAATAAATAATAAATATGAGATATAAATAAAGGCGTGAAGGATAGAGACAAGACCTTGTATACATAATGACAATTTAACGGAATATATTTAATTTTCTATCAACCTACTTATTTAATTTACGAGATCACAGAAAATACAACACGCAGCTAAAGTAAAACTAAGGTGCAAAGATTATCAGTGTATACATAGGTATTCTGTTGTGTTCGACTTGTGTGTTTTAAATTGATAATAATGCATTTCACTAACTATCCTATAAAGATAGCGCCTCGTAAATACATAGTTACAGGAACAAAGAAATAATACCAAAGCTATTCACGGCTCGCGACTATAATTATACCACTACGTACCCAGAAAACAATGATAGTATCGTATAATATACCTGTGTAGTATTTAGATGTATTATATGTGTAATGATCCGCAGGGATCAAGACTTTCTTAGGCAGGACCGTAATAAGACACGGGAGTCGTATCCCGGTTATTGCCGTTCAATTTATGGAAGTTATATTGTGAACAGAGTAGATAATCTAAAAATTTGTCCATTGATTCAGAATACATATAGGTATTTTTATATTACACTTGAGCGCGTTATATTTACCTTATATTATAGATACGCGACAAATTTCTCGGCTTTCTCCCGATCGTACGACCTTAACTATACCCCCGCGGTTACAAAAATAATCTTCACCCTGTGTTTACAGCGTCCGCCCAAAGTATACACTCGTTATTTATGAATATTAATACATCCTAGGTAAAGTCTCCTAATTAGTTACAAGGATTAGGAACCAAACGAAACGGAACACATTCCCAAAGATTCTCTTTCCTATTTCTCTCTCCTTTGTTAAATTAATATATATAGGGTATCTACGCATTATACCTGACTCGCCTTTTCCTGACTAGAGACGTAACTCCGAGATCATAATGCGATACCCTTCTGGAGTAGAACTCAGTAAGCTCTCTTAAACATATTTAAACAGCCATTTTCAAATCACCAAACTTGACTAAGATCCTCGCGCAACCTCAATACCGAGGACGTACCCATTCGACGGACGTCACGTTTATTTGAGAACAAGTACAGAAGATATCGAGGCAATCGTATTTTCAAAATTTCGGCGAAAACAATTCAAACGTCCCCAACGCGACAAACAATTGTAAAATACTCTGGACAGAGGAGATATTCAGATCTGAAACAGGAGCTCTTATCCCCTTATGCGCTCGATTCAACTACGGTCATGCCTAAAAACTAATAGTCATTCTAGTAGAAGTAGTTTATCTAATTTTTCAGGTATAGATACCAAGCTGCGCTCACTGTTGTGGGGAAAACTTTCCAGAGCCCTTTTTTTGATAGTCGCTTACTACCTGGTACGAGATAACGCATTGAACGCTATCAATAGGCTGCTCCTCGATATTGGTAACTCGAAATACCATAATTATCTCCACCGCCATAATTTTGCGGTACATTATCCTGGACATAGTTTCTTTGAGTGGAATATCCATAACCACCACTCTGTCCTGATTGATTATTCTGCTTTCCTCCAGCGTAGCTGTTGTAGTCGGAACTGGGATAGTTTCCGGAACTGGACTGATAGGAAGGTCCCCCTCGACCTCCTCTTCCTCTGCCAGATCCGCCGCCCCGTCCTCTTCCATCCATATTTCCTCGTCGTCCTCCACCACCGCTAGTGCCTCCTCCAAACCGCTTGCCCCCTGAGATTCAGTTATATGTATATATATATATATGTATATATGTGCCATCTTATTCCAGCAAAGTCATGTCTGTGGAAATAGTAGTCCTCAGTAATTAGGTTGTAAGATTTTTTTTATTTTTTTATTTCTACAGGCGGTTAACGTAGAGTGAGGAAAAATTATTAGGTCGTATTTTTTCTTATTCGTTAAAAATCATCATTATTACGAAAGTTATAGGTAATTGAATATTCCAGTTTTCGTAATATATCGATATATCTTAATATGGGTGACGTCACAATGTTACATTTTTCAATCCGTTGTATCAACTTCAATATTTGTTCGATTGAAAAATGAAAAAATACGAATCAATTATTTTATTCTAAACTACTCAAATATCGAGGGAAAAAAATCCTTTTTTTAAGCTAATTGGCAGATACCCAGTTTATGAAAAATAATAATGAAGCTTGAAATTTATACCTCTACCTCCGAAGCCACCGGACTTAGCCATCTCTGCCATCTCGCTGAGTCGAGGATTAATGTTTTGGCCAGCTTCGCGCAATACCTCGATCAAATCCCCCGCGTGTTTCATGTTATGGGTAGTGAAAAAGGCATACGCCGTTCCCGTCTGACACCTACGTCCGGTACGGCCAATTCGATGAATGTAGTCCTCAGAGGATGAAGGGTAATCAAAGTTGATGACGTACTTCACGTCTTCCACGTCTGTAATATAGATATATGTCAGTTTGAGTCAATTTGAATTGCGATCACATCAATTTAGTCAATTACGTGAATGTTAATAGTTGAAATTCTATGGAAGTTAGGTAACTAAGACCTGTAGGCCATACGAAATGCAATGAACTCGAAAGGAAAGAATCGAGTAGGGTGCGTTTGGTGAAAGCGTATGATATCGAGTCATACATCTAGTGCCACGTTAACGGGCGTATCACAGAGTTCTCATTGCAGAAATATCAAGAATTACGTGCATTAATTTATCAATGATAGTTCACCCGAACGTGGTATTAGATTTTCAATCTAGTATGAAATGGAATAATAAATAAATACATGGATGGCACCCACCTTTCGCCCGCAAGTTCCGACTCAAACGGCGAGATGGGCTTCATTTGCAAACGGAATGGTGCGATGCCAATTTCAGTTGGTTTGTTATGGAAATTTAGTATCGGCCTAGCAATTAGACAGACACAGCGGTTGTGTCTGATACATGGGATAAAGGCAGCATTTTAGGGTTTAGACCCGACGAGTGCATTAGTTCTATTAGAGGCACCAGATATCTAGGTATTGATTGAATTCTAAACCGTTGCATCCTTGAGCAGCGGGCCTCCTAGGTTTTTAAGAAGCTAGGGATCGAAATCGCCAGGACCAACAGTAACAGGATTTTATAATCGAATTTAACTGCGTTCGGCTTTACGACGCGATATAAAGCGTGGAAGTGGGCCCTTGGAGGTGTTACATATTGAAAATAAATAGGGTACCATATGAAACTAATAAATAAAATAAAATAAAAAAATAGCTGTGTCTGCCCAATACTGGCATTACACCGCGTCGATATAGCGAACTCTGTGCCTCTGGAAAAGAAAACCAGACTGACTTATTGTTGGCGGTAGCTTGTGTGCGTTCCTAGAACCCTGCCAAGTTCACAAACATCATTTATAATATGTGCTTTTAACTTGAGGCAATGAGAGAGATTGAAATAACACGCTGCGGGACGTAGCGAGACTCGCTTTTCTCCTCTGTACAGATACGAGTGTAGCTACAGTGTGTGATACTGGGGGAACATAAAAGTTTGCCAAACCCAGATATTCAATCCCGCAGGGCTCTATGACGTAGCTTAGAACAATAAGTAAAATGGTTCCAACGCCTCACACATCGCTACGTACAATTGTCGGCCGGTCTCGATCACTATAACGCATCACCGGCTAAATCCAATAAGTGTTGCCAATACCCAGAAATATAATATACGTTTGTGTTTTTGCGCTCGAGTAACAGAGAACAGTGGAGAACAGAGGATACGCGAGGGTAAAAGGCAATAGCTTGGGGGAACGTACCTAAACCCCTGGCCGCCACATCTGTGGCAACCAAAATGGGGGCTCTACCGCTACGAAACTCTTGCAAGACATGATCCCTCTCTTGCTGGTTCTTATCCCCGTGAATGCTCAACGCTTGCCAGCCATCGCGCCTTATATTCCTCGTGATGTCATCCACCTTCCTCTTGGTCTCGACAAATATGATTGTTTTGTTTTCCTTTTCCGTCCCAATCTCTTGCAGGAGTCTGAACAACTTCATATCCTTCTCAAACTCCTGGCAAACGTCGACTATTTGAATGATGTTGTGGTTCGCCGATAATGTTAAAGAACCGATATTCAGATGCGTGTAGTTGGTGAGGAAATCTTCGGCCAAGGCACGCACCTCCTTTGGCCAAGTCGCTGACCACATTAAAACTTGACGATCTGGCCTGATTTGTTCAATGATTCTACGAATCTGGGGCTCAAACCCCATGTCGAGCATTCTGTCGGCCTCGTCCAAGACGAGATAGGTACATCTGCGTAAATCATCATACAATAAGTAAATACAAGATCAAATAAGCCGATACAGAACTTATTGGGTCACGGCGCTCTTCCAGCCGTTCATTATCCTTCAGAACCTTTGAATAGATAGGTGTGATATTTGTAGATAATGGAAGACAAGATATATTAGGAAATAATACCTGGCTGGCCAATTAGGCCAAGGGAAATTTAAAGAATACAGAAACCTGCCACCACTCTACCTGCGCAGATTGGTGGTGCCTCTTTCCAGAAAGTCAATAAGTCTTCCCGGCGTTGCTATGCAGATCTCTACCCCTCTTTCCAAATCGTGAGCCTGTGGACCTTTGGGCGCACCACCAAATACACACGTGTTTCTAACAGAAGCAGTTTCTCCAAAGCAGTTGGCAACTTCTTGAATCTGTTGAGCCAGTTCTCTGGTGGGAGCCAGTATGAGCGCAACAGGCCCATCCCCATTGCTCAGACGTGGTTGATTTATGATGTGTACTATAGCTGGCAGTACATACTGAAAATTCATACTCCTTAGCGTTTTGGCAAATTATTGATTCACCATCTATTTAAGGACTCTAGTTATTCAGAGAACAAATCCTTTAAATTTTCGTTCTAGAAAATTGACGACTCGATCGACCGTTATTAGCTAGAGAAATATCTCACTCCCAGTGTTTTCCCAGATCCAGTTTGTGCTATAGCGACCAGATCTTTTCCACTAAGCGCAATAGGCCAGCCTTGAGCTTGGATAGCGGTAGGCTGGGTATAGCCCTGTCTACGAATCCCTTCCATAACATAGGAGGGGAAGTTCCCTTCTTCGAAATACTGAATTGGATTTGGAACATCGTCACCTTTGACTGTGATTTCCGCATCTTCTCTGAACCGATCGACTTCCTCCCTAGACCTGAAAAATCATCTCGTTTGATTCTCATCGGAATACCAAGTCGACAAATCCCTGCTTTGGGTAGAAAATCTCTTTAGAATATTGCCAAGAAAGAGCTGCCACCATACCTAGTCCTTACTGCAGGATGTTCCACGTAAAAGTCCTTTCGCAATGGCTCAAGGGATCTGACGTCCCAGTTGAGTTTACGCAGAGTACTGCCAGGCTGTTTTCCTTTCAAATTTCCAGACCCTCCACTGGTGCCGCCTCTTCCTCCAAATCTAGACCCGCTATCTCCTCCCCCTCGGCTTCCTCCACGGCCGCTGCCACCTCCGCCACGCCGTCCTCGACTCTGATCACGATCTCTGCTAAACCTGCAGTTGTTGACCGTTTAATATGACTTAAATCTTAATCCCTTCAAGGGGTTGTTCAGATTCTAAATGTAATATACGTAAACGGTTAATTGCATCATAGATCCGGCCTAACTTAAGTGTGTTATGATGATACTTGTTACGTGAGGGAATGTGGAGGTAATTATTTGCCTGGATTGATACTTACATCGCGAAATGAACCAATTGGCTTAATTCTCCGAAGATTGGAGTACGGTAATGGGAATCGAGGCCAGACAGATACAGGAACGAAAATTGGCGAAAAGAGACCCGCCTCGCGGCGACACGATCGATATTCTTTGTTAATTTAAAAGCAGCTACCTCAGAGACCGATTATCCGCGGCGTGTGGGTCCTCGCGTCTTAATTTACAGACACTTGTGTTAAATCAGCTCGCGATACACCGCGGGAAGACAGTAGTTGACGCGATTTTGGTATTAAACTGCGGTCGTACCGAAGATTCGGCGGATTGATATTTGACAAGTGAAGTTGAAATCTGGCTCTGTAAACTGTTGCCATGGAGACGGCGCGGGCGGGAGTAATGATTTTCATTTGTGACCAAATGACAAGACAGATGGCGCCACCGTGTCAATTTCCAGGCATCACAACCGTGCTGACAATGAACGTAGCAACGCATCTCGAGTTGAACACGTAAAACTTTATTTTCGAGCGTTGGAGATGAGATTTTGCAAGCGAGACAGCGAATTCTTGTTGCAAATATGTCAGGCGATGACGTGCCATGAGATAACCCCTGTGGTGTCAGGTAGTATTTAATAGAGATCTTGGTTAGAGAAGGGGCTTTCAGATCCGCCACCCCGTGGTTCAAGAACCTAAATTCTAAGATCTGGTTAGCTTACAGCAACAGTGGTAGCAGAGTTCACTCTGGTTTTATTGGCGGTGGACGGTGGTTCCCGTGTCGTGCGTCGCATAGCTCGTGCATCCGTCTTGACTGATCGATTGCACAACATTGCAAACGGAATATAAAAATACGATAGTGTGATACAATAATATATGAAAAATTCTGAATAGAATAAACTGAAAAGCTTTCATCCCACCGCAAGCGAGATAAAGTCTCGATACAACGTTCGCCCGCAGTCCCGACGGACGGAAGTTCGAACCGTTCGAGCCGTGGTTAAAATTGTTCCGTTGGATAAATAAGGAACGTCGTTGTTTTTCTAGATATTGTGAGTCTGTATCCAGAGCGCGGTCTACCGTGTGTGATTGAGGGACCAAAATATATATCGCGATATTACATTTACGCGTCTCCGTGCCCGAGTATTATAAGCTATTTAATTATCCGTAAATTGCATCGTAAATTGTGTTTAACCCGGAGGTTACGTCGTCCGGGTGTGTTGTGGGTCATGCCGACCGATCGTAGAGTGATGTGATGAATAGCTGTGGTAACGCGAACGCTAGCACCAAGCTACGTGGATCAAAGGTATCCGAGGTACGCGAAGAACAGGCGGGAAATTCACAGGCTAATAACGACGCGAAGGGAGACGGTAATTGCGAAGGCGACGGCGACGGCGACGGGGACGGAGACGGAGACGGTGACACATTGTCCGGCTGTAACGCTGGGGAATCGGCTAATCAGCGCCAAGCTCTCCTTATCTGTCAGAGAAACTCAACAACGGGGTATTCCGCAGACCGTCCCGTCACCAGGTTCAAATCCAGGTATGTTATCCCGATTATCCCGTATTCCGAAAAATGCCGTGTTCTCTTCTTATTTTTAGGTTACATTTGGCATTATGTTATTTCAGAGCTGGGGGTGGGCCACGAAATGAATATCGAATGGCTCGCGGTGGAAATACCGGGGAACGAGGCAGGGGGGGCGGTGGGTCGCGTGGTAGAGCATTCAAGAAAGCCGCCTCTGAAAGAGAATCAAACTCCGAGGCCGGGTACCATCCTGCGCCTAGATCCAAGTTTCAAGAACCGCTGAAGAATCAAGAGACCTCCCCCAACAAATATTATGACGATAAACGTGTAAACGGTAAGCTCTTAAGCCTCCAATCAAAGTAATGGATCTTCGTCGCGAGTGATATTGATGGCAAAGTTTTGGCGTAGAAGGGAAACCTTCGTCTCGTTACCCAAAAATGATTCTCTTGTTGAAGGGTTGGCAATCGCAAAACTTGTCTGTGTTTTCAGAGGATTCAAGAATTTCTAAACTGCTCAGACGATTGTGCCGAGAGGACGACTATGACAAATTTCTGGGACTTTGCAAACAACTGAGAGAGGTGATGGTTGCACCAGGAAATCAAATATACGTACGCCGCAGCATGGATCTGATTTGTGAAAGCCTTCTGGATACTCTACATTCGGGTCCAGGTCTTGAGGCAAAGCAACAAGCAGCGAGGTGCCTGGGCCGGGTCGGATATGTCGTTGATCAAGATTTTAAACGGTGGGATCTTGCTTTCAGGATATTAACACATTCTTATCTCATCCGTCGATAGATGATTATGGATAAGGAGTTGCCATTCAATTAGAAAAATTGGCGTTTATTTAGGATAACATGCGAATTTACGATTCAAAAAATTACATTCATTTTCCGTCATAGTCAGGGAATCTCGAAAGTGAAAGTTTTTAACTACCTTGACGCTGATTATTTTCAGATACATGGAATGGGTGTTCAATAAATATTCCTTGGAAAGAAATGACGACGTCAAATGCCTCCTCGTCAAGTCGTTTGTTGAAACTTTTAAAATGGATGCCCAAGCACCCAAGCTGAAGGAATTTTCTGTGGTAAGTATGAGCACAGAACGGATTCTTTTCATTTATAGTTTGGATGCGTGTACATTTTTCTCATAATTCTCTTGCTTCTTCGAAATACGCCTCTAATTACGTAGATTTAAATGGCCATTGTCGTTTCAGCCAATGATGTCCGAATTGCAGTCAACCCTGGAGAATGTGGACAGGCCTGACCTGCTCACAGCCACAGTAGATGCAATTCTCTTGCTGACAGAATCATATCCAGAGACATTTTCCAACCATTTCCGCGACACAGTTGACATTCTAGTTGGCTGGCACATCGATTCAACCCAGCAGAAGCCAGTCGTCGCATACGCCAGTCGAAGCTTGCAAAGACTTCGAAATTTTTGGATTGGCGATCTTGAGTTCAGTCTTACATTGTTAGGACAGTTTTTAGAAGACATGGAAAGTTACGATGAGGAATTGACTCTGCCCGAGTCTGGTACGAGTTCTCCAGGGGGCGATGTCTCTCCTAGTCCTAGGGAATGCATACTCAGGATAACTTCTTTGATATCCGTATTCAACACCGTAACTAAAAGCATATCTGACCATCTGAACCCGAATCTAACGCCCAGTGTGCAGTGGTCGTTTTTAACTGATTCACTTTCGAAAATGCTCAAGACTGTTGTAAAGGCAGTGGAGCTGGACGACGGTAACGAGGCTTGGGTCAACAATTTGGGACTTACTAGGGAAAATACAGAGAGCTTGACGAGATCAATGAGAAGCATGAACCTTTCGCAGAAAAATATTGAAATACTTTTGAGAAATCTTGGCAGGGATGATGTAAATGAGGAAAGTCTTGTTAAAATGATCAAGTCATTGAACATCGGTAGGAGGAATGATAAGAAGAATTCGAAAATAAGTTCGGAGAAAGAGATTTTGTCGACTGAAAAAGAACGGTCGCTGATCAATCTACTAAAGTCTATGGATTTGAAGGGAAAGAAGAGCCAGGATCTGTCCGCAGAGAAAGAGGAGCTGATTGTTATTGCGAATGAATGCGCCTTTCTTCTCCTTGGATATCTTCAAAGTCGAGTAACAAAGAATCACGATCTTCTTTACAAGTTTATAGACCTCCAACTGGAAAGAGTTGACATATTTTGGGACGAAACAATTGTTTCAACGCTTAATATGATCGGGAAAGTGATCAAGGAAGTTTCTGCTAATCTGCCATTGGAGTTGGTACACAAGTTGCTTGGTCAGATGTCTGTTCTATTGCAGTTGAGATTCAGAAATTCTCTACCAATACAAAATGCTAGCCTCGGTGTTTATCGCAGCCTTTTAAGCCTCAAGAATATTCCCCTGCTTCAGGAAGCTTACAGATATATATTAGCCGACCTAGAAACCGCTTATAGACTGATTTTGGGAAACGTCAATGACTTGGTATCGGAAAATCCATTATTCGATGTAAAATATAAAAGGGACGACGCCGAACTAGTCGTTATATTCCTTCTCCGTGCCTTGTCCGACATTGGTGAGTTGAGGGCTAGATAAAGGTAGAATAAACTTGAAAATTTCTTCAAATTTTGTGCTCAGAAAAATCTGCAAAGCTTAAACAAATTCCAAGGACTGAAAGCTTGTAACAATCCCGAGCTATTTTCGTCTGTAACAGATCGTTTCATATTCTTCCAGCTAATGCGAGCAATTCCATAATCGGTATGTGGGCATTGAAACCGAGCATCTTGGAACTGTTGGCGGTCAAACTTCGACCGTATGATGCCTCGTTAGCCCTGGCAAGTCCACTGCTGCAGTACACTGTACTCTATTTGCTCTACGCCCACTGCTCAAGGTAAGCTCGTAATTGGCTTTGAAAATCTCTGCTGTTTAAGCTGAAATAAAAACTGAGTACAAAAATGGAAGAGAAATTAATTGTTTAATTCCCAACAGCAAATTTTGTCTTTGGTAACTTTTAGCATTAAATAACATTTGAAATTTTCAGATACAACCACTTTGTCCCGAGTTCTGTACTGATATCTGGAACAAACACAAGCCGTGCAAAAGACATATTCCCAGGAACTCTGGACGTACCGACTACGTCGCCGACCAGTGGCCATCTCTCCATTATCCTACACCTAATTGCTAAAACTTTCAGGAGCAAGACCTCTGACAAAGTTCTCCTTCTTCTAGCCAATTGGACGCAAGAGATTTTTATTCAGGCAGAAAATTATATCGGCATATTGAACAAGACCGAGGAGTGCTACAATATTTTAACGAGCCTCATATGCTGCGGCTACACAACGAATCATGACATTTGTTTGGCTGTTGGCAACAATTTCGAGGTATTGACCAGCGTGAAAAATATATTTTGGCCCGAACAGATTTACCTGGATATCATAGACTTGGCTATTTTACATCTCACCTCCCACAATCGAGATGTTCACTGGAAGTATGCTCGACTATTGATGAACCTACCGCTCGACATTGTTATTCCTAAATTGAATAGAGCCTGTCTAGTCTCGGAGACAAAGGTGTGTTGACTAAATCAGAATACCTGTATGTATACCAATGAAGGAATTAATGATAAATCAGCTTGCCACAGTTATTTTTCATGTACCAGGCGATAAAGATTTTGAATAACATTGCAGAAATCACAAGACATAAGGAGCTACTCGATGGAATCTCTTGTATTATCCCAGCGGCTGCACATGAGAGGAAACAGCAACGGCGAGATGCAGGCACAGCATTTCCGCACTTTCATGGCCTTTCTCCTTCAAGAGTATTACCTCGACGCTGCGGCACTTTCCGAAGTCTTCACTTTGTGTTGGCCGACCATGTAAGGTTCTCCGCTTAAAGATCACATCGAATTACAACAAAAGCTTAAGTTCAAGTACAGACATTCATTAAATGTTCGATTCTATTTACAGACACGAAAACGAGACGATGGGAAAGATTTATGAAATGGCATTAGCTAATCGAAGTTTCCTCCTATTTTGGGGCGGATTCGAAGCCGCGCAGCACTGCGTTGGCAACAAGCTTCGTACACCTTTGGGAAAGCCCCAGGAAACGTTCACAACTATCGAAGGGGCGCTAAAGACTCTGGCTCGTGAGATATCCTACAACACGGAAGTCACGAAAAAAGATAAACGCGGGCTTGACTACTCTCTGCACGAGCATACGCGAGTCAGACTGCTAATAGAATTTCTTGAACACTTGGAACGAGTTATACACAACGCTAGCGAGGGGTGCGCAATGGCATTACTGCCTCTATCAAAACCAGTACGAACTTTCTTTCACACTAACAAATCTACCTGTCGCGAATGGCTGAACCGCATACGGCTGGCACTCTGCGTCGTTTCTCTCCACGCCGGGATGGCAGCTAACGTTCTAAGAAACGGACAAAGGCTCATGGAGGATCTCACCAACTCAGACAACACTCAAGGGGCGGAATTCGAAAGGGCTGCCCTGTGCACTGCCCAGGCTATGGTTAAACTCGGCGAAGCGGAAGCCCTGCAAGGATTATACGTTTACACAAAGGACAGGGACAAAAAGTTTACCTGGCTGAAGGCCGCGACTGATCAAGCTGCCGGACGATACGAGTCGGCAATTGATAACTACAAACAGATGCTGGAAGAGCAAAGCTGCTGTTGGTTCGTTACGAGTGATCAGGAAACCGGGGCCGCATTTTCTGCACCCAAGACCGAGGGGGATGTTCAAGTAGCAGCGTTTTGTATGCAACAATTGACGAAATGTTACAGAGCTGTGAGCGATTGGAATCAATTGGAGTCTTGGAAGATCAGAGAGAGTGAAATTCTTAGAGAACCTGGCAACACTTTACTGGATAGACAGATATTTGAGAATGTTGTATCACAGCAGGCCAGATGCTTGCAAAAGTTTGAGGAAAACGAAAAAATCTCAATTGAAGAACTCTCGGACTGGGCCCTACTTGACAAGGAAGCAAAGACTAACTGGAGCTGCACCAAAACTATCGTTGAATGCACCAATACTTTGACCAATATAGCCATCAGGATTCAGAACGAAGCTTTTGAGGATTCCTACACCGAGGATATAGAGAATTGTCGAAAAGTTGCCGAGAAAACCGCTAGCGAAAGTCTCCGCAGTCTCCCTGCCGAGTATTTGAGCGACTCACTTCTAGTACAATACTCTGCAGCCGGTCTAACCGATCTTGTCGCTGGAAGAAACGTGAATGCCTTCGAGTTGTACAGAGCTGATAAGATCAACTATCTCGATTCCAACATCCTTACTCAAGTACTCTGGTGGTCGGATTATTTCGCCAGGGCTGGTCGTACCCGTTGCACAGAATTGGCAAGCCTGAGATTAAACGTTGTCAGGAATGCGAGGAAGGAGGGTAACTTCAATTTGGCGAAACGCGAGATCGTCAGATACTTTAAATCGGACCAGGAATTGCTTGACGTAAATAATACAGTCACCTTTACGTTCGACGATCTTGCTGAGAATATAACGACCGGTCCTATTCGCGTGAAATGGTCCAAGAATAATGTCAGGGCCTTCAAGGAGGTTGCAAAGTTACTTTTCTCAATGGAAAGTGGCGACAACGCTGTAAAAATATGCAGCTCTACAGCCCTGGGAATATCGCAGACAATTGTCAATGGGGAACATTGCGTAGGGCTTAGGGAGATGGGCACCAAGCTTCTCTTAACGCTTGGAAAATGGATACAGCAGGACGATACCAAGATAAATAATAACACCCAGCTTGAGGAATTGCTGAGATTCGAGGCCGTTCACAACGACGGTTTGATGGACAATTTATTCGGCGAGACAGCGGAGGTGATACCAGTCTCTGACATGATAGTCGGCAAGTTAACACAGCTCGGAGTTAACCAGTGCCCAGATCTTCCCAAGGCTTGGTACAAGTTTGCCGCTTGGTGTTACAAGTGGGGACGCAAGATTGTAGACAACTCTAATTCTGGACAGCTCACTGACACAGATAGAGCCAATATACGCGCCCTTTTGACGCTAGGAACAACGGACACAGACGTTAATATGATATTCGCAATATTGAGCCAAAACAAGACAATCCCAGAAGACGAGGGCGACATAGATACCAGCGACGTAAATACTTCGGAAATGATAGAAAATCAGCTTAGAAATGTTCCAATACTGGGAAATGCTAGTGTGGAAAGACTCGGTATGCTAGTAGACATATGGAGGCAGGCACAGAAGAGGGTTTACTCATACTACGAGCTCTCAGCCAATGCCTATTTCAAATATCTCGAACTGGCCAGCTGCGAGGATAACGGATGTGCCCTCATTACCGCTACTTTGAGGATTCTACGTCTCGTCGTTAAACATGCCCTAGAACTACAAGGTGTCTTGGAGTCAGGATTATCCAGCACCCCTACTTGCCCGTGGAAGAAGATTATCCCACAATTATTCTCTCGGCTTAGCCACCCGGAATCTTACGTACGAACTCGTGTTGCCGAGTTGTTATGCCGTGTCGCGGATCATTCCCCGCATCTCATAACATTTCCAGCCGTTGTCGGAGCCGTTTCAGGGGACAGATACGAGACTGTGAGTACCACCGTTGTACCTTTGCCTTCCGATATTGAGACAACCGCGACTACGGCGGTCGGAACTTCGCCGATAGAGTTGGACTTTATGGAAGACGAACGTTACGGGGTAAACGAAGAGACACAGAGCATTTTAAACTCGTGTTTTATGCCGATGCTTGATTGTCTCTCCAATAAAATACCGGACACAGTTAACCAGGTCCAAGTACTCGTCAAGGAACTGAGAAGGATTACTTTGCTGTGGGACGAATTGTGGCTCGCTACGCTAGTTCAACACCATGCAGAAATTACTAGGAGATTTGCTCAGCTGGAGATTGAGATTCGGAAGGTGAGAGACAATGTCTCATTGCCACCTGACGAGAAGGAACAACTGATAGCAGAGAAACATCGCATAATTCTCAAGCCTATTGTATTTATATTGGAAAATTTGTTGGCGATAACATCAGTCACACCCGAAACACCACACGAGAGATATTTTCAGGAGAAATTTGGCGAGCACATAGATGAGGTGATGAAGAAGCTCACCGATCCAAAGACTCCTGGCAAACCACAGGACGCTGGAATTTCTATTAAACAATTACAGGCCAAGTTTACACAGAAGGCTCACAAACGGGGCGCTTATTCGTTAAAAATGACGGACATAAGTCCGGTATTGGCAAACCTTAAAGACACAGGGATCGCAATGCCTGGGGTATCGTCAGTCGGCAGCATAATAGTCACCATCAAGTCGGTGGATAACAACGTCCAGATACTTCCGACAAAGACAAAGCCAAAGAAGCTTGTATTTCACGGTTCAGATGGCCATGTGTACACTTACCTATTCAAAGGCCTTGAAGATTTACATCTCGACGAACGTATTATGCAGTTTTTGGGAATAGCAAACACTATGATGTCTAAGAACAATGATACCAGGAGGATTTACCGCGCGCGTCACTACTCTGTTATACCTCTGGGACCTAGATCGGGTCTTATTCAGTGGGTCGACGGAGTTACACCATTATTTGCATTGTATAAAAGATGGCAGCAGAGGGACAGCGTTATAATGGGAAAGGGGGCTTCTGGCGCCGTCATGAGGCCGTCTGAGTTATTCTACAATAAGTTAGCTCCTCTACTGAAGGAGAGAGGCGTTGCATTGGACAACAGGAAGGAGTGGCCGCTACCAGTTTTGAAACAAGTCTTGGCAGAGCTGATGGCTGAGACACCCAAGGATCTATTGGCCAAGTGAGTAGCTGTATCACATCTACGAGCTATCTAGTCGGTGTAAATCAGTCTTGGCATCTTCATAGATCATTCATTCGTAAACCGTATTCTGATCATATTGTTTCTCTTTTCTGTTTATCCTCCCATTATTCAGAGAGATATGGTGCAACAGCATAAATCCCGGCAGCTGGTGGCAGGCGACTAAGAACTATTCTTATTCTGTGGCGGTGATGTCGATTATCGGGTACATAATCGGGCTCGGAGATAGGCACCTTGACAATGTACTGGTGGATCTGAACACCGGTGAGGTTGTTCACATCGATTACAACGTCTGTTTTGAGAAAGGAAAGACCCTCAGAGTACCGGAAAAGGTGCCGTTCAGGATGACACCGAACATCAAGAGCGCGCTCGGCGTTACGGGAGTAGAGGTGAGTGAGTTTAATACTGATATATAGGTACATATTCATGATATGTGTATTTTACATTATACATATTATATTTTTACTTGGAATCTTAGAGAATTGTACATTCATGTGTTTACATCGATCTTCGCCTCTTGGCGTTTTTCAATGTCATAGGGACGTAGTACGTATACATACATAGATAATAAATAACAGGTATAACAGGCAAATACATTAACATTCCACCCAGTTTAGTGCTCCGCGATTGTTATACAGCGTAATATTTTTTTCGATCGAAAATTTACACCCATAGATATCTTTACACGGTCGTGATCTCCGCCGTTTCTTCTTTAGCTTCGAAAGAATAATTGTCGCATATTGTTTTGATCCCCGTGTTAACCGGGTCCTGATTAGCGGTATTCACACCTAACTCCTTCTTCATAAGATCATTCTGCTTTCTCAAGTAGTTCTTCAGGCTCGAATTGAATTCGTTGCAATTCGGGGATTCGAAATGTAGAAGCCTGGTGAACGCTTTGCGAAAATTCGCGTTCTTCCACGCGTAAATAATCGGATTCATTCCGCTGTTTGCCATCGCGAGGGAGAAGAACGCTTTGTACGTCGTCGGGGTCGCGTCTTTGTTCCAGTCGAAGGCGCGCGTGCATGCTACTATCAGGTAAGGTAGCCAACAGATTGAAAAAGATCCAAGGACTAGCAGAACCACCTGAAATCATTCTCGTTGTATGTTATTAAGAACGATAAATAATGAAGTATACGCAATTGTCAATTGTCGTTTTACCTGGACGCTTTTCCAGTCGCTCGGCGCGTCGTTGTACAAACTATTGTCCCTCAGTCGTCGCGCGTGGGTGCTCGCCTCCCTCCATATACGCCAATACAAAAAGAACATTGTGACACAGGCGAGGAACAACATCGGTGTTAAAACCGCGACGGTATAATATCTGCAAGAAGAAAGAAACGAACAAGTTTCGAAACTACATTCCAACTACTCGCGACGCACATACCGGGGTAGAACTGTATCCATTTCGCACGTATCGGTGTCGTCGAAGCAATTCCAATATATCGGCATAGTCGCGATAGCGATAGCCGTGAACCAGCCTGTGGCTATGAGCAGGTAAACCACCGTCCTCGTCATGTACCTGGTATACTTCAAGGGATGTACTATCGACACGTATCTGTCCACCGCGATCGCCATGAGGTTGTATATGCTCGCGCAACTGGCAAAGCTTATCAGAACGAATCTCGAGATGCAGGCACCCTTCACCCGGCTCAAATCTGTCATAACGTAAAATGTTAGATGGTAGGGCAAGGTCAGGCCTACGAAGAAGTCCGATACTGCCAGGCTTAGAACGAAGTAGTTTGACGTCACATTTCTCAGACGTCGGCTCATCCTGATCGCCAGTATAGTTAGAATGTTCCCACATATTATTATCACGAATAACAATCCGTCTATTATTGACCAAAACATGTGGCTTATGAAGACCATATGCATGCGACTGTGGTGGAAATATTTTCCTCCTCTATTCGTGCATGTCAACGAATTATCGCGACAGGTGTATTGGGTAGGACACGTTTGGTTTGAAAATATTCAATTCATCTTGTTTTTCCTCTTCTTCTCGTTATTATTCTTATCTACCGCGTTACGTTGTTCGCAGATGAAAAATTCTCGTAATTTTGATTTGTTCACTCCAATTCTCCTCAAACGACGTAAATTTATCCCACTGTCAGTCCTTCTTCGGTTCATGCTCTCTCTTTACGGGCCCACAACGTTTTGACGATCCTAGCACGTTTATGTTTTCACTCGAATATTAGCCGAATGCTAATCCCAAGGTGATTGCCTCAGGGCAATACATTCCCACCACGGATTGCCTGAAACAAGGAAGAGAGAATAGAAAGAAAAAAACGTTTCATATTATGGCATTATCTCTCCCCGGCACATCATACTCGTACTCATCAATTCTAACTCATTACTCAATGTCAGGTTTACACATTATGCGTATGAATATCGGTTTATCATTACTGTGGGCGTACAACATTTTCCTAAATAATAATTGACGTATGGAAAACAAGGCTCCTCAGTAAGGTGATGTGAATCTGTTGGAAGTTTTTTTTCAATTTATATCCTCTTATAGATATGAGGGGCGTCAGCGAATATTGAAAATATATAATCGCTTGATAAAGGAAAACAGGTATATTCTGAAATGTTGCAATCAATATTTGGTCGAACGATGGGTTACCGGTTATCAGTTGATGTGTTTGCGTAAAAATGTTTTGGCACGAACCAACAACGAACCCGCGATAACAGCTTTTCCTTTTATGCGCCGGATGTCTGTTTTACTTATACAAACGCTGCAGGCGTTCTTGCATCGCTGTCGCTAATTGCATTTGTTATTCGTCAAAGAAAAAAGAAAAAAAGAAAGAAAATCAAGAATACGAACATTATTAGTGGCATACACACCGCCGTGTTTCGATGTATATTTCTTCGCCTTAGGTATGTTGACCGGTTCACCGCGGCTGATGGAATACATATTCATATAATCTCGCGAAATTACCCTATAACAGCTTGCCGTTGGGATCCTGTTTACATAGTCACTATAAGATATTCATACAATGTATGTATACGTATGTTTACTACCATGTATTCGTCGAAACGATCCGAATCCAAATAGAAATCTTGCACTGCACGATTTGTGAAGACACTGTCGATAGAGTCGATTCACGGACTTGGTAGAAGATGTACAAAATTGATGGTGGTTCCTTTCCCTCTTTCCCTCTTTCCCTCTTTCCCTCTTTCCCTCTTTCCCTCTTTCCCTCTTTCCCTCTTTCCCTCTTTCCCTCTTTCCCTCTTTCCCTCTTTCCCTCTTTTCTTTTGATCTTTTTATCGTTTATTTTTCCTCCCGCCTTATATTCCGAACTGTCGCCTCACGACACCTTGTCCCCGAGAGCGATTGCAGCAAACTAGTCACGATCATAAGGCATAGGCCGGGTACAGGCCGATACCGGGACTACCTGGCCCTGCTGCGATATAACGCAGCTAGGCATTTTAACGGTCAATCCCTCCTACCATCTGCCGGATTCTCACCTGCGAATGCCCGATCAAGAGAATCAGATAATCCAAAGATCAATTATTTACGAGGAGCATGACTTGCGTACCTACTTTGTTTAGCTATAGGAATCCGGAATTCATTTCGGGGAAGTCCCCAGCGGCGGATATTTTTTAAACATCTCACAACAATATATTTTCTTTTCTTTCTTTACGCCATTTAAGGGCATATTCAGGCTTGCCTGCGAGCACACCCTCCGGGTCATGCGACGCGGTCGTGAGACATTGCTCACGCTCCTCGAAGCGTTTGTATACGATCCTCTGGTGGATTGGAGGGCTGGGGCTGAAACCAGCATCGCTAGCTATGGGGCGTGTCAAGCCCGAGCTAGGTGCACCGGGATGGGAAGGAAACAGCTGGAGAAAGAGATGACCAGGGCAATGTTCGCCGTGCGGACTGCGGAGATGCGCGCGGAATGGCTGGCTAACAGGTCAGTGAAGAAGATCAATCATATCAAGATACGGATTCTGTCGTGCACGTATACCGATATCACGATACGACAATAAATTGTACTGACGCCGAATTTATAGGTGACATATTTTTACCGTAAGGAAATACCCGCGTGTACTCGTTCTTACGACTTTGTACTATAGGTATTTAGAATTCAGTGATGGTGTGCACGATGACGCGACAAAATAGTCAGCACTTTGCCTGCAGCTATTTAGTATCACGATGACGCGATAAAGCTCACGCTCGCGGCCCGTTCGACAAAACTAAAAATAGGCACGAAAGAAAAGCGTAGAATAAAACATAAAAAAAAATACGCCGTGTACGGTGTGACGCGATAAGGACCTGGGTACTGAAAACGGTTATCTCCCGGTCGTAATATACAATGAATGTTTTACATCTGATACTATTTTTTTCATAAAGGGATGAACTCACAGCTGTCTTTCCTCTCCTCCGACGACATCTCACTCACTGGATTGACGCGACAGCGGCATCTCGGGAATGTCGGGATCTACTGCAGGACAGGCATCAGGAATTGGCCCTGGTCAAAGAGGCACAGGCAATGGGACGTAGCCACGCTCTATACTCGGTGGTGAAGAGATACGGCGCGTCTAAGAGGGCGCGGGATGCCCGCGATCGCGCGAAGGCTGGTCTGATGGAAAAAATTGAAGAATGTGAAAAACACATAAGCATGCACAACGTGCGTTCGAACAACACTGGATTTGATCCAGCAGAATCTTTGCTATTGAGGGTGTATTGAATTCCCGAAAATTACATTAATCCCTTACCCATCTTTTTACAGATCGCGTTATCGGCGGTACGGGGGCCACAACTTGGACAGTGGCTGGCTGAAGTCGGAGTCCCGACTATACCGGAGGATCACCTTGTCTTCGATCTGGTCAAAGAATTCCTCCAGAATGCTGGACAAAGTCAGATGATCATTCACTGTGAACAATCGGAAAACGAGCTGGCCCAGCTAGCTACACAGCAGTCTTTACTAATGCGTAACTGCTTGGATCTTCTCAGCCAGTATTCAGCCATCTGCAGCCTCTACCCCATAAGCACTATGACACGTCATAGATCAGTGGCATATCATGCATGGTCCAATAAATTGTTGTCAACAAGAACTGTCGAGGCTTGCCAAGAGGTAATGTCCCAGTTCGACGCCAGCTTTGCACCCATAACTGCAAACAGTCCGCAAGTACAGCACATGGTGAACTTCTCTTATCAGCTGCAGTCAGTTCTTAGCGACGCCAATGAGAGGTTCAAAAAAGCCTGCGACAGAATGGTGACCGAAGAATTGCCAGACGTTCTTGGGATCATTGAGAAAGCTTACGCCGACTCAAAGTTACAAATCAGTAGTTTTCTTAGGAGAGAAAAGGGCGCTGATAAGGCACTAGAGTGCGTCAATATAACAGCACTCTGCGCTCTGAATAAGAGGTACCTAATGATGGAGGGTGCTGCCAAATGTGCTGGGGATTGTCTGGTCGATCTCACTTCCAGGGAGGGCGACTGGTTCTTGGACGAGATGTGTTTGATGTCTTCACTTGTTGCCGAACTCGTTACATTCATTCCTGATACTCACAAATCTAATAACGATGCTAAAATACCTCTTGTACTGAAGTGTCTGAAGAGCGCCGACTCCATATACAGGGGCTTGCAAGAATTGAACTACAACTTTCACACCATTATACTTCCTGAGGCAATCAAGACTGTCGTCACTGAGGAACCAACCGTTATGGGAATGGTTGGTGAGATAGAGGACATCGTCGTATCAGGAGGATTACCACCGGGCGAAATACTAGCCCAGCTTGAAATGCACCTCAGATTTACTGTCATGGAAATGGAGAGTCCTCATGCTGGGATTCAGGATCTTGTAGCTAACATACGACTCAGATTCGATACTCTTTTGTCGCGGCCGGCTGAGGTGCGGGATTTAGATCAAGAGGAGAGTTTGACCCCTGGACAGATGCTGCTTATGGGTTTCAACGGGTTATTCGAAAAGCTACAAATGGAGGGGAATGCATTGGTCGCTGCGCTTAGTACATTGAATATTCCAACTAGTTGGAAGAAGATCGATCAGATCAGAGAAGCCAAAGAAATGGCGTCTCCGATATTCAACGACGCGGCTCGCCTGGTTATTGAGGATATATTTTTGATAAAACGACTGCAGACTATACGAGAATTTTTCGCAATGTGCCGTGAAACTGGTGCCGCGTTTAAGGGTGGTCCAGCGAATGTATATGACGATGAGAGGCTCAATAAACCAGTAAGAATGTTCACTGCCGATTATGTCTCAAGGCAGTTGCTTGGCGTTACTACGCAGACATTGGCTATCGCTTTGTGTTACTTGCTACAACGTATGGGACTCAATGTAACTACTGAAATAGAGCAGAGGGATATCGGCGCCGAGAGCAAGGTCTCTCTCGAAGAACTGTGCCGAAAAATCGTCGATCTGTGTCTCAAGAGAGGCTTCTTTACCGGATCTGTACTGGCACAGGCTAGTGCCTCCAGTAGTGCGCTCGAAAGTTCTTGGAGACGGAAACAGAGCGTCAGACTGGCCAGGCAGGAGGTCGATGTAGCCCGTGCAACTGTTCAAAGAATTCAATTGCATCTCACTGCCCATCATTGGCTCCATGAAGACAGCCTCCTACTTGGATCAGGACTGAACCCCATGGGCCCGTTAAGTAAGAAAAACTTTTGTTCGTTATTATTTGATGAGAAAATGAGTACAGGCATCTGGTCTCTTATGTTCAATCTACTTCTGTTGCGAAATATCACTCATTTGCTATAATGTTTTCAGATCGTCCCACCTTTATGCTGGATATGAGAAAAACTGCCGCAGCCCTGTCAGGTCTACAATCGCGGGTTTGCGAGGCGAGGGAACAACAGCAAAGTCTAGTTTCAAGCGCAGGTCAACGACTCAAATGGGCAGCGGGTGCAAACCCTGCTTTGGGAGAGGTGATGGCAGCATTCGACAATGCAGTGGCAACATCTTGGGACAAACTGACTCGTCAGCACAACCTCGCCGCAGTTGTTGTGAATACTTGTAATTCTATACTGCACTACGAAGCTCTAAGAACCAGAACTTCAGAGAGTGTTTCAAACGACGCCGGTTTCATCGCGTTGGTAAAGAGCTGGGAAAAAAGCTGTGTACTAACTGCCAATCTTACCATTGGCGTTACTCCCATGGAGGAGAGTTTGGTAGAATTGCTACAGCTAGATGGTACTGTTGATCCAGCCTGGCTGAGACAGGCCGAGAAATTAATATCCGACGTGATTGTTGAAACGCAAAAAAATCTTCAGGAGAAACAAGAATTGCTCGTTGGGGCACAGGACTCTCTGAGAGAACAGGTAGTGCGTTTGCAAAGTGTTATAGGGGAGCACCACAGGCTTATGATGGATGTCAGGGGTTTGTTGAAGACTATGGCAAAGCAGGAGAATATCGGAGGCTTACGTGACTACTTGATGAGCTATCGCTCATTTACGGAGAGGATTTCAGCCGCTGTTAAAAATCTGGAATCCGATGGTTTGGATCCGGTAGGTGCTGTTGCTGCAAAGGAGGAACTTGAGCTATTAGAAACTGAAACGCCCCCTCTCTACGACGAACTTCTCAACTTTGCTAATCCAACGAAAATTACGGACAACGAATTCCCGTGCAAAAGGAGGGCGAGACTGGTGAGGCAGGACAGTATATGCCTCAGTCCTAGGAAAGGAGTTCCATTGACCAGAGATCCAACAACTGGCAAAGGTTGCTGTCGCCGTTATTCTAATCCTTATCATTATTACCAAACTACGATATACTATCAGTTGCATTGTCTTTGTACTACTTTGCAGCATTTCCTTTCCGCTTCTCTAATCAATGGGTTTTTTTCGTCAATACAGCGGTGCAGGAGAGAAACGCGTACGCGCTGAACGTGTGGCGCAGAGTACGCATGAAACTTGAAGGACGTGATCCAAATCCATCACGGAGATACACGCCGACGGAGCAAGTAGAGTATGTTATCCGGGAGGCCCAGAGCTCGGAAAACCTGGCCCTACTCTACGAGGGATGGACACCGTGGGTCTGAGTTGAAGAAGAGCCGGCGCGTACGCGCCGCTGGTTCTACTCTCGATTCGCGCGGTACGTCAAGCTGTACCTCCCCACATACAAACATACGGCCGCCTCCTGACCCGGTGGCTATGGCCAACTGGCAACTTCTCTTACGATTAATGGGAATAACATCGTCCATCGTAATACACGGTACCAGGTTGCACCGTGCTTATGAAATCGAAATATCTCGCGAGCTGATTAAACACGTAATCGAGTAAGGGTTCCACAGTTGTCTCAAAATAACTCGCGCGCATTGAATTCATGAATCGCGAGATACTATTTCGTTTTTAAAATTCAAGATCGAGGCGTCCTACCAAGCATATTCCGTTCTCGATAATAATTATTTACAATATCTTCTAAAGATAATCAAATGGGACTTTGAGTTTAGTTTAATTTTCATCATGCAAGACAAGTACACGTGTGTGATACAAAAATTTAGTAATATCCGGGGTGTCGGCGTTAATTAACTGCTCATAAGGGTGTAACTAGCCACGCTGGATCGCGTCGTGCGGGTCGAGGGTAAATCCTCAGATTTTGAGACAACCTTAGAATCCTAAAGGTGTTTACTTTAGTAAAGTAGTGATGGGAAGATTGAATAGGACGAGTCCCTCGAGCTGAACGCTGAAGCGATCCTACCTCCAGCCAACGATCGATCAATATCATGGCTCTATCTTATATTCGTTGCGTCGTACGTCGCGTATATTATTATCAGAGTACGAATTTGATGTGTTCTGTACTTTGTCAAAAATCGAAAGTGCGTCCTTCTTCGTTTACCGCTTCACTCGCTAGAGTTGCCAATCCATAGGCAAACGTTCGCTATTCGCGTTCCATCGATTATGGAATGAAAAACGGCTAGTTAAATTCTAAGCGAAACTTGTCTGTATAAACTCTAGCCGATTGAATTGGTAAATGAAAGATTTGCGCCGGAGTATGTTCCGCAAATGCGAACGTTCCCGAAAACTGTATAACTGGAGGTACTCCGAAGAGTAATAAGATAAATTTGAAGAAATCTTTCAAGAAATCTTTCATGTAATTTCTACTCATCAAGTTTCGACACCTATATTCATAATTATGTATACGACATAATGATTACCCCCCCCCTTTTTCTTTATTTTTATTTTTTTCCAAATTGCAAATCGGTCCCTTGCGTCATAACGTTATTTTCTAAGTAGAGTTAGTTCCCTCCCTGTTGCCTCGTTTTCTGTCCACGATTGCTAACAGCAAAATTGAATGGCCTAAAAACTTGGCGACTCGGACCACCGTAGATATGTAAGACTGTAACGAACTAATATTAATTTTATTTCTTTCATGTGCCGCCCAAGCGAAGGAATTACGTAATTTACAACATTTTACAAATTATCAACCGTACGCGTCTATATACCTACATTTAAATAATATTCTACGTACAAGCCTATTCGGTATTCAATATTATCTACATGTTAGTTATTGCTTCGCGTTAATCCACGATGACGCGATTACAAAAATTCAAACTGTTCATCTGAGATTCATACTCGGTTCCAATAACGGTCAATTCAGGACAATTCTACGAATCGCCCAACTATCTGTACTCTATCTCTCTCTCTCTCCTACCGTTTCCTATTATTATTTTAATATAATTTGTTTCAAAATTACCGCGACGAGTGCACGCATGAACATTAATTTTCTTCATTATTAATATCCACCATCAACTTGGGATGAGATAATAATACTGTAACAATCGTAATCTGATACAATTGTCAATAAATATGGATTAATGTGAACGGCATTATTTTTTATTATAAAACAATCGTTTCCGACTCATTTCACATTACTTGCATTCAGATCGTAATGGATCACAGGCAAATTAAAAGTCAATTTCTAAAATGTATTTGTATACGAAAAACGAATCAACGAATGCTTCAATAAATTATTTCAATAGATCTCTTTCACCGGTGCAATCAGATAATTGATTCAGACAATAATTTGAGAATGCTAAACGAAAACTGTACTCTACTACCTTGAAGGAATAAAATTGCCGATTCTTAATGATTAGAGTAAACGATTTAATAAATATAACGAAATTTTCCACGATTACAATTGTATCTTGTTTTTATTGTGAAACAAGGCTTTTCCAATTTACACATGTACTATAATATTTATCCTTCTGTTACAACGATAAGAAAAACCGAACGCTGGGTGTATCTATATTCTAAATAGTATCAATCATTTTAAAATTGTTATGCTGAGGTTGAGGAATCACATTGAAGTGCTTCTTGTGAATTGTCTGGTCATAACGACCCTCGTAGTTCTTTGCAACCCACGTGTGATCCCAATTTGGGTCTATCTTCTCGCATGAAACTATGACTTTCCCAGCTTCCATAGCAAACAGCGTACCGTCTCTCCCAAATCCAACCTGAAAAAAGTATTAATGAGGATTGATTGTGATCGACCATTTCCCCCTTTGTCTCCCTTCCTCTCCCTCTCTTTCTATGAGTACAAATGAATGTGAGTCTAGAGATTACATTTAAACCAGGATGAAATCGCAGCTTCAACTGTGTGGCCAAGATAGTTCCAGCTTGAACCAACCATCCGTCTTGAACTCGCCAACCTCTATGCTTCGGCCTTGGGTGACCTTTGGTATTTCTTGTCGAGCCGGCCGCCTTTTTAGAGGCATTTCTCAATGATGCTAGAAACATCAACAACCGTTCATTTTCGTTATTAATTTTCTCCTTAGGATATCTATATTTGTTTTCAGGAACGTAACCTCTCAGACGAAAATGATCTGTTTACCAGTGACGGATGCGATAGGCTGCAACAATCCTTGTCTGCCGTTCTGTAAACCGAACACCGATAGACTCGACAATGTCATTGCCATATTATTGATTAATTATTTATTTAACAAGTATTAAAAGGCTCGTTAGATTACGAGCAATCACGTTACGGCTGGCATCGTCCACGGACATACAATTATACAGCTATACAACTTCACTCAGTAATATGAGACAGCTCACCGGGTAAATGCGTGTTGTATGAGGTAAGCCGCATCGATCTTCGCGGCAATAGTAGTTCGTGGGTTCAGCCGCGAGATGGCGAGAGTTTTTGTCGACCCGCTGGCACGACGGCCGAGCTATTGAACTCATGGTCCATGGTTGCACTTGGGTAGCAGCATCAGCTGTTGCGGGTCAGTGGCCTTTAGGGCGTCAAAGAGTTCGTATGGGGTTGCGTTAACGAGTCTCAATAGAAATTCTCCGATAGGAAATCCATTATATTAGGTATTATTGTAATACAAACGTAGTATTATGATAACTTGTATGTAATAAAGAGACTGTTAATTGTAATGGGTACACATTTATTGTTAAGTTAGAATTTGGATACACGAATTATACATACGTGACTTTGACAATGACTAATACTGTATCGCTGCTAGAACAATAAATTCCCAGACATACCAATTACCGATTGCTTCGTTATTTTCCATTTTTCCCTTCCCTCGATTATGCGTTTAAATAAAAACAATAGCAAATTAGATTTAATGCATTTTCAGCTAGTTATACAATTTTCGACCACCTCCTCGGGTCAGATGCTCTCCTGTTACCGGAAGTATTTTTCAACTTAAAATTTTTTAATCTCTGGAAATCGCTAGTATAAAATAAACACAGAGACGTGCATGAAGCAACGTATATATATATGCATGCCTATATCAATACACCACTCCTTTCCTCCGCCAAAAATTTTAGCACACCTCCTCGGGTCAGATGTTCACCTGATACCAGGAGCAATTTTCGATTAAAAATTTCTCTAACTCTGAAAATCGCTAGTATTAACTTGATATAAGACGTGCACGAGGACACGTATGCATGCCTATATCAATACACTATGATTCTTTCCCCCTCTAAAAATTTTAGAACACCTCCTCGGGTCAGATGTTCTCCTGATACCAGGAGTATTTTTCGACTTAAAATTTTAAAACTCTGGAAATCTTTAGTATAAACTAAATACAAAGACGTGCATGACGACACGTATGCATGCCGATATCAATACACTATACTCTTTGCCCCCACCAAAAATTTCAGCACACCTCCTCGGGTCAGATGTTCTCCTGATACCAGGAGCAATTTTCGACTCAAAATTGTTCGATTTTTAGAGTTATAGAAATTTTAAGTCGAAAATTGCTCCTGGTATTAGGAGAACATCTTGTCCGAGGAGGTGTTCTAAAATTTTTGGAGGGGGAAAGGAGTATAGTGTATTGATATAGGCATGCATACGCTGCTTAGGAGTGATCTTTCTGGCAGTTGATACCTTTTTTTAAGGAGTCAATTTCCTGGCAGTTGATATCTTTTTTTTAAGGAGTCAATTTTCTGGCAGTTGATACCTCATGGTGTCAAAAACGACTCCTTGAAAAAGGTATCAACTGCCAGAAAAATCACTCCGAAAAAAGGTATCAACTGCCAGAAAAATCACTCCGAAAAAAAGGTATCAACTGCCAGAAAAATCACTCCTAAGCAGCGTATGCATGCCTATATCAATACACTATACTCCTTTCCCCCTCCGAAAATTTTAGAACACCTCCTCGGGTCAGATGTTCTCCTGATACCAGGAGCAATTTTCGATTAAAAATTTCTCCAACTCTGAAAATCGCTAGTATTAACTTGATATAAGACGTGCACGAGGACACGTATGCATGCCTATATCAATACACTATGATTCTTTCCCCCTCTAAAAATTTTAGAACACCTCCTCGGGTCAGATGTTCTCCTGATACCAGGAGTATTTTTCGACTTAAAATTTTAAAACTCTGGAAATCTTTAGTATAAACTAAATACAAAGACGTGCATGACGACACGTATGCATGCCGATATCAATACACTATACTCTTTGCCCCCACCAAAAATTTCAGCACACCTCCTCGGGTCAGATGTTCTCCTGATACCAGGAGCAATTTTCGACTCAAAATTGTTCGATTTTTAGAGTTATAGAAATTTTAAGTCGAAAATTGCTCCTGGTATTAGGAGAACATCTTGTCCGAGGAGGTGTTCTAAAATTTTTGGAGGGGGAAAGGAGTATAGTGTATTGATATAGGCATGCATACGCTGCTTAGGAGTGATCTTTCTGGCAGTTGATACCTTTTTTTAAGGAGTCAATTTCCTGGCAGTTGATATCTTTTTTTTAAGGAGTCAATTTTCTGGCAGTTGATACCTCATGGTGTCAAAAACGACTCCTTGAAAAAGGTATCAACTGCCAGAAAAATCACTCCGAAAAAAGGTATCAACTGCCAGAAAAATCACTCCGAAAAAAAGGTATCAACTGCCAGAAAAATCACTCCTAAGCAGCGTATGCATGCCTATATCAATACACTATACTCCTTTCCCCCTCCGAAAATTTTAGAACGCCTCCTCGGGTCAGATGTTCTCCTGATACCAGGAGCAATTTTCGATTAAAAATTTCTCTAACTCTGAAAATCGCTAGTATTAACTTGATATAAGACGTGCACGAGGACACGTATGCATGCCTATATCAATACACTATGATTCTTTCCCCCTCTAAAAATTTTAGAACACCTCCTCGGGTCAGATGTTCTCCTGATACCAGGAGTATTTTTCGACTTAAAATTTTAAAACTCTGGAAATCTTTAGTATAAACTAAATACAAAGACGTGCATGACGACACGTATGCATGCCGATATCAATACACTATACTCTTTGCCCCCACCAAAAATTTCAGCACACCTCCTCGGGTCAGATGTTCTCCTGATACCAGGAGCAATTTTCGACTCAAAATTGTTCGATTTTTAGAGTTATAGAAATTTTAAGTCGAAAATTGCTCCTGGTATTAGGAGAACATCTGGTCCGAGGAGGTGTTCTAAAATTTTTGGAGGGGGGAAGGAGTATAGTGTATTGATATAGGCATGCATACGCTGCTTAGGAGTGATCTTTCTGGCAGTTGATACCTTTTTTTCGGAGTGGTTTTTCTGGCAGTTGATATCTTTTTTCGGAGTGATTTTTCTGGCAGTTGATACCTTTTTCGAGGAGTCGTTTTTGACACCATGAGGTATCAACTGCCAGAAAATTGACTCCTTAAAAAAAAGATATCAACTGCCAGAAAATTGACTCCTTAAAAAAAGGTATCAACTGCCAGAAAAATCACTCCGAAAAAAAGGTATTAACTGCCAGAAAAGTCACTCCGAGGCAGCGTATGCATGCCTATATCAATACTCCATACCCCTTCGCCCCGCCAAAAATTTCAGCACACCTCCTCGGGTCAGATGTTCTCCTGATACCAGGAGCAATTTTCGACTTGAAATTTCTCTAACTCTGAAAATCGCTAGTATTAACTTAATGTAAGTCGTGCACGAGGACACGTATGCATTCCTATATCAATGAAAAAAAATTGAAATAAAAAAAAAACTAATAATATAAAGACTAAAGGATAAATAAATTGAAATTGAATTGAAATTGAATTCAAATTGAAGCGAAAAGAGACTAAAGAAAAATTTCCCTCTGAAATGAATAATCGCAGGGATGGGAAAGTGGGAAATAACAAAGCAATTGATTGATTATTCATATATTCAAGAATTTATTGCTGCAGCAATTTATTGATACAATCGTATTCATCGTCGAAGTTATGTAGAATTCGTAAATTGTGATTAATTCTTAAAAATAAATATTAAATATAAATTATTCGAGTATCTTTATGTGCTTCCTGGCTTAGGAGTTATTACAAAATAAACTAAGTCCGTATTACAATGAGATCCTATTTAATATAATTAATTTGAATAAGAATGACGAGTGTTATAATAACACTGCGTTCGGAGTATTTCCATCGAGTCTCGTTAACGCACCCCATGCGTACTCATTGACGCCTCGAGGGCCACTGAGGTCACTGACCGCGTGACAGGTGCTATTACCCCAGGTCAGTGCTCCTTGTGGGTAACATCCACCAGCGGGTAGACAAAGGCTCCCGCCATCTCGCGGCCAAGCCATATAATAAGGCGTTCCCTGTCGGTATTACAGATACCCTTTGCAACGACAAGCCCACTGCAAGCCCAGTTATTCGGCTCGCAAATTTACCCAGGGTGATCCATCTCATGATGAATTACTCAGTCAACTATAAAAGATACCCGATTAGGAGCACTGACGAAGCAGGGGTTTTCGCAAATTCGCAAATTTTCTATATTTCACTGCCTATTTAAGAAGATGTATATCTTCTATTAATCGTAAAAGTTCAATAAAACTTGTTGAATCATATACATTTGCTTTTGACTCGCGCGGTACCGAATCCATATCCATATTGGCTGACTGACAGGGGTCCAACTACGCACGTGGTGATCGTTGTTGATCTCAGTTCTTACATTTATTTATACAACGTTAATAATTTACCATGGCGTCGCCGGAAGAAGGGCAGTTCAGTGATGCCGACGAAGAATCAACGTACGTAAGATTTATTCAAAACCGCGATATTTCCGACCAGTTTGTCTGTTCCACTTAAAGGAACCTCAGACTTACCTTACCTAACCTAACTTCAACTGACGTCTGCTAAACACATCAGAAATATTTAACGTTCGTTCTGCTTTTCAGCGTGAACCCCGTGCATGGGAAACGAATGCTCGTTCCTAAACCAACCGTCAAAGTCGAAGACGTAGAGGTAGAATACGAGGAGGAGGAGGAGGAGGTGGAATATGATTCAGAGGACGATACCTACGATTGGGATTATGACGATAGAGGCAACTACCAGTCTAACAATAACGGATATTCAAATGGAACGCCGAATTGTCAAACTGCGAGCAACAAAGTATCCAATTATCAGCCAACAGACAAATTGTTTCGCCGTTATTCCAATAAAATCAATGTGGAAAAGTACGAGGGACCGAGCTTGCCAGGTCACGCGGCTAATATGCTTATCGAAAGTAATAAAAGAACGGAAAATGAAAGGATTCGAACTAGAGATAAGCACGACAGAGCTACAGCGGAACAAGTCATGGACCCTCGCACGCGGATGATTTTATTCAAGCTTTTAAATAGAGGAATAATCGCTGAAATTAACGGATGTATCTCTACAGGCAAAGAGGCAAACGTTTATCACGCTACTTCAAAGACTGGCATTGAGTTTGCTATAAAAATCTACAAAACTTCTATATTGGTCTTCAAGGACAGAGACAAGTATGTAAGCGGTGGATTCCGCTTTCGTCATGGCTACTGTCGTCATAATCCGCGTAAAATGGTCCGTACTTGGGCAGAGAAAGAGATGAGGAATTTATTGAGGCTCAGCCAGGCAGGAGTTTGCGCTCCCAAACCAATTTTATTACGCAGTCATGTTCTCCTGATGGATTTTATCGGTAACGACGGATGGCCAGCACCTAAATTGAAAGATGTAGAACTAAACACTTCCAAGGCTCGATCCCTGTACAGAGAATGTATTGTGATGATGTGGAACTTGTACAATAAATGCAAATTGGTCCACGCAGATCTGAGCGAATTTAATCTACTCTACCATAAAGGAGAGATTGTAGTTATCGACGTGTCCCAATCCGTTGAACATGATCATCCGCATGCTTATGAATTTCTTAGAAAAGACTCCACCAATATCACTGGTAATTATATTTAGAGATGCAGTCATTATTTCAGGATATTATTTCACAAGGAAGAATGTTTGATAAATATTATTAATTCAATTGTTTAATTTCATTCGGATAGATTTCTTCAAGAAGCATGGAGTTGCAGTGATGTCGGTAAAGGAATTATTCGACTTTATTACCGATCCCAACATAGTCGAAGATAATATGGATGATTACTTAGATTCTGTGGCTGAACGACTAACTCTAAAAGAACTGCAGGACACGGATCCAAATAATCAAGTCGAGGACGAAGTATTTAAACAAGCATATATACCCCAAAGGCTAAACGAGGTATACAATGTTATTTATTTACCAGTTTTTATGTATCAATTTCATTGGCTCCAAGTATTTCTCATCTTATTGATCCTATTGATCATACTGATAACTACAATTTCTTTGATTTTTTTTTCACAGGTAGTAAATATTGACAAAGATATATCCGAAGCTAATGCTGGAGAACAGCACTTGTTACATAAAACACTGTCCGGCCTCAATAGTGATTCATCAAAGGCGAAAACAGTGGTCTTTGAAATTCCGATACCTGAAAATCACGATGATTCTGATACAGAGGAAGACGAAGATGATGAATCCGTGAGCGAAGAAGAGTCAGAAAAGGATGATGAATCGAAATTTATAAACTCTGCTCGCCCACGTGACGAAAGCCCTGATAGTAAAAAGGTCAGCTAGCTCGATACAGTCTTATGAATTTAATCTCTGGCCTCATTTCTCAATTGCATCTTATCCAATCACAAATAAAGACTGCACATTGAGTAAAACATTATTCAGACTATTTTGATTCCAGTCTAAAGCTGTTTGATGTTTTTTATTTTCTATTTTCCAGGCAAGGAAAAAGGCTATCAAAGAACAGCAAGCTGAAAATCGTAAGAAGAAAGTCAAGAAACACATAAAGAAAAGAAAAGAGAAAATACTGAAGAAGAAATAGACACAGAATAATATTAGAAATGAAAATATGTTCATACTTTCCTCAGTTCTGAATAAGAATCATGTAGTCAAATAGCATTCAACTTTTACAAATTATGTTCAAACATTTGTTTGATGCAATTTTCTTTATCAAACCTTGAAAATTACCTAGTTTGTCTTCAGAGTTTAGAGTTACAAATGGTAGTTGTACTTTTTGGAATAAGATTCCTCAATTTTGTTATACATCGAAAACATCATAATAACTCAAATATTATGTAAATTTACTACAGACCATGTTGTTATTAAATAGATATTTTATAAACAACGAATTCGGAGGTATATAATAATAAATAAATGCTGTAAAACTGAAGAAAAAAAAGAAACAGTCTTTATTGAGTGATTTAATTTCAATTCATATAATAACAATACTTTTGAAGCATCCCATTCGATTTCAAAAAAAAAAAAAATAATGTACTAGACATTGTTAAAATACTTATAAATAAATTCTCTAATGCTAGAATTTGTCGCTAATATTTACATTTTATCGCTGCCATATACAGAGCACATAAAAGTTACGGTAACACGGCTAACGTACTCTGAGATGATGGTGCATACCCGAAAGTTTGAATAAAAACGTTTAGAGAAAGCCATATTACAATCGTATTCAAATCGATCCGAAAATATCACATTCAATTTGAAAAAGAAGAGAAAAAATAAGAATCTCAACTATTCTTTGATCGGAGAATACGCAGTCGTTGAAAAAACAAAATTTCATTTATTCGCGACAAGAGCAATCATAGCATTTGTAATATAATAATGACCGGAAAGAAAAATCTAGTTTCAGCTTATATTCGAAAATAGGTGTGCGTAGAGATTTTTTCATCCCTTCTACGCACACCCGATTTTCGAATCCGCTGCACATAGGCATACATAGGTATATGACTCACGACCCAGCGGGATGATAATTTTCAGAAAAATATAAGTAAGACCAATTATAATACGTATTTTGAACACAAGGGCACATATTTAAAACTCTGCACACGTAATACATTAATATTTACAGAGTATGTCATGCATCGGTTTTCCGTGTTGAATGAGATGAATGAATAACTGGTGATGTGAAAGATTATTCGAAAGATTGACCATGGAGTGGTTTTCGTCGAACCAGAATCAAAGATTGCATCGATTTTTCGCTAGTACGATTAGTCCCGATGCAAGACTGAAGGGATATAACATCAACTTGACATTATACATGTTACAAAGATAAACAGAAAGACGAATGTATTTTTTTTTTTATCATAACTTTTTCACGAGACATATAGTAGTGAAATAATAAACATGGAGACTCGAGTTGTGATACCAAATACGTTTAGTAATAATATCCATGCAAGCATTGGACCTTCAAACGAAGGTAGCGGAGCGTACGACGAAGAACAACGTTATAGAACATGTCCCAAGGTTCCTTTGTTCGTTTTTCTACTTACAACTATAAAGAAATATTCCTTGGTACACTGTATTCACCAAGCCTGGAATGTGTGTCCACTGCTCTGACAGCAAAGTGATAATTGTTGCCTGGAGTAAACTCCTTGAGTGTACAAGCCATAGGAAGCGGTAGGGCCCGTACATCTCCCACTTTCTTCCACAGATTTGAATTTGGCGGAGTTCCAGGTATCTCCTGGTAAGCGTAGAGCTGGTAACTTGCAATCTCCGCATAGTTCTCAGACTGTGCCATATTCCATGAGAGGACAATACCTATTAGGGAATTCAAAAGGAGTTAGTTGATCTGTTGATGGAACATGTAAGCAATTGACTCAACGAAAGGGAACAGTTTGATCGAATTAGATGATGATTCATAATAGGCTGAATACCTTGTGTAACTTTCGATATTTTTAGGGAAGGTCGCGGAGGAGGTAACTTCCATCCATTTTTAGCCGGATAGTGCGGTGTATCTGGCAAGGGTGCCGGAGGTGGCTGCAAGCAGAGAATTATTTCTTTTTTATTCCAAGATGTACAAAAAATAATGTTAACAATCTGTTAGATCTGGTGATACACACATTGGCAAATAATCAATTAGTTCACTATACATATACTATATAACCCGCATACTCACTTGTATGTGCGGAATTGTAGGTGCAGCTGTAGTTATTACTCGGACGTTACCATTGGCCATAGTTGAGACACCTGCAGGACGAAAGGATTGGATTTTAAGTCGAAGAATTTAGAGCAACGAAACTGTTATTCTTGGTAATATCTCATGATTTCAATTGTCCAAATGTTAGTGGAGGAAAGAGAGTGAAACGCGTGATTTTCCCATGAAACTTGAAAAGTATCAAAATATAACTCACCAGACTTGTACGTCAGATTTGAATACTGAGCCCGTGGCGTGGATACCGCAGGTCGTATCTGAAAAAAACGTAATAAACCTTTCATCATTATATTCATTAATTGAAAGAATGGGTTGAACCCTCTATTATCTAGATGAGAGCTGAGTGGCTGACCTGGTTCGGATTTGGTGCTATAAGTAATTGCCTTCCAGATCCCGGAGTGCTTTGCATCACATATGCCAGTCTTGCATTATTTATATTATTCTGTAGAAAAAAATGATCACTGGGTAATCAATCGTGTAGAAATGTGGGAGAAATTATTTAGAGCATAAAAGTTTTTGTGTTGTAAACTGAATGGTCTAAAAGCAGATAAGGCCTGTTGTGTAGCATTTTTGGATCTGTAAAACTATTGCATATCCATTACTCACAACAAGTGCGGTCGGCGTAGGTTGAGCAACAGACTGAACCACTCTAATATTGGCAGACTGTGTAGTTATCGCGACGTTCCCAGGTAAACCCTGTACAACCCTAGGAAATCTAGACTGCGCAACCTTTGATGAAATAGAAGCCGTAACGTTTCCGACCATTGGGAGTATGCTGGATGAACCGCTGCCGATTACTGAAATAAGAAATTGTTCAAATTTATGATACAGACTCGATGCTTTCAAATGCTATAATGGGGGAAATATCTGAACAAAACATTGCCTACATCGATTTTTGTCTTCTTCTTCCGTCAAATCGATCAAATCATTGGACTGAGGTTTCTGATTATTTGGCACAGCTATCTGCCGGTTTACCTGATGTGAGATCTTTCCATTTACGACAATGTTTTGGACCTGAAAATATCACATATATAAATAGTGGATGCACGTTGAAGAAGGGTTGAAATATGAAACGCGGAATGGATATTGAACGCAAACGTACTTTAGTAGCGGCCGGTTGAGCAATATTAACATTTGGCAAAGAATGATCTTTGCTATTATTCGGAATAGATAAATTGTGCGAATTGTCGGCCGGTTTTGAAACGACAAGAGCAGCCGGTGTAGCGTGAGAAGTTTGTGGTTGAACCGGTAGCGGGACAGACTTGGGGACTTCTGCTCTCCTAGGGGATCGTACTTTTAATCCACGTCTAACTGCGGTAGTCTGGTTGATCTTCTCATTAAACGTTTTAGCATTGCCTCCGTTTACAATCACAGAATTTTGCGGGCTGGCCTTCACAGCACTGTTGCTTGCCAACGCTCTCAAGCTCTGGATACCGTGGTCCTGTATCCGTTTTTTACAATCAGTAGAAAATTTCTTCACGTGTTGCGACGAACATACAATAATTAACAGTCTCAAGTAAGGATTTGGAACAATTTGACATGGATAGGAGATACGCTATCGCCTAAGTAATATTATACCGATATTATCTGTACAGTTGAATGTCTGGTGAATAAAATTAAAGAAGCAACACTCGCAATCTCGTGAGACAATTATTGATACGAAATCTGTAAAAGTAAATTAATTACCGTTATGAAATTAACTTGCAGTCCGACCGATCTATTGATTTTTATCGGAGGCACAGGTCTGTCGTTGTTGGATCGTCGGTCGACGGCATTGCGACTCAATACCATATCGAAATCCTTTATCTGTTTAGACAATTGCTGACATCGTATTCGAGTAGCCTCTTGATTGCGTTCAGATACTCTTGCTTGTTCGCGCAATCTTCCAATCTCACTACGCATCGTTATAGTTTCTACCAATTTTTGTATTATAAGCTCTTCCAATTCCTGTTCAGAAATATCAATCATTAGTCAAGCCAAATTGACAGTAAATTTCCAACGGTAAACAAAAATCAGAAAAATACGTTGTACCTACCTCGCGTTTCAACTTTGACAATTTCCCTTTCATATCCCTTTGGAAAAATCTGCGTACGTAGTGAAGGGATTTCGGTGTTTCTTGGCAATTACCACCGATTTCTTTAGGCCCGCTCTCTTCGTCAAGCAAACCTGTGATTATTGGGTTTACGAGTGGCTTGGAGCAAATGGCATGTCCTGGTTCAGGATTACCTTTCAGCCTTTTGCGACTCAATTTATCCATGCCAGATTCATTATCTGGCAAACTGCGCTTGGCAAGAAGTGGAGGCTGGGATTCCATATTACTTTTGGGCTGGGATGAGCCTTTTTTGTTTAAATTCCCATCAGAATTATCACTCGACTTGCTGCTGGTTTCACTACATACCAATCCATTCTCTTCAGTTTTATCAATATTCTTTAATATTTTTGCTTTTTCGAGCACACACTCAGCCACCTCAATCGGCTTGTCATCTGAACTACCTTTCCCTTTAGTATCAACCGCAACATTGTTCTCGCTTCGATTATCCTTATCATTGCTGGCGCTGCTGCAATCTACAACAATTTCCATAGGCTGCTCGGCTACTTTCAATACATCAGACGATGAAATATCGGTTTTCTGGCCGTCGATCTTTTCCTCAACGCCTCTATTCTCTTCATCACTTGGATCCTGTTTTTTGCAGCTGTTAACCAGCTGCTCTTTTTCTTTCAGTTCCTCAGTTTCCTCTATATCGTTACCCCGGTGCTTCGACGTCTCCATCTTCTCTGGGTTAACTACTGTGGCACGCAAATCGCTAGACGTCAGCTCAGAATCATGGCCTTTCTGCGACACAGAAGAATCAACGACTCTGTTTGAATCCTCTGTTGCTTCAAGCTCAAGGCCATTGGTATTTGTATTTGTATTTGTATTTGTATTTACTTCTTTTTTAATATCACGTGGTAAATCTATCTGACTATCACTGTCTACCTTGGCATCATTCGACTTGCTACCAATATCTAACTCTGTCTCCTCCGTTGCCAAATCGAGAGAACTAGGATTAATAGATTGTGGCAACGGCGCATCATCAACGTCAGTTTGACTCATCTGCTCGGAGGGAACTGCGGACTCTGTGTCCGTGTCTGTGTCTTGGACAGGCAATTCAGATCCAAAACTTTCAAAGGCAGAAGAATCTTGGCTTAACAATGAAGAAGAAGTTTCTGAAGATCGTATAGATTTATCTTTAGTAGCTTGAGGTTCGTCGAACCAGTTGTCAGAAGCAAAATTTGAATCATAGTTGTAGTTGGTCTTACTAATAACGGTCGGTTCATTGTCAAGATTAAGATGGCTGCATTCCTTGGACAATTCATTGTTAACACTAGGTAAAGGTTCGTGTTTTATCGGAACAGCCACACCTGAAATCTTTTCAAATTTCGATTTTGTGGACCAATATTCAAGCGGCGGCGGTGAAGTCGGCTCGCTAACGTTATCGACAGAACTGGGAGATGTCTGTCCAACCGAATCGTCTAGACGGGCAGGAGACTTATTCGACGCAAGTCGTTTGGATATCATATCCGATTTTGGGTCTAATTCAGATTTAGGATTGGACGCCTGTTCTTTGGCAGAGTTTCTTGGCACAATTCGTGTACTACCGTGGTGGAGTGACTTTCCCTTTGAGTATTTCCAGTTACACCCGTGTTTACGGTAACCTGACAGTCTGCCAAAATTATCGTGATTATTGAAGTAAGATTGATTTCTATGGCTATGGGAATGACTGTGGTTGTATCGTACGTGAAGGGAGTGACCGCGCACAGACCGTTTATGGGAAGGAACAATATTGTTAGAGGAATGTTCTCTGCGACTCCCTGCACGCCACATGCTGTTCACACCCTTTTTAACGCCGACATGAGTCTCGCTCAAGATTTGATTAGGATGCTTCGACTTTTGAGATTCCTTGTTAAGCCCAAGCCGACACGACTTGGATATTGGTGAATTTATTTCGTTATTAATCGGTATTTTCTCATCGGAATCGGTTAAGCCTGTAATCATAACATTGAATTCTTATTATCAATAACATAAAATTAATATCTGGGGTCACAGTGATCCGACGTTTAACTACACTTCCTCGAGGCTGATGAACGGACAAATTATTGGAAACCTAAAATCAAAGAAAAACCGCCGGTTGAAGAGAAATAGGAATCGGGTATCTGAATATAATCAAATCATCCGACAGTCATGCGCCTGCTTTCCTGTTGTTAACACGGATCAATGACAAACAAAGACGACAGAATGAATGAGGGCACCTAGTTCAAAGATCAGAATCCATAGGCAGATAAAGAAAAAATTGAAACACACCCATAGCTGTATCCTGAGAAGTAGTTTGTTCAGAGCTAACATATGGGACGGTCGGTAGATCCGTTGGACAAGCTTGGCTAGCATCAGCCTCGTCGTCCGAGAGTCTTAATCGTAAGCTGTCGTCGGACAGAGTATCTTCATCTTCCGGATCCTGATTACGTTCCTCCAACAGTTCGTTCTCAGTTAATCCATCAGCACTATTGCCCACATTGCTACGCATACCTTCTGAGTGGTCATTTCTTTCTATCGCATTATACGACGATGTGGTACTTGTCGTTTCCATAATTACAGGGCAGTTTGGTGATATCATGTCACATTACTTCCATTTAGCGCAAGAGTTTAAATGAATTCTGTGAATCAATTCAAACCCGTCATAATCCACCGTGCAACCCTTTTTCCTAATGGCATTCGATAAGCATTACACACCAGAGTACTCGGTTCAGATAAGAAAAGCGTACAAGCTCTCATTGCTAAAATATCATGCATTCTACTCTAACGATATTCTCCACGATACTGGAATGACTATCCAGTCATGTACTCGCGCATGCAACTTATGGTACCCCTACGGATATCACAAACTGCCTCAACAGAAATGGCTATTGCTAACTTAGCAACGTAGGTGTGTCATGGTGTGAACCGTAACTGCACGAAGGGAGAGTCTCAATTGGAAGATGGATTCTGTTATGGATTCGACAGTGGACAAGTCCCGACCAGCTTCACCAAAGACCGCAGACTCATTGGGGATGATGTTTGATGGGTTGTGATCGCATACCCATGTGGTATATGAAAGTTACCAGTACCAACTGTGTTTAGTGAATGTTTGTGGACGTAATTGGATAAGAAAAATCTTGTAGTATTCGGTATGCCAGTGAACTTGATGACCCATCAAACACTATCGCTTGGAGCACTGAACCCACACCGAGGTCACAGACTTTCGGTCTGATCCATCATCCGAGTTGACCATTGAAATGCACAGACGTGATCATGATCAGGGATGGCAGTAATGAGGAATTTTGCAGTGGCTGCAGATTATAATCAGTTACGCAAAACGCCGAGACCACGTGACACGGTGCGCACGCGCGGCAATATTATTCGATTGTTTAACCGGAAGTAGGCAATCGAGTGTACCCGCATTCAGATATGAATCAATATCGCGTTCATCATTTATGAGGTATGATAATTCGCGAGTACATGATGACGGACGTCGGGAATGTTGTCCCCGAAAAAGTACCGTTTAGGGAATGTCGTAGCGGCTACATACGCAGTTACGTTAAATTGCGTCGCGTTAGGAGGATGTGGGTAATGTGGGGTATAGCATGAAAATGGAGAATTCCATTTTCATGCATTGAGAGACTTGGCCGTTAATTTTGGCTCACACCCACCCCCAGTCGTTCGGGGATCACATGTAATAACATGGAATTTTCGATTCCACTTTTAACATGGCCGAACAAGTATGATATTTGCGTGCCACAGGGTCACAACCTAACCTAACCTTAAAAATAGCGAGAAAATACTTTGGGTAATACGAGCTTCGAGGATTACCGGGTAGCGGTTCTTAGATATTCAATCGAACCTATCTAGTCCTCGTGTTGAAGTTTACTATTAAAATGACAGAAAAATGCTTACACTCATCAGACGATCAAAGAAGACAGGATTTCGAACGATGCCCTCTTCGCGATTGTGTCGCAACACCGCTTACACCGCGCTTTCAGCTAGTGAAAGCTGCGTTGTCAGATCTCCGTTCGGCATCTCTACTATGCCATACCGTAGAGACTTGTTGAGACTTGTCGAGAACTGGAAATGCAAGCCTCACGTTTCTACAGTAGAATAGTATTATCTGTTCTCGCCACGAATAATGTATCTTCATCTAGGGCCGCCCGTGTATTCCCTCGTTATGTTCGATCGTGAATCAAAAATAATTCGGTACCCAAAAAGGCATTTGTGTATTGTATGGATAACGTTTTCTGCCCTGTGCTTGGACCTCGACAAAAATGGGGCATACACGCATGCGCGATAGGCGATTCGACGACGAGTATATACTATGCTATGTATATCTACTGTATCCGAAACGTGTTGGAAGTAGATTTTATTAAACTTTGGCAACTCTCGTCGTAGCAACAATTTCGATTAGCAAATGGCCCGCGTAATTATCTTCGATTTCGTAGCAACGCGTGCACAAGGCCCCATGGCAACACGGCCCTGTATTGCCAGCTTTACGCAGCGGTCTGTTTCGACTGCATAACTACAGTAGGGTGAACGCAACAGCGGTGTGCAATGTCGGCGAGAGATCTCGACGAGTATCTATTATTGATTTTCACTCTGCGACTGATCATCGCGTTATTGATTATCAGTTATCGCCATTGCTGTTAATATACGTCTCAACTATGTATTCTGTATCATATTGTCAAGGATACACGCATTCCTGTGCAACATCAGAGTTCGGGCAAATACAGTCGAGGAGCATCATGCACCGGAGCTCGATTTTCATCTACTGTATTTTGGTGGTTGCCCACGCGCAATACAAGCCCAGCTGTGAGCCTTAGCAATATGAGAATCGAAATCTCATCTATTAATACGGGCACGAAAACTCAGTTCACGAGGAATCGCGTCCTCTTTATATACTCTGCGGAGCGCCAGAGTAGGAGTAGGAGTAGGAGTTGCAGGAGTGGGTAAAATATGCCCCGGTTCCTTACGGGCCGGGTGTGGGCGGTGTTGACGCCTGAACACAGGCAATCGCGGGTACTATGCGTCACCTTGATAAGCGATCGAGCGAGACTCAAATCTGAGAAAAGACATCATAATTATTTCTAAGAAGTTGTGTCGGCACACCGTTTCGCCCAGCATACGACAATCTGCCGGTCTTTGTTCAGCACCGGATTCTCCTATGCTTGAATTAATTACGTATAGGACGAGGAGCGCGGATGAAACTCGTGTTTTACCATTAAATTTAGAAAGTTTTTACCACCGCTGACTTTATTTCAGTCAGTTAATGTTCAGATATTTATAGATAGGAGTTTCTGATTTCTGATGTTAGCGAGTAACTCCGTAACTCGTACACCGACGACAATATTAAAGCCAAGAAATCTCCATTCTGCGTACGAGCACTATCGCGCCCGGAGTAGCATATAGCGGGGTGAGAAGGGGGAAAAAAATGCAACAACAAACACGATAACGAAAATATAAATTATTTGCTTATTTTATATGTTGATATATATTATACTTGACTCGAGATTATTAGTGGAACAATCATATATGAGCATGTATGAATGTATGTATACAAGTATGTATGAATGCATGTATATATGTATATAACTATATATGTTGTATCACGTGCGGGAGAGTCCATTACACAATGGTTTCACAGTCCCAATATCAGCTCTATGATAATAGAAAATAGACCTCTTGGAGGAACCCTCCCCCCCAGTTCCATCAAATATACACTCGGTTTTACTCCAAATCATAACTGCTGTTAGATTATAATAAACTGGCACTATATAATATCGTATTCGTATACAACGAGAGGCGGTCATATCATATAATGGCGAGATTTTGCCGCCTGCCCTCAATATATAGGTCAGAATTTTAAGGTTTTAGACGAATAGTTAGAGTGAATTATATTTCTCTGTTAGACGTAAACTTAGAGCGGTAGGTAATTATGTGTATTATGCGTTTCACCAAGTCGAACGGCTGCAGAGAATGATGGGAATCATCTTCAGATTAACCAATAGTACCTACGACATATGATCTGAAAAAATGAAAATAATTAAATTCACAACAGCTGGCACTGTTGTGCGTCGTTATAAAATTATCAAATGATTTACCTTTTCCAATTACTTTTCGATTATTACAACGGTGTATGCGGCGCATTGCCCTGTTATTGATTACAACATATAGTATAGTATGTACGCTTGTTACAGTTATAGGACGATCATTTCGGCCAAGCAAACCCGACTTATGATTTAGTCAGTAAATTTGTTATTTACATTTTTGAATCCTTGCACCATATTTATCAATCCCAATCTCTCATTTTCATACTTTTCCTTTTATTAATATCGCCGATTGTGCTTGTCGGACATTTTTCCCGAATATTTGCTCAGTCTATCGCTGTACTCATCATCTTGATATTTATCTTCCGCTTTATAGTGTATCTCTGGCGGTGAATTAATCCGCCTCTGCCAATGCCACGACCAATACAAGTCCTCTTGGTTAATGTCCTTAGGATGCCTCGCTCCTCTGAACACATGAACGCAATAGACTAAGCTACCGAGTAGCGTGAGGAATCCAAAGATTAGAAAAACTATTCCGAGCACCCTGTGTAAAGTGTATACATATTATGTATTACATTAAACATGTCTATAGTTGCGAGTCATTTACCTTCGCGTATTCCGACAATGGTCGATATACTAGTACTCACCACACGAATAGCGGCTCGAAGAATTGCAACACTATAACGAAACCCAGTGTGACAAGGATTATACCAAGATTTAAGAGCAGCATCAGACAACAGATGCCTTTGGTGTTTGGGCAGAAAGGATTGGGCGCTGACATGGTTTCCATGACTAGTCCCCCTTTTCGTGAGGTGCGTGTTTTTGTCGTCGAAATACCCGATCTTCCGGAGGGGTACCCGTAGCTACTGGGTACTTCATGACCGACCCTTGTGCTCGGTGCTAGACTGTACCGTGATCCCTGACTGCGGACGTACACACGTTACGCTATCGTTAGAATTTTTCATTTCTTAGGAATCCGTGGAAGGGTCGTAGGTACTCGATCAATTTGAACGAAAAGAAAGTATCACCTTATTTCCGAAGGTGCCTTGTAGGCGGCACTCGTTACGTAAATGTCTGAGTTGTTGTCGTAAAGACTTCCATGGGATGCACTCCGTGGCGTGGTTTTATTCAGTCGGTTCAGGGAGTAGGGCAAAGGTCCGGAAACCACGGAGCTACGGTCATTTTGCGCGCTTCGTGATCTTCGCTCGTGAGGATGATGATGATGATGATGATGATTATTATGACGATCGTTTGACATTCTTTCGGACGAAACCATTGTCTTACTTCTGTAACAGAATCACAATACCCACCTCAACCACGTAATTTTTTTTTTTTTATAACCGAAGGGATCATTCCTTTCTGCATTATACTACGCGATGTCCCATCCCTCCCATCGCGTGCACACCCTATGATCCGCGATCTATATTGCTGCACCTACTAAAGATATACTCGATCTTCGCGCTGTATTCACATGCGATGATGCGGTTCGAGCCTTTTATGACTGTCTCCTCGGCCTAGAAATTAAGTAGGCGCTACGTGGGCTGAAACTCTACATTCTGTACAGTATATACACTGCAAAATCCTATACAAAATCGAGGATTCCTGAACTTGGAAACATTATAGTTACAGGGCAAAGGAGAAACAGAATTTCACGCTCAGTTTGTATCCCGTGGATATCTTACGAAACCCATGCGTGTATTGAATGAAAATCGTGGTGGTAACAGAATTGCGGATACTTGACTGTAGGTTCAGGTTTTAGGTAACATTAGAGAACTAAGTACGAAACTATATTTACAGAATCCACGTCGAATCACGATTCCTGAAAAGGCACGAGAACGGAGCACACCTGGGCACGAATATGGTATTGTTTGACGGTGTACCTCTAGCCGCACTGTACCATGAGCTGCAGTTGTTACTTCTTATTGTTAACTAGACAAATTTTCCAGAAAATTTCTATCTATGTACTACGTATAGTTGACAGCGACAGTGTAGGTATAAGTAGTAGAAGAGACCGACGATGACGTGTTCGTCGCAGTTCTTTCACGACTCGACCGTGTGTATGTACCTGGTCTGGCGAAAGGTGTACACTGTAGACTGTAAAGACGCAGAGGACTCGGTCAAGTCCTGTTCACCGTGCCGCTCGCTGCACGACGAGAAATAAGGCCCCCTTCCGCGGAGGGCACCCGAGCATGGGCGCGCCAGGGGGGGATATACACACTTTTGCCGACCCAAGACCAAGCTCATACTTATACACAAACACCTACGTGCCATACATATCCGTACACAAGTATTTACGTAATAACAACTACTCGAAATATAGATGACGACAGTCAAGCTTCATCGATTGATTTCAACGATGCAGCGTAGATCCAATTATCATTATAAACAATCGACTAAGCCTCGAATTAACGCCTCGTTTGTTATACACACACACACACACACACACACACACACACACCTTTACCTACCTATAGGTGTTAAGGTATATGTTAACGCTATACAACGGACTACGTTGAATGTGCCAAAGTATATAGATTTCTCTTTTTAATACGAATGCACACCTATTCGTATGACTACTCGGCACTATAGGTAGTAGGTATAGACCGTAGTGGCAGGTATAATGGTTCATATAAGAAAGACGCGCGAAATGATATTTTACAGATTTTCGCACGGAATCTCAGTCAGCGATACACCACGGCTGTGGTAGTACTTTCTTTTTAGTTATATTGACGGAATGGAAAATAGGTCGAAGACGCACTCTACGCGGTTTGGTAATTTTTCGCCGCCTATATATATATATATACATATACGTTCTCTTTATATACAGATCGTGAAAATGAGGAATGGCAATGGTTGAGACTCGGTCACATTCTGTAACCATGATCGAGATTGTATTCCCTCCGGTCCCAAGTGGGGGCCATAGCTATTTTTACGTATAAATTTGACTCGCTCACCTTTGAGATATAAGATTAACGAGCTTTCAGATTTCACTGGATTTCAATGAGCTCACGACACGCGGCTCTGGCTATACTTTTACGTTAATATAACTGTCGATCTATTCTGTATATATCTAGGCATAATATTGATGATCGAAAGCTACGGGGTTCCGGCATCAGTTCCCTGATATTCTATTCCGAAATAAATCCGATACAAGTCAATGTATCGTACCATAGTAATACGGAATACATGGTATTTAGCTGAACAAGAGAAAAAAAAAAAAAAAAAACTCGTAAGCAAATACCAGGAATCTGAATTTTTTTTTCCTAGCCACGAATGAAAGACACCGAGTAAGCAGTTTTACCCTTCATTCACAGGTATAACGTATACTTTGTTGACTAAGCAATGAATGGCTTATTGCCTTATCGGCTCGACATTGGAAAAAGTTATGGTATTTGTAATTGTTGCGAGTACAAGGTTCCGCTTAAAATTTATCGATCCGTAGATCGGCGAAAAGGACACAAGACGCGAAATAAACAATGAGGCGTAGATTCCTAGACGCGAGTTTCGGCGAGGTTGCGTAAAAAATGAAATGAAAAAATGATAAAAATCGTCATGCCCAGCGAAGTGAAAGTCATGGGCATTGGGCACGTTTCGAGTATGGGGGGTAGTGTCATTAGTATGTATATAATATATTATATCATGTACGTATAGTAAACCATTTTTATTTCTCTGGTATGATACAGATATGTCTACAATCTACATATGAAAATAAGGTAAAATTATTCATCCATCTTTGCTTGAACGAGGACGTGTTATAAATCGAGATTCACGATGGAAGTTTGATCGTAAAAAGAAGGTCCGTTTCGGGGGGTACAGTAGGGGTTTCCGCTTCGTAAAGCTTCATAAGGACTGTACCACTTCTGCGATACTTCTATTCTCCGAGCATTCTTCGTACATTCAACAATCTGATTCATTTGTATGAAGATATCAGCCATACGCATGTTTTTGTTCAGGTACACGCTGTACTTCTGGTCAAGTGACGACGGACGCAGAAGATAAAAAAATAAAGAAAAAGGTGGAGGAAGAGAGCAAGTGGCTATGTCTGCTCCTATCAATTAGATACGACAATAGGCAGATAATAATATAATGTACTAGACATTTGAATAAGTGTTAGTTAGTATTATGTGTATACAGCACAATATTCAGTATACATAATTAATAAGATTATTGATAAGTATAAGTGATTACCGGCTACTCTAGTATCTACGGGTATCTATCTATCTGTCTACTACAAGCAATACAATGAATGGATATAGGTAATAGCAGGAAGAATGTGTGACGAAAATTATTTGAGAAGACCCTGGGCTTTGAATAGATCCTTCATCAGCCCTTTAAGATAGCGAATTTCCCGTTGAAGATCACCGACTTGGCCCTGTAGCTTTTCATTATAATTAGCCAGCTCCTGTTCCTCCCCCACGATCTCTTTTACCTCCTGTTTTTTCTTCTGCCTGTAACGAGTAGCTGCATTTTTGTTCTGTTCCTTCTTGCGTACTTTTCTATCGTCGCTAGCGGGACGAGAATACGGTTTCCTGTGACGGTTCTTCGTCGAAACGGGCAATGAAACACTACTGGTTGTAGCAACAGGTGTCCATTCCGGATCGTCGGTCGATTCCTCCGAGGATACGTAACTCGCGTCTGAGCTGGTGCTCGGAGGACTAGACGGTGATATGTCCTCGACGCATGAGCGAACTATTTCGTCGACAGCTGCTAATTCGCTTGCAACATCGCCTAGAGGTTCTAGGGACACGTTCTCTGCACCCCATTGTAAGATCGGCTCGGCGTTGTTAGTTTGGGATATTTCTTCAAAGGGAGGCGAGGGCTTGGTCAGAGGGACCCCTAAAGCGTGGAAAGAGGGGTGCAGGGTGATCAGTATTTGGGCATTTGTTGTTTCGTAAAATTTAGCGGGTGGTGATTGAGGTGGAGTTAACGCCGTCACAGGCGTCACTTGGTGACACGCCTCAACATCTCCCAGGACACTCTCAAATTCCTGCAGCAAAGTCCGAGTTGTTTCATGGTGCTGCAATTTTGCTGCTACTGATGATACGATCGGCTGGCTGACTCCGTATTCCGGAGGTGATAGCTCCTCGAATATTGGTAGGTCTATCTTCTGCTCAAGCCAGTCTGCATAGGGTTCTGGAATTTAGAAAGATGAATTTTCATAAATCTCGAGGTTTTGAGAGACAAGGCGATGACGAATAGTTGAAAAACAGCTGGGAGAAATTAGCAGAACTGTCTTCTGACGGTGTAAAGTTCTTGTTCTAGTCCATGTATCTATTTTCGTGCAGCCCCTCTTCCTATGCGTCGAAATACCATGGTCAGTTTTTGCTCTATTAGGTTTATCAATGTGTGTGAGGAAGGAACACACAAGCCCATGGTGTCCCAGGGACACTGAATAACAAGTAGATAGAAACTTGTTTACACTTTTATACAAACATTAAAGTTTCTGAGCTATGCGACCAGTTGGAAACAGATATACATATTTTATATGTAGTGGCTATAGATAGATATAGATAAATTTGCCACTGATCTGACACAAGAAAATTTTCTAATCACACACGATCTATACCACACATCCATACATATTTTTCCTAGGTGTGATAATGACGGTGGTGATATTAATAATGATAACAATCATAATGACAATAATTCAAACGTGAAAATCAGGTTTCAGCTTTATAAGTATTTGTATGGAAACCAATAAGGAGATATGCATATAGATTGTGACAAGAGTTGTTCTTCGACTGACATTGTCAATTCAACGGCAATGTGGAAATCTGATGCGTAACAGGAGCAACAGGAAAATAGCGTTGATATGGTTGAAAAATGCAAATTACCAAATACCGTTCGATTTGGATAATGGCCGGGTACAGGGAGGGGGGAGGTGATACTTATGATTCAGAAGCTAAGATATTGTATGCATATTTGAAGTTGGATGAACCTTCTGTTGTCAATTGTCGTTCGATGCGGCAGGCTCTATCAATGGGGATAAATTGATAGCAATTTACTTTCATGCGTCTGCAAATATTGAGCTAGACTCGGATTTCTGTATAGCCAATATATTGTTTACGCTGTTAAGAGGCTGGTAAACAGTGGATATAAATCTGAGTTAAGCCATGTGCAAAAAATCTCTGCAACCACTGTCCAGTCCCTGACCTACTTTCAAATGGAACTTTGCTTCGTATTAGTTTTGATCATACTGGTGGAATTATCTCAGCCTTAATACAAGGGGCATAGGAGGTCAGATAACAAAGTTTTTACAGCCAAAACAGCATATAAAATGAAATTATTCCAAGGTAATTTGCGTTCATATGAAATTGGGTATAAACATAATAGAAACTGGCTTGCAAAATACGATAGGACAAAATTTCACCGGTCCACAAATACAGTTACATATATCTTTCTTATTACTGCGGCTAATATGTTGCAATGTGTGAGAATATTGAATGGGTCAGAGGAGTCAAGTAGGTAAATGTGCGGGACACAGCTCATTCCAATCATTTCAACTACAGCGGGACAAAATTGTTAATCGGAACGTAATAAAATCTAGTGTTAAGACGACGTTCACAGCGTCGGAGGTTCAACGCAATGATACAACGAGTCGATATCCCCCAGTTACTAGATACTGAAAATGTGAACGTAGAGTGATTCTTGATAGTTTAAAACATTAAAACGTACAACGTACCGTTACAGTACATAGCAGCCATGGTTCGGAAGAGTTTTTATTCCTGGAGATGGAGTAAGATGGTAAGTTAGTAACGTAGCAACGGCGTTAGCCCTAGTTTTATTATTGAGATTGTCTTTTGTCGCGAGGGACTAAGGAGCCAACGGAACTATGAGATGGTAGTAAGCGGAGCTTTACACCTGCAGCAATAGTAATTCAGCGTCTTTTCACTAATTTCTGAGAGTTGACGATGATTTCTCTGTTCCACGTGTAATGGTACGTAAACTGCATGCTATTATATAACATTAGCACACGCCAACATTGAGAGACAATGCCTATGGCTGTTTTTTCTTTTAAAACTGCCAGTATCACGGAATATTAATCAACGTATGATCAAACAAATGTTTAAAAACACTCGCGTCTTGCTTGAGAAAATTTAGAGAACAACAAACATATCTCGAGAAATATTCCTTGTCACACTGCGCGTATCTATCAAGAGTCTCGCACTGTTTTTTTTTCCCTATATTTTCCTTATTTCCTCCTCTTTCTGTTTATGTGCACATCATTGAACAGAGCACTCTCTTCCTCTGTGTACAGCTTTCTAACGCGTTCGCGAGTACTATTCTGGTAAGAATGAGTATATCGGCAATGCGTAGCACTGGATAACGAGTGCCCTATGTTAGGGAACTGTGTGTATGATCGAGATTGAATAGTGTGTATCTCGTGGCTGGAGAAACCAATAGATACACCACGCCAGGCTAACTCAAAGTCACTGAGGCAAAGAGGAGTGGGACGTGTACCGTGTGGCCTCTACACAGGAGACTCGCATACTTATCTTTGGACTTTCCCCCCCTGTTTCTTTATTGCCTCCTTCTCTCCCTCCTCCAGCCTCTCGCCCTTCCTTTCCACAAGCTCTCCATATAGAGGCTAACCAGTTTGTTCCACTCTCTTTTTTCTGTTATTTCTTTATTTTTTTCTTATTATTATTTTTGTATTTCTTTCCCGGGAAAAAGGAATCACATGCCGAGCGATATGTTCGAAATAATATCATGAAAACTGTACAATCAGGGAAAACAGTCTGGCTTACGTAACAATTTATACCAACGATACAGTTCTAAACTAACATTATACTACCAGTAGGAAGGAAATCAATAGGCGCTGTACCCTAGACATGGAATTAAAACAAAAACTATGAATTCGATCGCCCTCGAGTCTCGCCATGCGGTACAAGCAAACCGACGCATTACTATCGGCTGAACAAATATTTGTGCTTCACTCTAAGATATTATGTGTACCATATTGATTTGATACATGGTGATTGATATAGTCTGCATATTCGTTTACCGGGGTAAGAATGGGGTTGAAATTTACATCATTGTTGAATAAATAATTGAATTCTGAAGGTGATAAAAAAAGAGAACGAATAAAGGTCGGATGTATTACCTTCCTTTATCCACTCGTCAAGTTCTTCCAAGAGTTTGGTAGCCACTTGCGCTCTGGATGTTTGCTCCTCGTACATGACCTGTTCCCCATTGCTGCTCAGATTTTCCTTGCTTTCAAAGCTGAGCCATTCATCGTCTATGTCAAGGGATGAGGTGTCAATGGGTGAGGCGGGTTCCGCCTTCCATTTCCAACCCTCTTTCTTTTGATCGGAAGACATTATCGGTCTTGGTTCGATCAAATATTATACTTAATAGTTGGTTGTAATTTATTTGAATCGTCGTAGCGACGTCGCTCGTATTGAACGCCATTTTGGCCCTAAAAATGAAAAGAGTTATTAATGCCATCCTACATCCTTCTGAATCATTGTCTCTCCTCTCTCTATAAGGAAAGCAAAATCCTATACTAATATTAAGAATAATGAAAATCCATCGTTTCGGGGTCATTATCGACGTCGAATATCGTGCTGAAAGTTGGAATCGTTTCCTGATTAGATCGATTCACTCGATTGCTGAACATTGATGATAATATATTAGTCATCGCATAGGAATTCGCGAACACGTAACTGGCGCTCTCAGGGCGGCTAAATAAATTGACACGTGTCACGGCGTGCGATGAGGTAAATATTATAGGGTTTCTGGGCCATGTCAACGTGTCGACGTATACATACGTATAGTATACTACGACGCGTGGATATGGGTGATTTCGTAACATTGGCTAAGCGCAGTGTGTAAGTACACCAAATGGAGGCCATTCCGTTTCGCAATGGAAGCTTGGGAGTCGCAAGCGTGAACATCTGTTTTTATAATGTAACGTAGATAAAGTGAATAAAAAAGTAGTTCAACTCACCCCATGATTATATAACGTGTTGGCACACTTGCGTGTGCAAGTCGTTCACCGACTAGAAACTCATCTTCAGCCCTTTTTTAATCGAGATAACAATAAAGACGTCTGCTTTTCTGGTTTCATGGATGGAGAATGGCTGATTTCTCGGTACGATGAGTCGATGAATTTCACACCGCGCATAGAGTCGACGTTGGTTCGTAAAATACACCGCTCCGGAATTGAGTGCCGATTTTAGTCGGCAGATGTCGGTGTAGGGGGCTAAATTCATATTACACATGGAAATACCGCGTAATGTTCGTCAATTCAAACGGCGATATACCTACACCTGCGGCGTGATCGAGATCGCGAACATGAATGAAGACGGGAGATTGCATGGGACTCGTTTATGTCAATGCGTATTTGCAATCGTTCAGACGCAATTATTTCGAGCATTCCCCCGCACATAGTTTACTCATTTTTTATCCTCGCAATCGGAATCTTGCGAATAGTGAAGACCAAGTTTGCTCGTGCGTAAATAAGCGGGATTCAACTCGCGCGATGACTGTAAGGCTTTCGGTAAACGCGCGAATAGTCTGGGGCAGATCGAGACGCTAGTTCCATGCGTGATTTCGCAAACTCTGCCGGATTACGGTACACCATACCCTATGTATAGATGTATGTTATAGCTATACAGCTATATACTATTATTTTATATCGAATTTTAAATAGCTGCGTAAAGAGATATGTACCAATATGCTGACAAAGTATGGCTAATTCACGAATCGCCTTAAAGATCTGACATTGAAATGAGATTTACTATACGGTTCAGTTTGGAATACTGTACCTCGTATAGCAGCTCGTATATAGAGCTGCCTTCTTCGTACACCGACGCGGAATGTAAATATTATTACACAGCGCCACTCCTTCGTAAAGGCGCTTGCGGTACACTCTAGTTTTATGTATAGGTTTAGCATACATACGTGTGTATGTATACGTGCATATGTGTGTATATGTATATGGAGGACCATTGAATTATGCTCAAGGCAGTTTGAATCCATTTAACCATTACGGATTCCTTGTTACATATCAAGGATGAACCCATGACCATAACCACACAGGTGTAGTCCGCGGAGTAAGATCGCGAACGGAAACAGAGCATGTATGAATTATTATGTAGGTATGCGATAAGTCCAGTTTTAGTCCTTGGATATCGGCTCTGGAACATATTCGGATATTGAATGTTATTTTCGACCTTGTTGTATGTATATAATATATATATATATATATATATATATATGTATATTTGTAGATAGAATCGAGGAGGGGATAGCCTCTCATCTTCTTCAATAACACGTGGATATAATAATGTGGAGATATCATATAGCCGCATTGTTCAATCGTTCATTAAATTTGAAAAAATTTCATTCTCCACATTAATAGTCTCTTAGGTAGGTATATCCCATAACGGACTTGGAAATATAATTCAATGAATGGGAAAATTCAGCGAGTTCCGAATCGAGTAGGTAGGTATATCCACGATGATCAGCTAATTATTTCCTCGGTGAAAATTCTCCTGGCTCTAAAAATCCCCCGACATTTCTCCCTTTCCCGTACATACTACCTATATAGGTATAGGTAACTGGGTAGCCGGAGTTTCCTCGCCCGCACATCAATTGATACGGAAAAAGAAGAAGAAGAAGAAAAAGAAGAAGAGAAAAAAAAAACAGAAAACTTTCCGGCTATAATATGTATTTAACGAACGGAATAATATATCGGTTGACAAATCGCAGCTGTTGGTCAATCTTTATTGCCAGAATGATACTATTCTACCTATATATATATACATATATCTATATATGTGTACTATATCTACGTTAGTTCCGTTGCCGACGAGTTTATAGATACGTGTTATACTCCGCGGTGAGTATATCCTGCTAGATGTTTATATACATATACTCGAATCTGCACCAGTTAAAACATATCTTGGGCGTATACGTGTATATGCATAGTATATATGTGGGGATGAATCTGCAAGTACGTTACGATGCAGATATATATAGTATATAGTGGGCATGATATATGTACACCTATGTGTATCACCTAGTATATGTATACACGGTCAATCAAGGAGCCAGAGCGAGCAGGACGTTATATATACCTACGTTATCTGTATATATATATATCGGTATTCGGGAAATACATCATATTCCGCAGACTCCTCCTCCTTCTCGTTTCCTAATCGGATTCGTACACACGTACCACGTAGGTATACCTAATATGTATATATCTGCATATACATGTATGCATGTGTGCATGATGTTGTATATGTACGCGCGGTATGGGTAATCAAGTTCGTTGGGTGATAAGCCTCGTTACCGCCTGCCTCGGCGAGAGGAGAGGAGTAGAAGAGCGCGTACGAGTTGAAAAGTTAACCATCTTGGATATGTGTGTAGAAAATAGTGAGTCGGGTGGCTGGCTGGGTGGTCCCCCGGCCCCCTGGTCGATATATCAGGGCTCCGCTGCAGCTGTCTGTCAGCCTGGCAAACTCCGCACTAGACGACGTAGAGCTCGGAAAAACCGCTCGCTGCAGCTACTGGGTAATTTTTCATCGTTGCAGCGAGCGAGCGAGCGAGTGAGCGAGCGAGCGGCGGGCGACAGGAGCGCCGCGACGCCGAAGGCGGCGTTGCCACTCACCACACTCCGACGCCGTCCACACACGCGGACACCCACCCACTTCCCCGTACCCACACACCAGCTAACGCGCCCCTTACTTCACCCTCGCGTAGCTACGAACGAACCACCTCTATAGGGGAAAAAGTAGGAAAAGAGTGGGGACCCACGATCGATTTTTACTGGGGCATCTACCCACACCCCGCATGCACCTTGCATCATACCCCCCGATTCCCATCCCCTAGACCTCGCGACTTCCCCGAGCTAGCCCATGGCCCTGCCCACGTCGTAATGCACCCAGCACCCAGAACCCAGAGCCCAGCACCGCCGTACGACGCCCGCACCTTCCGCAAAAAACAGGAAAAAAAGAAAAAAAAAACGAGAAAAAAGAGAAAAAAGAACGAAGAGAAGAGAAGGGAAAAACGACATCGCCAGCCTTGTATGCGCGAAAATATTTTTCGTTAATTTTTTACCTCCACTACGAACTTTGAGCGAATTTCTGTCGTTGCCTGTTATGTTGGATACGCGGCGGGTAGTTGACGATTCTCTTGTGAAAATCCAAGTCTCGCGATTAGCTGGGAAAAATTATCGAAATCGTTGACGCATATATTATACAGAAGTGCCCAAGTTTTATGGGTTGTTCTCCCTGCACCAACGGTGGTCTTTAGCGGTACGAATTATTTCAGCTTGAGATTAATATATGTATACACCTATATCGGGAGGGAAGAGAACTCTGAGATCATAGTTTGAAAATAAATAAACCAATTAGTCGTATAGAGTATACAGGAATACAGGAGTTTATCAGAAAACTCTTATTTAGTATCCTGCGGGGTAGAGGCGGTTGCATATATGCTGCAGCACGGACAACACGTATAGGTATATCTACATCTACATTGTCATAATGAGTGTCTAACGGTATAAATGTTTATCAATTCTCTTTTTATAAATATATGTATGTATGTATGTATGAAAGAAGCGATTGGACAAAACGTGTACACCCGGGTGATAATGTTATATATTATATAAGCTAGGCCGCGCACTACTACTATACATACACACCTATATTACGGGATACATTAAAGATGGGCAAGGTCGATTGCAGTGAGAAAATAAACTAAGCAGATTTACGAACAAGTACAGTTAGGCGGCGACATAGCGGCACTTAATTTTATACACATACCTAGGCGGGTATGGATGTATTATTTGTATATATAGGTACATGGGATACCTATATGTGTATGTACAGCATCACTCTCCGATAAGATGATATTAAAGTGAGCTGGAGCGGTGTAAGTATATTTTCAGATATCGTGGGCAGAACTCGGCTCGGCTCGACTCGGCTCTACTCGACACTGCGGGATAATAATTTTTGTCGAAAAACTGTATAAAGATCAAAGAATTAGCTACAATCAAATATTTCATTTACGAGAATTATGTAAATTAGTTGTACGTACGTAGGTACATACACCTGGTGACGCGGGTACCTATATACGTTCAACGTTGTGTATCAATACACCGTCGCGTCTGAAATAAATCGTATGTACAAAACGCGAGATTTTTTTTCTTCTATTTTTTGTGGAATTTCTAATTGCGGCATGATCTGCAGATTCGAGGATCTTAGATTATTATATTCAGTATGCTACCCCCTAGGAGATTGGAGAACTTGGTTGATAATTCAAGAGTACGATTATATCTATATGTCCTACCTATCTGGATACCTGTATATACCGTGTACCGTTAAGTGTATAAAAACAACGAATTCTGTACGAGATTCGAGCCGTAAATTGCGGTTCGGACTGATCCCACTTCCCCACCCTCCCACTTCACTCCGAACGACATTACCATCAATACGAATTAGTCGCGGTATAGAGGGTGAACCATTCTTCGATAGTTATACCTATCCACCTACAATTCCCTTGTTAGTTGCCGAGCTACGCGGGATAAACCGTGATCATATAGAATTGCGTGCAATTCATTAAGGTCGTAGGTGTATTGGCTCGTACCGTCAGGCGCGGGGAGGCGCGGTGCAATATGGAGTAACCATCGGAAATGTCAGTATCTGAACTAGGCAGACGCAACAGGTGTATAGGCATAGGGCGGAGGCAGTATGATGTATAGATATATACATGTACCTATATGTATATATGTACCTATGTACGTATATGTATATAATATAGCATAGTATAGATGTAGGAAGTACCGAGTCGAGACAAACTTGTTTAATAGGTAAAAGTTTCGGCGGTGCACGGGTGTGTATGTGTATAGGTATATTATGTATACGTGTAAATTTATATACCTATATATATATATATATATATACCGTATAGGTACGTATAGCTTGGCGAACGCCTATAGGAGCTAACTTGGTATATGTATATTAATTCTTACCTGCTCTCGACGTTCACTGTGAAAGCTACTGCCAACGAACGAAAAATTTATAGGTATATAATACCATATACATACGCGTGTATTATACGATATTAAGATAAAAGATTTGTCACCGCCAGGAAGGTGTGTATATAAGGTATATTACATTACAGGTATATTATAACGCATTAACAGTAATTTTCCTCGGATCTTTTGGAAAAGCTAGAATGCAAGATTTAACGCGTTAGATAAATTCATTATTATTAGACAAGTGAGAACGACTTTCGATCAACTTCTACTATATGAAAATTTCATTTAAAATGTTATTCAAGCTGCAATGTGTATTACTTATGTTCGTGTATCTCGTCTCGAGTTGAACTCTAATGTGCGATAACGTAATATTGCAGTAAATGAAGGGAAAAAAGAGGAGAAAATAACAACAATGTACTATACGTGTACGTAGTATATACTACAAAGGCATACACGGTACAATTACCCTTTTGTCAAGCGATCGCATGTGCATTTTATATTGCGTTTATTTTATTCGCAGCACTTGCGAAATTTTTCTTTTTTTTTTTCTCTCCCTCTCTCTCTCTCTCTCTCTCCCTCTCCCAATCTCTCTCTTCTTTTCTTTTTCTTCGTACACTCGTTTTCTAAAATCGCGTTATAATTGCGGTTATTCAACGCCGTGCAGTTCAAACAGTATCAGTATAAATGTTATCCGAAATGATTGTATAACAGAATTGAAAGAAGAAAAAAAAAAAAGGAAAAAAAACCAGATGGATTGACATACTATATGGTAATACCTTATACTAAAAATAAGAAACCAGAGATTAATAATGATGTTATTGTAATGTGCGGTAATGAGTCGTTTAATTATATACTGCTGGTGCAGCCATTTGAACGCTATATACAATGATTTGTGTACAAGTTTACCGAACGTGCTCTATATAGGTATATGAGATCGTTGTTCTCGAGAACTGGAATTTCTCCTCTCCCGTTTGTAATATCTCCAAGTTAAAGCGCAAACTCTAAACTCCCGAACAAGTATCACACGACTTGCGACTATAGGGCCCGCGCGGCGCGGAGTCGCCAGCCAGGGTTTACAACAATTGTTTTTCATTTATTTTCATCGGGGGAATAAGTTTATTGAACTTGCCGATGCAAAGTGCTTTTAATAGCATAGCCGCATGAAAGAGAATTGTACCAAGATTCAGCGATTTACCGAGGTAAACCGCGCTTACACGCATAACTAGTTATATACCTATATATTTCGATACCGTGCCTATTGTACATTTCCCATGTCTAAAATCACCACCTGTAGATATACAGGTGGGACTCCGGTTTAATTAACTCGGCGTCAATCTCATCGCAAATAATGTGCGATATTGGGTGTACAATCTAGGAATTATGTAAGTGCGAATCGACGCCTCATTCTTATCTATGTATAATTTATATATTATGCTATAATATGCAGTAATAAATATATACGAGGTGTTGTAACACTTGGATATAGGTATATATCTACCTGTAACGAAATAGTAAAAAATAACGAAGAATAACACTAGGTATATCCAGATTATATATAATATACTGTATTATACGGATGGGGGATCTGCCGCGGTCTATAAAAGTATGATTTAACTCGCTTGTCGTCACACTATAAATATTCATACAAGTGTCACGTTTACGTACTTGAAAAACATCTTATCGGTCACGCATATTTATATTTAACTCAAAACTTGTCCTGTGCAGACTACATAATATTATATACATACATATATTATATATTATAATGTATAGGTATATATGTGTGTAGAAACGCGCGCGATAGATTACAGCGTCGTCGATATATTATTCAAATATATAATACACATATTTGAGGATTAACATTCAGATTTTCATACTTATTTCTAATTCTTGCAATTTTTTTTTCCAAATTTCAAGTTGGATAAATGAAAAAACGAAGAAACGCTCCTTTACGCGAATACTGCGTGAAAGTTGAAACACGTCGATTGTCGTACAAAACGATCGACTCGCTTGTTTAACAATAAATAGTACAGTAACTACTTTTTATCGTAAATAACCTCTGGCCTCTATACGACTGATCGCCGTCAAGAATATTCATATACGTAAACGCAGGCGCGATCGTGCGAGAGAGTTTAGGGAGCCGCCGCCACCAGTGGCTATAAGGTTATCTTCGTTCCACGGAGAGAAATGAGAAATCGTTACCTTTTTTTTTTTTTATAATGCATGTATACAACAATCGCTTCGAAAATTCAGCCAGCAATCATTGAACCTTATAATACCGCAGCTTACGGGGTAAATCGGACTGCAATAAATCGCTACTTTGCAATCGAGCGTTCATAGTCGCGTACCTACTCGTCTTGTTCGGATCATTTCTGCTCGTATCTCGATATGTAGTTGGATTCTAAGGTTGATGAATTTTTAAGCTGCTACTATATGCTATACGGTTATAGCTGCAACCGACAACCGGATAACTTTTTAAGGTACAGTGGGGCAAAGTATGCGTTTGCGTGCGTGCGAGGAAGAGAAAGAGAAAGAAAGAGAAAAAGAGATAGATAGATAGAGAGAGAGAGAGAGAGAGAGAGAGAGAGAGAGGACGGGTAGAGGGAGCAGAGTGCGATGGCAGTAGGGAAAGAGAAAGGGACAGATAAATAGAGCGAAAGAGATCGAGGACGGAAAAAAGCCCGAAGTAAAGTGGGGACTGGGGGGGAGGCGGAGGGATCAGTTTTAATGTCTCGAAGAGCGAGGAGCGAAGAAGCAAGCAGCAAGCCGGCAAAGCCGCAGAGCAGTGCATTCACTCGTTACTCATTAGATATAAATACGCAAGAGAGGGCAAGGAACCACGCCTGCACCAGCTACCGACACACGCACTCGTTGCCGAGGAGGGACACGCCACGCGCGGGAAAAGAAGAGAAGAGAAGAGAAGAGCGAAGTGAAGAGAAGAGAAGAGAAGAGAAGAGATCGAGTCGCGAACTCGGGACAAGCGGGACAAGCGGGACAAGCGGGACACGCGGGACTCCGGGACTCGGGATACTCGGGATGCAACCAGATATTGCATTGCCTCCAAACAGATAAAAATAGTCCCTCCGAGTACAACTTCGATGATACTGCTGCTGCAGCGGGCCTACGCTATACGCACGACTGATGCACAGCACCATGAGGTTGAACGTATGTACACGGGCTCGATCTCGCCATGCCTTCGCGTCAAACATGTTATACGCATACGCGGAGGCTGTAGCAGCACGCGAGTTTATCGTCCGACTCAATGTCCTCTCGCGGACCGCCGGTTCGCCGGTGAACTGCGACAGCGTCAAAAATAGTATACGGGATCCATTCCGCGAAAAAGAGATAATATAGGAAAAAAAGAAAGTGGGATGTTGTAAGAAAAAAGTAAATAAATAACAAAAAAAAAAAAAAGAAATTAAGACAGCCGACCAAATTAGGTATACTGATTATATTGTACACCAATTAGTTGCCGATCGATCATTTTTCTTATCTTCAACTTATATTTGCACCATGTATTCGTAGGTACTTAGGTATATATCTTAAGCAACGTATCATACCTACTATAGGGTATATAAACGCGTAGAATGAGATACACTGGCTGACCTCCATCCTCTGGGATGAAAAAGCAAAATTATATCTAGGAAATTACTTGCCAACACCCAGCCAGCTATACGTACGCTACATCTAGTTTATAGAACAACATCGTCTTCTGAACGGGAACAGCTTGCTATACACCTATAGGCAGTATTGTTTTTAATATCAAATGCCTATATAGGTATACGGGCATAATACTCTAGTAGGTATACCTACATAGAATGCGAAGAAATATTTCGATTTTCAAAGCTATTTTGTTTTCTGCGTGACTGTCGTACTCGAGAATTTAATATTATGTATATGAAAACTCGCTTATACCTACTTTTACGAAATCATATATTTCGCCCCGCGCTCGGTAAACGAGATGTTAACATTGAAAACATAATATAAGATCTAAATACGAAAAAAGTATAATTATTATAAGACGCGGTGGTCTCGGTAGCGTTCGAACGCGACACAGGGGTGTGGCTGGAGGCACCGCGGGAGTAACGGAAATTTATGAAGGTCCCACTTATAACCTGCCTTGCAAAATCTAGAACAGCTACCGCGCGACTCTCCGCAGATTTTTTGTTTGGTTTTTTTCTTTTTTTTTTCTCTTCCAATTTTTAATTTCTTTTTTCGTCCGTTTGTTTCACACGCACACACACACACACACACACACACACACACACAGTCATTCTCACATCTATAAGAATACCTATAATAGTATACTATGATGTACGAAATTTCTGCCAACTGCACCCAGCTATAGGTATATAAGATAATCTAAATAGATCGTTGATTTATCCATATGTATAGGTATTGCCAACACATACGCGTAATTACGGTTGCGAATAATTATTCCACGATCTCGTTACGCTGCGACTGTTTTTGGTCCTTTGGTTGTAGCTAACTGCAGCAGCGCACAGAGCACTGCGATGCTGATGTTGATTGTGAGCGATGCTCGAGCAAGCTGCGAGCTGTAAGACTGACGTGTGAGTTACTTCGCGGCGTCGTCGGTTTCGTATACCGAAACGATTAGTTATTCATATATGCGTATAATATTATATATTATAATCATATACGTATAATATTATGTATATAATTTAACGGAATTCGATAAACTATGTTGCAGCGGATCGCGTATATCCGCACGGTAGGTATATAGGCAGAGTATAATTCATGGTCATTTATTAGGCTTGTATATAGTTCATATATCGTAGGCACGCTAACAGTTGGTTGAAAGTTGAAACCCGCCAGGGTGAAAAATAATTGTCAGTTTTGAAGTTAGGCCGCAGTTAGACTCGAGAGATCGACAATAGAATATCTGCCCGTGGTGTTCACCCTCGTCCCCTCTCTCTCTCTCGCTCTCTCTCTCGCTACCCCCATTCCCGTCTTATATATAGTTACGTATCTATATACATATACGTATATATTCTAGATCAGAGGTCAGCAACCCAAGGCACGCAAGGCTATTTCGACCCGCGTAAAATGCATTATGATTTTTGTCCTCTCTCCAGTATTCCTATATGTACATTGTACCCCCATACAGCTATATTCCTACCGATGATTACTCAAATCTTCAGATCTTGTCTAATAATCGATTAAAACTACTCTACTGTAATATATATATATATATATCGCGATATACCTACACATATATCGCTTATCAATTGTAAACTAAGATATTATTTTGTACATGTGGTACCTTTGCCTGCGTGACACGTAACGAACCACGTTATTAAGCTTCGCTTGGTTATCATTGACAGCGGATTATTACTACTCTATATACACATATATATGTGTGTGTGTGTGTGTGTGTCTTTATGCGTGTATAGATACGTATCCGGCGGTTAGGTATACATATATATGTATATATATCTCATACTAGCCTCGGCACTCTCGAGGCCTATGATCAACTGGTTCGTACGTTCACCTAATGATCTGAACCTGCAGCAGCAGTAGCAGCAGCATGAGCAGCACCGAATGTGGCCCGGAGCTTGGCTCACCTGTAGAGACGAAGGATCATCGTGAGCACGAGGTTTGGTTGAGAAAATTTTTCAGCGAGATATTTCAATCGACTGTTATATATGTACCTATCTACAAGGAAGGTGGATTAATTCGGTCCTTTGAAATTCCACGCGTTCATTGTTTGGGTATATAATACCTAATGCATCAGTTAATTTTTCAAAAAAATCTTTAGATGAGAAATATAAAATCAATAGATGTATCGGTCTGCTATATTCTATATGTCGTAGCAGCCGTTAGTTCATACAAGTATAGTATACCTACAGTTCGAGATGATTGAGACTTCGGAGAGTCCGGAGTTTTAGATAAAAATCTGTCAAACGCGGGTCGGGAGGCGAGATATAGAGGTAGGTATGTATATATCGTTGCGTTGTGTACGCGCGGTACTCTATACACGCATACAAGCCGTATATCTTCTCCGTTCGCTGGGTGGTAACAGGAAATTAAAAATGCGTCTACCGCGAGCGCGGTATTCGAGATCCGTATTTCCTAAATCAACTAACTGCAAATATACAACTTGATCATCGGCTGATATCCAGGCTATACATTCATTATACCAAAGGTAAAATAAGCCTTGTATACAACAAGTATAGGTACCTATATATGTATATAACGACGGTATACAAATTTCGGAAATGTTCAATCCTTATAACGAGAGGATTCTTTTTCGTTGTTTTTTTTTTGCCCGTTTCATTCCGTTTTTTCCCTCCTTTTTTTCGGTGGAGTGATATTGATTTGGTTCGGGCAATGTAATCTCGTACGTAGAAGAGTAAAGAGTGGATATAGGTAGATAGAGGTAGGTAGGAAGGTAGGTAGGTAGGTAGGTTGGTAGGTAGGTAGGTAGGTAGGTAGGTAGGTAGGTACTCTCCCGCTCTAAGTTGGACTGATGCATCGCGGTTCGCGCATAGAGGGGCAACACCAACGTAGAGAGAGAGAGAGATAGAGATGAAGAGAGCGAGGGAGAGGCGACTAGTCAGAGTGGCGGGGAATGGAAGGGAAACGAAGGGAAGGGCAGGGAATAGAAGGGAAGGTTGGGAGGCATCTTCCCTCTCCTCGGCCCCCTCGCAGCCCCGTCGACCGATCCTCGGGGGTCCCCCTTGCCGACAAGCAACTCTTTTCTCCCTCCGTAGAACCCAAGCCGAGCGCCATCTACTTCCCCTCTTACCCTCCCTGACCCGCCTCAGCCCCCGCGCGACCCAGCCGAGTCCCCGCCGCTCTTCGACGGTCCTACCCGACGTCGCTCTCGTACACTCTCCCCCCACCCCTCGTGGCTCGGCGCGCTGCTAGCCGGCGTACCAAACCAATCCTGAAATCCCCACCACTATTGCACGCCGGCGACGGAAGCGCGGCAACGTTGCAACGTCTCAGTCTCGGCGACTCTACCTCTACTCAACTCGGGACTAGCCGAGTCAACGAAGTTTGTCTGCCGGGTGGTTCGGGACTTCGGGTACACCAAAAGAGTTGTGAAGTGGAGAGTGGAGAGTGGAGAAGTGGAGAGAATCGTCGTTGTCGGTTGTCGTTTTTCATCGTCGTCGTAGTTTTCGTCGTCGTTTTTGTCGTCGTTTTCGTCGTCGTTTTCGCCGTCGTCGTCGTCGTCGTCGTCGTCGTCGTCGCCGCCGCCGTCGTCGTCGTCGTCGTCGTCGTCGTTGTCGCCGCCGCCGCCGCCGCCGCCGTCGTCGTCGTCGTAGTCGTGGTTGTCGCCGCTGTCGGGAGCTCTCTCGTTTGTTAATAAAACGCGACATGCAAATATCGCACCGCACCGCGGCGTAAGCGATCGGGAACGCGCAACATATATGTAATAAATGAATGAATAAATAAATTTAAAAAAAGTATATATATATATAATATATATAAAAATATATAAATAAATAAAAACGTATAAAATCAACTAAATAATATATATATATATATACACATACATGCACAATATACATATGGATATAGATGTGTATATGCGTATGTATATCTATAGATACAACCGTACATATATACACGTATGTAAATAGAAGTTAATGAGAGTTTAAGTTTGGTGTAAATGGCGCTCTCCAGCCGAAATGAGTCTACGTCATATGTGAACCTGTATTATTCTATTGTCCAGCGTGCGGCAACTCGTTACTTTAAGGAATATTACAATTCCGGTAAGTTCATTATTAAATAATTCTACCCACTTTTATCATTCTGATTCTGATTATTCTGATTATTCTGATTATTATTATTCTGATCACTATTATCACCATCGTTAACATCACACCAACGTTACGTATTGCCACGCGAATTATTATTTTATCTCAATCACCGATACAGTAATCATCGTTCCTGTAGAAAACTAGCGAACAATAAAAAGAAACAAAAAAAACTCCACAGTCCCCATTTTTTTTTTTTTTTTTTCTTTCTCTTATCTCATAATTCACAAATTCTTCATTTTCGTATATATATATATATATATTTTTTATTTTACTCCTATTCTTCGGTCTGCTATCCGGCCTAAAATAAATAATTGATACAGTCTCGTCGCGTCAGTGGAAAATCCTATACATATATTTATTCCGAATGGTGCTGGATGCATTATATTATATTTACATGTGGTATATAATTAATAGACATATTGCGCGCGGTGTACAGCTTGCAGTAGTGACAACAATGTGCCACATGATATCGATGGAGCGTCGTCCATACGTGAATAACACTCATTCGGTGCTGCTGCAGGCTCCTCTCGTCGTTCTCTCTCGCTTATCAATTTAATGGGAGAGGAGAGACAGAGAGAGAAATAGAGAAAGAAAAAAAAAATCTAAGGCCAAGAGCGTAGGCATAAAGATGCAACGGCGATGCACGCGACACGCGACCCGCCCGCTTAACCCTAAACCCCCGCGGAAAATCTTTAAAAATACCCAGCTACGAAAATCGGACGCGCTTGCGCACGCGATTTCATTCCCGCCATGAAAACAAATCGTAAAAGTATTCTTCCTACGTTTATTTCGGCCCCCCCCGACTATATACACCTCTTACTTTACCTACGTAGTCCGTTTCTCTCTTTTTAAATATATATCCTAAATCATCATTAAACACCTTTTCACTTTTATTTTTTTGTCTCACCGACATTTCGTTCGTTTTTCTTTCTCTTTACTTCACTTTCTCATCTTTTCTCTTCTTTTCCATTCTCGTATTTTCTTTTCTTTCCCGCAGTCTTTTATACGTAACAAAAATTCAAACATTACGTTAGTTATACAGTAGTACACCATTTCATAGTAGCAATACGTATACCAGGCCTTTGTCAAATCACTGCAGGTGCAGCAGCAGCAGCAGTGGTAGTCCCGGTCGTTTTGCTCCTAAACTCTCTTTGTATTTTATTTCGGTTAAAAATCACGCGCACGAAAAGTTTTGGGTCTCGGAGCCACGAAAGAGGGACCTTGCATGAACTTCTTCAGTATTCTTCATTTAGGTATATCCGGCTACATGTTTTTGCGTCGCTCGCTGCCTCGCGTATAATAAATAGGTATCTACCTGGTGAGTTGTTACTGATTCGTCATTTTTTTTTTTTTTGTCAAAGTTCGACAAAATTTTAGACACGTTACGAAAAACTAACTTGAAACAATGAAAGAAACGAAATTAGTACCTATGACTATACCTGAATGACGTACACATGCGAGGCGCGTCAACAGATATCCTTTTCAAGGTGAATTCGTAATCTGAACGACGACGACGCATCCTGTGACATTCACCTTCGACAAACCGTTAATCGATCTTCCTACACTAATTCGTTACAACTTGGACGATTACCGTTGTATGTATGTACTACCTGCTAGGTATAAGGCAGTACATACTTAGTTTTAGTTGTGAAATAGGTTGTTTTTTATAGCCGACACATCGGAGACGTTCGCAGCCTTAATTCCAGCCTCAACATCGTCGCACATAATATAAATACATGAATTCTAGATTCTAGATTCCAGATTCTAGAGCATGTACGGCATGTACCTCTGGAGAGATAGTTGCTTCGGAAGTTGCCGCCCTCAGATAACACGTTGCAACCACCGTAATTAGCCACCGTTTCTATTTGCAAGAAGGATAAGATACATGACTATCTATATACACACATATACAAATACACGTATACCTACACATACGTATGCATACGTACACGGTTTATTCATTTTTCAATGCTTAGAAACTAGTTTTTATAGGGCGCTTACATGTATTACTGTACCGCTGCAGCAGGTGCAGATCAATTCCTAAATATTACCTATTTCATACGAGAAGAAAGTAAAAATTTTGCCAATAAGGTAGCTATAACGAATATTCTATAGCTGCAGCAATTATTACGCAAAAGGAGAATTAATTCGCGATCTTGAGGGCGTGTTAAAGTCTTAATTAAATAAGAAGAAGAAGAGGGGGAGTTGGAGGTGGGAAGTAAAAAAGGGTCCCTCGTTTATTTCATGTGTGTGTCTGTATATGGAGGAACGTACACATCTACGTGGAGATCAGCGTTTTCTTTCTTCTTATACCTGGGTACCTATATAGTTTCGGAACATTCGCTTGGTGCAGAAGACCTGACTTTCGAGTGCTCGGTCAGACGAATTTTTCTAGTAATAAATTTAGAAAGGTATAAAAAGATCTATATAGAGAGCGGTGTTACGGTCAGCCACAATAGTCGATCTGGGGCCACATTCAGACATTCGGTACCGTTATACTCGTTCGTTCGGGATTTTGCGATCCACGCCACTGATCTTGCCTTGGGATATATACTAGGATCTTTGGTCTTCGTTCGTTCGTTCGTTCGTTCGTTCGGCCAACCGCAGCAAACTTATATACCGACCGGTCCACACTCACTCAATGATAAACTCAAATAATCAGTCTTACAATTATCGCAGGCCTCCGGGTTTTGAACGCTCAAGTTATAGACTTCGACGAGATTACGTATATTCTTGTAAGACTTTTTTTTCTTCTTCAATTATTCATATTCGGGCCTTTATTATTATTATTATCGTCATTATCATCATTATATCGAAGAACGATCATTTCGACGTTCCCCACTAAACTTATTCTCAAACCTTGATGGTGTTTTATTTAAAGTTCTCCCAACATTATGGTAGGTATAGGTATACAGCTATTATATTATAGTTTAATACTTATTATATAGAAATGAATCGACGACGACGTTATGTACGTCTAATCTTTGTTGATCGCTAGATCTTGCGACACGTGAGCAAATTTTATCGTTTGTTCATAAGCCAAGGTCTGCAGCAGGCGGCGGCTGGCGTATATTTTTTGGTGATATATATAAGATACTACGCGCTTCGGACTGATATCCGATCACGAAACCGCCCGCACCGCGCCAACGCCGCGGTCTAAGCTTAACCTGAACCCAAACCAAATTCAAGTTTCTAACGCGCGTTAAAAATATCCAGGATTACAGTCGGCCGCAGGTTAAGATTAGAGAAATGCAAACTTCCTGTGTTCTTTACTACGCAGAGTTCAACGAACCGCATCTAAAACAATTTTCATTTTACCCCGCGCTGCAGCTCACTGGTCGCCGACTGCTGCTGCTGCTGCTGCTGCTGCTGCATTTCAAGCTAATACAGATTTGAATCACACGTCAATTTTACCCATCTAACTTTATAAAACGCCGTAACAAAGTTGTCTTGTTTTTCATTCAAACTATCAAACCGTGCGGATCAAGGGTTGGTCAATTTCTATCGACAATGGAATTTCACACCTATAAACTGCAGAGAGACTTTTCGCCACTGGCTTTTCTAGTTGCGGATGTGGAATACCGTGGAATGATCGTAGTATTATTTGCACTAAGCGATATCGTTAAAATATCCTCGTACATATCGAAATTTGATTACATCTTTTAGCTCTGGATTCGGAATAGATGTAGGTGTATAGACGGGCTAGGTTCTATTCGTTTGTATTATAGGATTAATCGCGTGTAAAAGGAGAATCTAAGGAACAATACGTCACAAACGTGGATAGCGTTCAGAGTGTATTGCAAGCGTGACACTCACTCAAGTCCCAAGGACGAGAAACACTCGTCGAGTAGAGTGACTAACGCCGAACCACGCCGCGATAACTACGGCGCAACTTTACTTTACGGCTTGGTATTGCCGTATTGGCCAGGGTCTAGTGTAGCCTAGCTGTATAGTATAATATAAGCTATAAGGTATACATAATAGGTAGTAGGTGCGAGTTTGAAAGTAAATATACGGGGGCCTATGCTGTTCGATCCTAAATTATCAATCCTCACCCGGTTCAGTTAAGTCGTAGATATAGTATATTAATTATTACATAGGATTTCATTCATACGTTTCAATCCTCGTATCGTTCAACATTCATTAGATATTAAAGCCAATTATAATAGCCTTCGACGCCGGCGCCGTATTATGTATAGTATATTATATACTTGTACCTATACATATAAGTATACAAGATATTTACCAACAATTATTATAATTCTAGATCCGTAAACAGCGTTTCATTCGAACGAATACAGAGTAATATTTAGCTCTGAAAATTGCAGCAAAGATGCAGTCTATAGCTTGTATAATATACGAGGACATTTATTTCATTATCTGATCACGAATCTCGCCTTCAATGCTATTTCCTCATTACAAGAGGTTATAATAATATAAATTTCATATATATATATATATTCGACGTGATTTTATTTTTTTCTCTCCCTGTAAAAATCGTTTCCTATATTAGCTCTCGTTTGTTTAATTATTGTTTATTAATTTACTCCAATTGTTTCACGCAACGAAATCGTTTCTACGATGTTCTTCTTCTTCGTATTTATTTTTTTCTGTTTCTTTCCTTTTTTTTTTTTGTTTCTATTTCCTCTATTCTTTTTTCTCTTGAAAATAGACAACGATCAACCCATCGGTGTGTGATTAATGTGCACAGAAAGTTTGACTGCAGTATAATAGCTGTAAGCGCGTCTCGTCTGCCGTTGACATACAGTGAGATATAAAAACTATATCATCGTATAGGTATACATACGTATAATCCGAGCTGGTAGAAATATATTTTCTATATTATCGCATCGATTTGTGGAACCAACGATACGTGGGCGTGTGAGTTTTTTTTTTTTTCATTCTTTCACGACGATTTTGACATAGTACACGGATAGAGAAGAAATCTAATTTTTAAGCTCCGCTTTGATAGATCGAAACAACGTTATAGGTTATATATATACTTATACCCGTGAGAATATTCGCACATCTATTAATAATAAAATCGCCTCTAGAATCCACGGAGAGAGTCTCAAATATAATACATACGTACTATTCACCAGCTTGTTCGCGATTATAACCCCATCGATAATTATACGATTTTCATAATATTTCAAAGATCGGGCCTTCGTTATCATTATCATTATCATTATTATCAATATTATTATTATTATTTTAGTGGCGAATTAGGAATTAACGATATGTATATATATATATATATATATATACACGCGTATAAATTGATAAGACTGATTCGTATTTGAAATTTTGTGTGAGCGATCGAGCGATGAGTGACTAAATACCCTATAAACTAACCGGTGTCATGAATATATATTCCGAAATATATACATATGGAGAAATACATATATATATATATATATATATATATATATACACCTATCTATCTCTGTCTCTATATGTGAAAAGGAAAAGGAGACATAAGAAAAAAGTGTGTAGATTTTTAGTATACGTATATATATATATATATGTATGTATGTATAATATACATATGTAGGCATATATATGTAAAACGGGATAGGGACGTGATTCTCGTTCGCCAGCGTCGTTTTAAATGACGTGAACGAGGTATAAATGAGAGTCAGGAAGTGGATTGACCGTGTGTAATGTTTGTCCGCAGGCTAGATCATTGGGGCGGGCGGGGTAGCTAGGGATAGTAGAAGAGGACGAGGGAGGGAGCTACGGATGAGGAGGACGGGAAGCGAGAATGGCTCTAAACTTCTCCGCCTCGTTCGCGGCTTGCCTCGCGGCCGGACTCAAGGTGCCCCGCCAGATCATGTACTGCATCTCACAGGGTAAGCTCATCTCTCACACATCGTAGATATCCCGTATCTATGTATATATACAACATATATATACATGTAATATGTAATATATATATATATACATGTACGTATCATCAGATTCTTCTTCTATCTCTTCTTCTATCTCTTCTTCTTCTTATTCTACTTCTTATTCTTCTTATTCTTATTCTTATTCTTATTCTTATTCCTCTTCTTCGCGTTCTCCTCTATGTGTAATATGAAATATGAAAATCGTAGGTACCTCTGCCTACCTGTCTCTCTACCTCCAACACCCCATTAAATATAAAATCGAATCGAATCGAATCGAATCACGTTCCATCACGTTTTATACATGCATACATACACACATGCATTATACATATGTACACACATACACAAACAAACACACGCATACACATTTACGTTGGTATAGCTTGATCGTTACAACCGTATACACATCTATATACCTATATCTATGAAATGGTATGAATAAATACAGGATGTTACGAAATCCCCCGCGTAACGCGAGTAACACTATACCTACCCAAGTTGGAATTGAGCGGTGTCGAAAAACTTAAATGTCATTTAATAAGTGATTTTGCCCGAAGGGGTCAGGGGCTGGGGGGGCGGGGAGGGGGGGGGGTATAGGAGGGGAGAGGACGCCCCTGATTCTTAGCCACTTTGACCGCAGATATTATATACATGTGGTATAGACGCAATTATCGAACTGTGTGCGAGATGAAGATATTTAGCAATTTTAGCGAGAGCGGACCTAATTTATGGGTTAAGGGTACAACGTCCATGTCAATCCAGCGTATATATATATTTATATACTATATACGCTTCGAGATTCGAGGATGAAAGTTGTAGAGGAAAGTATACATAGGTAAAGAAGAAGAAAAAAATGAAGCGTTCTCCAGGTAGGATGATATAAATATGCGCGGGACTATATGGTAGCTATATATGTATATATAGTATAGATGAAAGGAAATTACACTGGCGTGATGACGTTACTGCATATGAAATTTCTACATATCGACGTCGTGTCATTTTTTTTTTTTTTCATTTTTATTTTCATCCCTTCCTTCCTCTTTACCCCTTCCTCTCCGTCGCCGTATCATACTTTTTGTTTTGTTTGTTTGTTTTTTTTCTTTTTGTTTTTCGTTTTATTTATCGTATCGCGTATATCGTATATTACACCGATTCAAGATCGTACACGCATTGAATCTTGTTAAACTTCTCGTTGTCGATATAATTATATGATAATCTTGTGCGAGCATACGACGAATCTCGTTTTATGCATAAATTGACCTGCGCGAAACAAGAACAAGCGAAAGAACGAAAAGCAAAAGCGAAAAGATGAACCGAGATTTTGATAATATATGAAACGACGTTACAATATCGCATCACCTTGTATGATTTCAGACACAGGCCCCCCATACGTGTTGTATAAAGATAATATGGAGAGAACCCAGGGGCAGTGGGGTCCGGGGCCGGGATCTCTCCAGGATGGTGGATTGTACGCCCAACAACAACAACAGCAGCAGCAACAGCAGCAACAGCAACAACAGCAACAACAACAACAGCAGCAGCAACAACAACAGCAGCAGCAAGGTTCCTCGTCGTCCGGTAGCCCGCAGCAGGCTTGTGGCCCTCCAGTTGAGGGGGAGAGTGGACCTCCGCCCTCGCTAGCCTCCCCCGTCCCCTCACCGTACCCTTCGGCACCTCCCGAGCCTCAGGCCCTGACCCCATCCGATGACGACATCCAGTCTAGCCAAACTACACCTCAACAGCAGCAGACGCAGCAGCAGCAGGTTCAGCAACAAGTTCAACAACAACAGCAGCAGGCTCAGCAACAACAACAACAGCAACAGGCTCAGCAGCAGCAACAACAACAGCAGGCTCAACAACAGGGGCACTCGCCGCAACAACAACTTACACCGCACGAAGTTGAACGCGGTGATAATTGTTTTCCAGGCAGCGGTGATTTGCAACAATATCCACAGCACTACTTCAAAGAAAGTAGACCGCACCCCTCGCCATCCATGCCTTCTCACATGCTGACACCTGGAGGTTTTTCGGCGTTGCATTACCTCAAGCAACCCGGAGTTATGCTGACGTCGCTTGGCCAGGCGGTAGACGGCGGGGCGACCCTCGAGGGTCATCAATACACGGGTCCGGGCGGTCCTAACATGTCGACGGGTTTACCGGACATTGTACAACAGAACGGGAAATCGTCGAAGGGGGCGAACAGCGATCTTAGATTGTTCAAGTGCTTGACGTGCGGTAAAGATTTCAAGCAGAAGTCTACCCTGCTGCAACACGAGAGGATTCATACGGATAGCAGGCCTTACGGGTGCCCGGAGTGTGGAAAGCGGTTTAGGCAGCAATCGCATCTTACCCAGCATCTTCGCATACACGCCAACGAGAAGCCCTACGCTTGCGTTTACTGCGAACGCACCTTCAGGCAACGGGCCATACTCAACCAGCATCTACGCATCCACTCGGGTGAGAAGCCATACCAATGTCCGGAGTGCGGAAAACACTTTCGTCAGAAGGCGATCCTGAATCAGCACGTCCGCACACACCAAGGCGAGCATTTCTCTCTGCCTCCCAGACTCCCAGAGGGCGTCCACCACCGCCACAACCACAACCACAACCACAACCACAATCACACTGACCATACAACATCACCCTTCACGGCCACCAATTCTTACTTATACAATAACAACAACAACAACCACGACGACGACGACGACAATGACGAAGACGACGACGACGACGACGACGACGACGGCAGCTACAACTACAATTACAATTACAACTACAACTACAACAATAACTACAGTCACAATAATCACAATCACGATTACAGTCACAGCGACACTAACATCCCGGAATTCATTACCTGCCCCGAACCCGAGTCCTTCCTCGCCAACAACCTTGATCACCTGCCCGACGCCCTGTGTCAAATCAGTAAGATCCGGTCCCGCTTGAATGGTTCAATTAGTAGAGGTAGAAAATTGCCGAACGGATACGGTCGTAAGACGGGGCTCGGTTTAAAAAAAAGAAATTCAGGCAGCCGGAGGGTAAGAACGGTTGAGCTGGACGCGAGGGCGCTGGTGAGCTGTGAGATTGGAGAGGAACCTCCCACCTCTGTTTTACCTCTACCTCTGCCTCTACATCTACCCCTGTCCTCGCCCGTCCTCGAACCACGTCCCTGCAGCGATCCTTCGTATTCCTATTCAAACGCACTCTGCAAGGCTATATCCGCCGCCCTTCCGAGCCTCACCATCACCCCCGTACTACAACCTCAACTAATATCGAACAGACCTCCGCACTCTCCTCAGATTGATCCTTCCGTCAAGGTGGAGGAGGTGGACCTCAGCCTATCATCAGACAGTGATTACTAGGTCTCTTGTTTGATCTACCTATCTTTTCACAAGTAACAAATTCTAGCCAGACTACTATACTATACTCGGACGTTACCTCGGACATAAATATATGAATATATATATATATATATATATTATATTATATTATATTATATTATTTTCTTTTCTTTTCTTTGATTTTCTGATATAATGATTATTATTTTTTTCTTTTTTCTTTTACCTGCTACTTACATTCGTTCGTTATTTTTCGATACTTTTACCACATCAAAACATACACTTGCGATTATCACACAGCTCTCTCTATCACTCTATCTCTTTCTTTCGTTCGCTCTCTCTCTCTCTGTCTCTCACTCTCTCTCTATAGGTATATATATATCTCTTTTTCTCTCTATCGTATACACATATACACATCCTTATGTGTGCGTATATACGAATCATATATATCGAAGAGGCCTATATCGAAATTGTATATACCCAGATGGATATATATATATATATATATATATATATAATACGTGTTACACCGCTTCTTCCTTCCATGTTTGGGCTTTATTGGTGTGTCATACTTGGGGTCAATTATCTATATATACATATATGTATATAATATATAATTCTCTCGTCTAATGATATAAATGCATTTACTTGTGTATATAAACGCGGGTTCTCCCTATAATCCCACGAACTTAATTAATCGCCTCGACTACATAAATCCGTTTTACGGAACACGTCTTCGCGTCTGTATACACATGTATATCTATAATATCTCAATATACCCCGTGTGTCTATATGTGTATATGTATATGTATATACATCTGTTTATCGCGTCACTTGAAACAATTACTAATATATGTTCCGGTATACAGCATCGGCAGATATATACGCGAATTTCTAATTAGGGCTTATGTATTTATATATTTATATCCGCGGTCTATTATACGCCTGTACTATGCCTATATACCTATATACCTACATACGTGTGTAACGCAGATATAAGTGTAATTTTGAACAATTTTTCGTTCTCTTTTTCTCTTATAGTCTATATACATATGCAGATACATTTCACGCACATATACACGTTATACATAAATAAAACACGAAATACACGTTATATGCATTGGACGGAAGAATTACCACCTGTATAACTATATATATATATATATATGTATTATTTAATAATATATATATATAGTCAAACCGTGTACGTGCATATATCTGTGTGTAATACCTGTAATATATTGCATATATATTATACGCGTATACATATATATATATACATATGTGAATGTGATCGATCGATCGATTGCACGCGCGTGTAAAACATAACACAGCATATATGTATCATATGTGCATATATATATATATATATATATGTATATACACGTGTACGTTATACAAAAATGAAAACACAACGATATGTGTGTGTTGTGTATGCGTTTGTGTGTCCCAGGAGCGGCGATTGTTAATTAACCCGATCTTTATCGTTTCAGATGTGAGTCCGCATCTGATATTTAAGAATGGAATGACGCCGACCCTCTGGCCCCAGGACGTGCCGTTCCCACCGGATCAGGAGGGTGGAAAGGGCGGCAGTGGCGACGCCTCGTCAAACTTCGGTGATTCGGGGGCCTTCAGTCCTACACCGGACTCGGGTTCGATTCAGTATCCAGCGTACTTCAAGGACCCCAAGGGAGGAAATCACGCGGTATTCGGTGCCGGTGGTCCGAGCAGCTTCGGCGCGTTACAATACATAAAGCAGCAGGGCGGAGGCAAGGGATGCCTGCCCGACGTTATACAGCACGGTCGTTCGGCGGGTATGCCCCTATACGTGAGATGCCCGATTTGTCAGAAGGAATTCAAACAGAAGTCAACGCTGCTACAGCACGGTTGCATACACATCGAGTCCAGACCCTATCCGTGCCCCGAATGCGGCAAGAGATTTCGCCAGCAGTCACACCTCACCCAGCACCTGCGTATCCATACGAACGAGAAACCTTACGGTTGCGTATATTGCGGGCGTAATTTTCGCCAACGAACGATCCTCAATCAACACGTGCGCATTCATACCGGTGAGAAGCCGTACAAGTGCCAACAGTGCGGAAAGGACTTTCGCCAGAAGGCTATACTCGATCAACACACGCGGACCCATCAAGGCGACAGGCCGTTTTGCTGCCCTATGCCAAACTGCAGGCGGCGATTCGCCACGGAGCCAGAAGTCAAGAAGCACATCGATAACCACATGAATCCGCACGCTGCTAAGGTCAGGAGAAACTCTAGCGGTGATACTAAACCGCCGACTAGTACGCCCACGGGTATTGGTGCAGTGTCAGTACCGCGTGGCATAACGCCTACCGTAGTTAAACCGGAACTATATTTTCCCCAGTGTTACGCCCCAGCCTTTAACCATCAGCCACCAGTGTCGACGGCACAGTTCCCGGTACAGGCGAACGGGGTTTCGGGTGTTACAGGTGAATTCAAACCCCCGTCCGGTATACCACCGCAGTGACTAACCGTCCATACATCGGCAACGACTTACTAGCAAGCGGGACGACTACGAGGTCCAGGTTCGGGTGTTGTTACGCGCGTTCGGAGGCTTCATTCGCATAGCCAGCGCGCCGCTACCGGGTCGGAAAGCCCGCGCGGACGTTAACAGTGCATTTATACATATATATGATATCGTATAATAGGAACGTCGAACTTGTTGTTTATTCCCCCTATCTCCGCCATCTAGGTTTTTTTTTCTTTCAAATATCCAAAACTCGAGTCAGATGAAAGGAAATTGAAGAAAAGAAAATAACTTGCCCCGTCGCAATCACACACACACACACACACACACGCGTACCATATACCAATATCATCAAACACAGTCACGTAAAACAGATGGGCGAGAAGAATCTCTATACTATACAGACATAATATGTTTCAGTTGTGTTTCTTTTATTTTCATTTTATTTCCGTTTTTTTTTTCTTTTTTTCTTTTTTCTTGTTTTTCTTTTACGTTTGAATCTTTTTTTTTTCTCTTATCCGTATTCTTTTTTTTCTTCTTTTTCATTTGTTTGTTTGTTTTTTTGTTTTTTCTAACTAAATTATTGGTCATCCGCGTGTCAACGCCAATTATGCAACACGTGTTACACGACTACGCATCTCAGTCTCCGCGATAACGAGCATATTTTGACGAACAATGTTACAATAATATATCATTCGCAGTGTCCCGTGATTAACGCAGCTCGCTAATCACATAAATAATAATTAATGGAAAGGGAAAGAAAAACGAAAAGGAAGGAAAAAAAAACAGAAAAAAAAACAAAAAAAAATACAAAAAAAAAACAAAAACAAAAAAAAATACGGATTCTTTGCCAAAACGAGTTGAAGATGTTCGATTTTGACCAGACTGAAATGATTGTGATACAATATTTAACTTGCCTATGTTTTAAATAATCGAGGAGTCAAATTGAGTATACATATGTGAGTCTTGGATGAGAAGATGCTTGTAAATATGTAATAACGTGAACAATATTCTATTATCTACTATAATATAATACGATGAATGGTATAGAGAGAGAGAGAGAGAGAGAGAACGAGTGAGAGAGAGAGAGAGAGAGAGAGTGAGAAAGAGAGCGCGAGCTAGGAGATGAAGGGGGATGGATGGAGGGATGGAGGAAAGACGCGCGGGGCTGACTCTTGTATATGAGATCATTTACGCGGCTGCAGCATACGGCTCGCGAATGCGATCGTTGTGTTTTGAAGAGATATATGATGATTATGATGATGATGATGATGATGATGATGATGATGATGTTGATGTTTAACGAAGGTATGATGATTCTAGTATACTATTTTAAACATTTGAATATGTATTTATACGGTATAGATAATTATTCTATAAACTACACAATGATATTTTGATTGGTTTTAAACCATATTGGTGCTGATAAGTAAGTAAATGATATAGGAAAAAAAGCATGTGGAGGGAACGTGGAAGAAGGCTGAGACATCTTAGAGTAAAACGTAAGTAGGTGACATATAGCGCGTAAGTGTAGCATATAGCTCAACTTCGAAAGGGCCCTCGCTGTCCGCTCATCAGATATGTATATTATGTATATGTACATGTCTACATATAGTATATAGTATGTATATATCTGTATGTATACATCTGCGATATACCCATATATACATGTATATGTAATATGTATAATAATAATTATTATTATTATCATCAATCGTACATTTTGTGGCAATACTTAAAAAGTTTTACATACCTAGAGATAGTCTTTTAAATTTCTATATTAAGACGTGTGATCTCTCTAATTATTGTACATTACATAACGATCTATATATAATATACCTACCTAGCGTAAGATACGAGTATATATATATATATATAATATAAAAGTATATATATATATATATAATTTATTTATGTACACTGAATGTACGATACGTGAGTATCATACACTGGTGTATATACATAATATATACATATATATATATATATATATATATTATAATTATTATTATTATTATTATTATTATTATTATTATAATTATATAGGCATTCTATTTAGTCTTTATAAATTCAGAAAAGAGATGATGTCGTCGGATGAGAAGAAGAAGAAAAAAAAGTAAAAGAGAAAAAAAAAAAAAAAATATAATAATGAAAACAATTGTGCGGCCATATTTGCTGTGGCCTGTTCGTAGTGCCTCGGAATTGCTGCTCGTGTGCAGGCAGTAATTTGAACGTATTTTAGAAAGGTATATTGTTATATTGAAAAGAAGTAGAAGAAAAAAAAAAAAAAAAAGAAAAAAGAAAACGTGAAAAAAAAAGAAAAAAAAAATAATACGACAAAGAAAAGAAGAGAAAAAGAGAAAAAGAAACGCAATTATCGATATTCTGATACAGTACTAAAATCGTGTCATAACATTGTCACGCTAAACGACTTATTAAATTATTGAAATATTAATCCCCCCCATCTCCGTATATAATAAAGAAAAATAAAAAGAGACACGTAACGTGGTCGCATATTATACATAATTTAGTATCATGTATAATAATCGCAGAGCGCTATGCCAACCGATTGAAATCGTCGAAAAGTTGGAATATACATACCTAAAGCTCACGGTTCCAGTTTGAGTTCGCGCCTTGTATCACATGCGTATAATAATTCAATTATTTATCCAATATATTGGTGATTGGTCTATGAAAATTCCAAAAAGCTGTTCAAAGGAAAGCGGTTTTTTTTTTGTTTTTTTCTAATGATTTTTTTTTTACGAAGAAGAATACGATCGGTAAAACGCGCGTCTTCGATCTCGTTTCTCCCTAATTCGAAATAATGATATTAATATTCTTTATACAGTTGTCTTGTTACTAGAAGGAATTGCATATAAGTTTTCTTTGAAAAAGATTACTTTTACTAATCGCGAGCTCAAACTCGGACCAACAACAGCAGCAGCAGCAACACCTACCTACCTACCTACCTACCTACCTACCTACCTACCTACGTCTACCTCCTGAATTAGCTACGGATAAAAACAACGTCATGGTTGTTAAGATTCTTATTGCAGGCTCCATAAAAATTTTTACTACCTTGCAGTAACCCAGGGGCACAGTGCTCTGCCTTTAACACGTATATAGCGTGTCTTGAAAATTGAAATACGTAAAAAAATGTAACGGTTTATCCAACTCTTTTATGTAATATAATAGGTATCTAGTTATCTACGTGTCCATGGCTTTCTTTTCGTGTTGGTTTCTGTTTTCATTTCATTTTTCTTTTTTTTTTCTCCTTTTTTTTTTCTCTCCCCCTCATAAATGTGGTTGTATTTTTTTTTCATTTCTCTCTTTCTCGCTCTCCCCCGTGTATTTTTTTCCTGTTTTTTTTTCTCTGTTTTTTTTTTTTCTCCCCTCCGTTTTCGTTATATTTTTCTTTCCGTTCTTTTCTCGAGCAAATATACCGCTACACGAATATACTATACTTGCACGCCAATGTACAGAATCAATGTTTTTATACTTTTTTTTTTCCCTTCTTTTTTTTTCGGCGACGTATTCATAAATATCATTGCTGGTTTTTTTTTTTACATGTATTATTATTATTATTATTATTATTATTATTATTTTCCTTGCGTTCCTCTTTTTCCGGATATACATATGTACGGTATATCTCGATACACATAATAATATATAGATACATATATTGTAAATCAATGTCTCTATGCCTCTAGCCGTACTGTACGGACGGCTGTTTGTGGCTGACGACAGATTGCTCGTTGGTTAGACGAGTATAGCATATGTGGCCAAAACATTAAAGAGAGAGAGGAAAAAAAAAATACAATCCGTCATCACGCATCACACAATGATTATATACACTGCAGACAAAAATTAAGTAATTTCATAATTTTCGTTTCATTCGACGTTTCCATGAGTTTTCACGCGTATAGATACGAATTCTCCATCATGCCTGAAAACTTTTCAGGGCTGTTTATTTTTTTTTATGGTTTTTCTTTTTTTTTTTTTGCCGACTGTTCCGATCAATTCGATTCTATCTGTCCGACAACGACACGGTACATGACTACTATACTATACGTATATGTATATATATATATATATATATATATTGTTGTCCAAGGTCGATTCAGCCAAGTCCTTGCTTACGTAACTAATCTGTGTTTCGTGAATTACAATTTCGAAATACACGAACTATTAACTTTTTTTTTCTCTCTGGTATTTGATGCAAATTGTGCAGAAATTTTTTCTTTTTCTTTTTTCATCTTCTTTTTTCATTATAAAAATTTACACGAAAAGCGAAACGGGTGCAGCTAGAAATGAAATGAAATGAAAAGAATCGAATTCGCAAAAATAATAATCCATGTTCAATCGCTATAAATTACGTACGCTGCATTCTGCAATGAACATAATAACGCACGTTTACAATATACATATAATATTATATTTGTGTGTAGGTATATACTAGCTATATATCGTCTCGAGAATTTCATATTAATTGAGAAATTGAGAAATGGAAAGGAAAAAAAAAAAAGAAAAAATCGTAAAACCTCGATTAAAGATATTCCTAATGCGTTATCCATTCTTCTATATATCCTCGTTGGTTAGTTGCATTAACCTATATACGTTGCGTAAGTTATAAATTTATGGACTTCACCTTAATATTTAAAAATCACTTTTACTGCAGTTGTGTATTTCGCGATGTTTTTTTTTTTTCGTTTTTTTATTTTTGAAAGTATATTTAAGAGTTTGCCCCGAATTCAATTCAATCATTTGTCGATGCTTCATTTAAGATAATATCATTCAACGTCTATTTTTTTTTTTCACCCATTATAAGAAAGAAAAAAATACAAAAAAAAAATAAATAAATAACTTGAAACAAAAACAAAAAAAAAGATAACTAAAGCTAAAACAAGAGCATATTAAAAAAAAAAAAAAAAATTATAACAATATGAAAGACCTGTATAAACCGTACTTTATTAAAACATATTATATATATATGTATATAATTATATAATATATGATGTACCGTGGATGAATAGAAAAAAAAAAGGAGGAATTAATTATTAATAATTGTTTTTTTTTTTTATCTTGTTCGTTTTCGTTCGACAACGATTATGCATACCTATAAATATAGGCGTAGGTACGAGATGTTTCGAAATTATATTGAAAAGTAAAAAATATAATTAGGCAATTTGTAGATATCTCAATAGCTCCTTGTTTTTATTAATCCGAACATGATATAATTCTATCTATCTTCTATAACTATTATTATTATTGCTACTACTATACATACATTATTATTATCATTATTAATATTATTAATAATATTATTATTATTATTATTATAAAGTTTTTCGAGAGATTTTGCATACAGTGCAGCAGTTAGTTTTATGTTAGATTTTTTTTATCATCATTTGTGACTATTATTTTATATCTGACATTTTAGATGATTTTACACATTTATTAATAATTGATATTGATTATTATTATTATTATTATTATTATTATTATGAATGCTATTATTATTATTATTAATATAGTTATACGTTTAAGCTCGCAGTCACAAAATCAGTTGTGTGATATTCGTCGTAACACATTCTGACCATTCGCCTCTTAAAGCTTTATAGTTTTTTTTTTATTTTCTTTTTTTTTTTCGTCTCTTTCATTATTATATAGTATATATACGTATAGTTACGCAAATAATAAGGAAGATTATGAGGATGAGAAAATGGGGAGAATGAAAAAGCAAACTAAACGACTCTTTGAAAAAGAAAAAGTAAAAAAAGATACGCCGCGTTCCAATATGACCTTACGCTTCTTTTCCTTCTCGAATATATAATATATTCCATATTATGTAAAGGAAATTATTAAAAAAAATGTCGCTCTCTTTCTCATACAATTTATTTATATATATATATATATATATATATATATATATACATATATTATACATACATACTATATATATATATATACCTATCGTTATAAATGTTTCATGACGCAGCTTTAATTCGCGACCTACCGATTTTTTTTTTATGAACTTGGCGCTTTCCGTATGCGTTTCGGGTATTCCCAATACCTAGCCAACAAATCTCGGGATTTCCATCATACCTCTAAATTGTATATAGATTTTTGTCCCGCTCGATCAACCCGCGATTAATATCTCGTGGCCGTAGTGACTTTATACTATACAAATATTTACCTGCACTCGCTTCTAATATACTGTACGAACGAAAGTTATAGAAAAGAGAAGAGAAGAAAAGAAAGAAAGAAAGAAAAAAATAACTATCAGAATCTTGAATATAAATTCTATCTGTTTTTTTTTTTTTTTGGTTTTCTTAAAGATTCATCATCATAATAATAAAAATTGAAATTACATATCTGGTGGGGAAAAGAACGGAGTACCGGAGAAAGAGAATAAAAATTGCCGTTGCAGTACCTACGTTTAGATCATTTTAATTGTACGCAGTATAATTCATTGATCAATCAATGAATATTCAATTATTATTGATTAATTAATTAATGAGCGAAGAATTAAGAAGAGATAAAGAAAAGAAAGGAAGAAAGAAAGAAATTAAAGGCTCGTTTAGATTTTTCTACTTCCTAAAATGGTTGCCTTACAATTATTATATCGTTTAGTTGGTTGTGCTTTTTGAATAGTTGAAACTAGAATTTATTACCTATTATATGATATATATATATGTATGTATATAAATATATTCATATATATATATATGTGTATGTGCCCGGCGTCCTTCCTCCCTCGCCAAAACTGAATGCTCAAGATACATTAGGTTAAGTTTATATTAATATTGTAAATTATTTTTCTCTCACACAAGACTCAAAGCCAGGATAAATTATTCTTATCGAATAACCCTGACAAAGCGCCGAGGAAGCACGCCGAGGCTTTCGCCAGCTGTTATAATAATATTTCTCTCTCTCTCTCTATCTATCTCTTTGTCTCTCTCTCTCTCTCTCTCTCTTTTTGCTTGTTTTTTTTTTTCTTTTTTTTGTTTCAACTTTTTCCCAATTCTATTATAAATTTATATAGTGGCTTTTCCCTTTATTTATATACATACGAGTGTCAATATATTATGTATACACACGGTCGTATACCTTAATGTCGTCCAATCCGTACTTATAAAAATAATAGGTATATACCTATATATATAAATATATACCTATATATATAAATATATATATATATATATATATATATATATATATATCCCTAAGATCTCGGTTCAAAATTTAGCTTTAAAAAAAAAAAAAAAAATTAAAAAAATAAGAAAAATAAAGATAAAGAAATATAAGCTCGTGAACTCAATGAACGCCGTGCATGATGCAGGTGCAATATACATACTATTATGACTTCTACTACACAACTATCTACTACTATCTATATCTACCGCTACTATTACTACTATTACTACTATAGTATATAACACCGTTACTATTCTTCTTTATATAGGTATAAACACGAAAGGAAAAAAAAAAAAATAAAAAAAAAAAAAAAAAAAACCATGATAAATAAATAATATTGGTGCCAAGCACCGCGTACTAGAAAATTTAAGCAGCAACGAGTGACTGAGTAGTAATTATCCTGTAATATGATCATTATCGCAGCTCAAAATTTCACGATAGCAAAAAAACAAAGAAAAAAAAAATAGAAGAAAAAAGAAAACAACGGTGGTACACAATGTTGGTATACGCGTTTTTCACCCCAATTACGTATATATATATATTTGTCGAACTACACTATATAGATTGAGTGGCTACACATACATACATACGCGATCTCGCAAATGATAACACGATAAAGGATTAACACAGAGCTGCTTACGTTGCTTTGCAGGTTGCATTATTTTTATTTTTATCATTTTTTGTTTGTTTGTTTGTACTTTTTTTTTTTCTGTTCCTCGTTTTTTGTTCTTCATTTTTCGTTTTTCGTTTTTCGTTTTTCATTTTTCCTTCGCATTATTAAAAGTTATACATAGTGGGGGAACGGTCATACAGACGAGAGTATAAAGAACGATTTGCAAGTTTCTTTCGTTTTTTTTTCTTTTTTTTTGCCGAGGCTGGGGATAGGGGTTGTTCACTTCTTTGAGAGAAAATTTTGTTAAATTCATGAATAAAAAAAAAAGGAAATGGGAAATGGGGAAAAAAAATAAAGAAAGAAGATGAAGCAAACTAAAGAGAAATAAAGAAAGAAAGAAAAGAAAAAAAAGAAAAAGGATATATAGTTATAGTTTTTATATTCGTGGAATATATATACTCAGTCTCTACTAGCTTTTATGTTAATATAAATATACTAGATGCAAGAAGTTATGGCGGAACCAGGTTCCTATATAGTTATTTAGGGAGTGGGGAGAGTGAAAGATTTCTTCGTCTCATATGTTTTGTGACTGACGAGTTAATCTCAGCCCCGTTAGTGTGTTTTCACGTCGTGGTTATATTATTATAGGATGGATATCGCCGCCCGTCTCCCAAAGATCACCACAGGATATTGTTATAAACTTCCTAATTTTAATAATAATATATAGTATATTATATATCGCTATGCGCACGAATCCTCGACCACGACGTGGATTCCTGCTTATGGGTCTGAGGGTGTTCTGTTTTCATTTTCACTTTTTTATATAAATAAAAAAAAAAAAAAAAAAAACAACAAAATATATATATATATTGAAAAAAGAAAAAAAAAAAAAACCAACAAAGAAAAATATACCTATACACAATTCTTTTTTCCATTTTTATTATATCATTTCCAAATATGTTATCGTTTTATTTATTTTATTCATTTCCATAATTTTATTACGATTTTTTTTTCATTTTTTTTTATTTTTGGTTCGTCTTTCTTTTTTATTTCAGCCACGCGGACTACCGCTTCTCTACTTGCTGCAAGCATATACAGTATATATACATATATATATATACCTATACATAAAATATATCTAGATATATATCTCTATGCGTGTGTAATATTATAGATAATTATAATGTTATACGAAAAAGATAAGAAAAGAAACATAAATTTCGCAAAATCACAAACATAGAAAATTCCCCCCCCCCCCCCCCCCCCCCCCCCCCCTGCAAATGAAGAGACGTTATCGTTGCGTTATTTTACTTTTATATTAAAGCTTAAATAATTTGCAAAAAAAAAAAAAATTCCATCGGGCGAGTTGAATCTTTAAACGAGATAAGAATATGTTGCAGAATCTATTTTATATATAGGCGTACACGCGCATCTATCTATATTAATAAATCGTATTAACGAAGGAGATGAAAATATACTAAAGGATATCATCTTGTACGATCGATGGTGGTTTGAACTTTCTCGACGTCAACGATCATCGACACATACCTACATACATACACATTCGTACCGATCACCTTGCCGATAATCCTATGATCATTGTGGGATAAAATAATCGAGACGGAGAAGTGCAATGGGGCATATACATAGGTAGTATGAAATCTATACATACAACTATCTCTCGATTCAATATACATAATAATTATGATCAATATATTGAATACAATGCGGTAGGTACGAATTTCATTTCTTTTTTTTCTTTTTTTTTTCTATGATACATATTATACTATATATAATATATTAATCCGTAATTAATTTTGCGGCGCAATTTATTACTTTCAAGTATATTACTTTTCGGGTTGTGATTAATATACGTATACAGGTACCGCGAGAGCGATGTCGAAAAATGAGAAACGAACGGGGAGAAAAAAAAAAAAAAAACCAACAAAAAACGTAAAATAAAATACGATAAAAATCAAAGGAGGTTTAGCTCGGTCTCCTCACAGCTGCCGCTGCTGCCTTATCCTGACAACGTAAATCCAGTCAGACCGGTTAGTTGGGCCCAGGCGTTAGATTTTCGAGCGATCGCACTTTCGGCTTCTCAATAATTGTATCCTTGGAACGCGAACAGGCGACCGTCGCGGCGCGGCGCGACGCGTCGCGTCGCACCGAAAAGAACAGGAACAGAATGGAATTGAATCGAATCGAACGGCGGGAGAACGACAGACATACAGACAGACAGACGTGTATAAAGTATGCCTATGCGGTAGAATCGTCAATCCGTATCTATACGCACTTACGTACGAACTTATTATACCTGCTCGTACGTAAGCTTCCGCGTATGCATATAGATAGATAATATATATATACATATACATATACGCTTGTGACGGTTATATGTATATCTATATGTTGGGATGCACACCGAAAGACCTGACAACCATAGAGCTAGTATATAGGTATACAAATTTGTAAGCCGTTCGACGGTGGAGAAGAAGACGAAGTTCGATTCGCCAGTTCTGGCTACGTAGCTGCTATGCACGCGTAGACACGGGGGGCACGGATACCGGGAAGCCAATGCCCCAACCAAGGTTTCGAACCAGTTAAACTTTTCCTCTTCGAGTCGGGCTGCCCGCCAGAAGCAGCGGCAACAGCAGCAGCAGCAGCAGCAGCAAGAGCAAGAGCAACGGCAACGGCAGCTATAAGCAACCAACCGGCTATAAGAGAAGCCAGCCGGGTTTGCTTCTCTCTTATTCTCTCCGTATATTATCGACAATTTAATTAACAATGAACGAATTATATATGGATATAAGATCGCTCGGGAACTGACAAAAACTCGATAGAATTTTCCTATACGTATTAATAAGATCGGCTGCAGTTATCGCGCTCGCTTCTTCTTACTCTTCTTCTTCTTATTTATTTTTTACTCGGACGTACGTCAGGAGTAGGTAATTGTCAAATGCGCAGCTGAAACCGGTCGTTGATGATTATATTTTCAGGACATGAAGGAATATAATTTCATAAATAATATGTATTCAGCAAGACGAATCCGAGATATTATTAAAAGATATTTTTGACTATCGACGCGCGTTCTTCAGTCTTTATGTCTTCCTTGAAACGACGACGATGACTATACGCGGAAATGATTACCGAGACTTAGCACAGGTATATGATTCTTCTCCTCTCTAAAACTCTTCTACTTAAATCTTAAAATCTACTCGATAATTTATTATAATTTTATAGTAGATAGAATGACTAGTTGACTTTTAAATATCAAATCAATTCTTTCTCAGATGTTTTTTTTTTGTTTATATTTATTTATTTATTTATCTATGTATGTATATTGTATGGTATATAGTATTATAGACACTTTATTCGGTTTAAACGCTATACTAGTGTCCGATCATCGTCACCTGCGCTGCAGACCCGATCAACCAGTCGTCGCCAAACACGTAGAATCGGTTTGCTTTTTGCGGTTGTAATATTATATATCTGAACGAACTCCAAGTTCGTTGACAGCGGTATAAACTACCTGTATAGTAATATTAGGTGTGCCATTAAATTACATATACGTATAGATGAGAAGTGAAAAGAAGCTATATATACCGCGTAATAAATAACGAATTTAATATAAACCATGCGATTTCGCACAAGTATTTATTCTCAAACTATCGATAATGATTATTCGTTTTCATTTTGATTTTTCACTCCTTAATTAAACTACAATATATTTGCTAGAGTAGAATAGTAGTACATTATAATTTGTAATATACTGCTGCAGTTCTCTGTGCCCCGAATTGGCTAGTAAGTAATATAAACCTAAGAGAAAGTAAGAGAGAAAGGTTTGCATTTCAAATTTTCATACACAATATGTCTAGACATATATAAATGATAATAATGGTATATTGTATACGCCCAGTAGAGATTTATGATTTTCATTGTTTTTCCCCGTAAAGTTTAATAATGCGAATTATTATTTTTTCGCCATTCACATTGAAAATAGAAAAGAGAATAATTGACGAATCGTGAGCATACCGCACCCCATATGTACGTTTTTACAAATTTCCTGCAACTTGGGTATAACGAAAGAAAAATAACCATATATTATTGTCGCGACGAGATACCGATCTGCAGTCTAGGTCGCGGGCCGTGACTTACTCTAGTGGAATCTCTCTCTTGACCAGGAGTATAGGTAGGTATAGATAGTTATCTACAGGTACGAATAAAATAACGCGGGTATCTTTACGGGTATATGTATATGTATAATAATCTTATACGTAGATATAATTTACAGTTCGGAGTTTTATCTGTACTGTGAAATTCTTCAAACTGCAATAACGATTCGTGTAAGATGAAGAAATAAAAGATGAAAAAAAAAAGGAAATAAAAAAAAACCCTGCAAGGTTGGCGTAACTAATGGAGAATCGATTAACTGGATAAAAGTATAAAAGTATAAAGGATAAAATGATAATGACGATTAACGGTGAAAATAAATACGATGAAAGTGGACGATATCATATGTGTACTGGTGAACCTCATACGTGTACTACACTGTAGGTACCTACGTACCACCGCATCATCTCCGGCTTAGAGGCAAAGAGTTAGTACGTGGCAGGGCAGCAGGCTATTATGGTCACAAACTGACAGTCATAACTTTTTCGGTCGGCGTCTAGAGCAGCGCCAGAAGCATTGGAACGGCGCGAGAAATGATGGATCACGCCGATCTCCTAGACGAGAGTGAGAGAGATACGGGGGTCCGGGGGGGAAAGGAGGGAAGCTGGAGGATGGAGGATGGAGGATGGAAGAGGAAAGAGAAGGCTTGGGAAGATGAAGAATGTTATACAGAAGGGGACGAGGGGCAGGGAGGGGGGGAAGTAGGAGGAGGAGGAGGAGGAAGACCTTGTGGAGTTGCGGCTGCAGCAGCAAAGCCCAGCATCGGCCTCGGGATCGGCATCATCGGGTCTCCTTAGCGGCAGCCAGAGAACCGAACGGTTCGAGAATGGAATGGTATAGCTTTAGGTCCGTTGGCATATAAGAAGAGGGACGAAGTTATAGTAAGGAGAGAACGAATGAAAGAGGGAACGAAACGAGACGAAACGAAACGAAACGAAACGAAACGAAACGAGACGAGACGAAACGAAACGAAACGAAACGAAACGAAACGAAACGAAAGGAACGAAAGTAGGGGGAACCAAGAGGACTTAGGGGGGGCGCCCTTGACTTGAACTTGCGGTTGGCGGGGGAGTGGGAATGCGTGGCCTTGAGCCGCCCTGTCTCGTTGTTACAGCGTTTCTCAATCGGGCACCTTGCCACTCGATCTTCCTCCTTCTTTGCGCGATCGTATAACCGTGATAATAATACAGACATATACCGCTCTACCTTGATGTGGACCATGACTACCCGCTCCTACCTTATATCTCGAGGGAGAACTAAAGAGAGCGAGAAAGAGAGAGGTATATACCCAGGGAGGGAGGGGGGAACAAGTACGAGTACACCCGCGCTAACAATGGGACGCCGCGAGGAAGTAATGCGTACCTATATACCTATATATAGACGCTCCTCATTATTCCAGTTAATTATTTACAAAGCCACACATATTTCACCCGCGGAATCTATAAACTCCGTATCGATCGGTCTCTTATGTATTTTTATTCGGGGTATAACGCATAGTATACGTATGTCGAAAATACCATCCCGTTCAGCTCGATCTCGAAATCGAACGGATTAAATTCGGACCTGCAGCAGTAGGTACGACCGTATGGATGGGAAGCGCGATTGCGAATCATTGCAATTAATATTCGGTTGAGGAAAAACAGTACAAAGGAACAGTGTGTCGAGTTGCCAATTATTTACGGGATCCGTGTTTTTGTTTACCTGAAACTTTAATGGTTCTTTTTTTCATCAAATTTCAGTCTTCTCATTCTTTCCTTTTGCTTCAGACGCCTTTAACTTGCTCAGCTCCCTCGTCGTATTAGCTTGATTTAAACAACACGTATGATACCTATAGTACTATACATATGTATGTATCGATCGATCGAACGATTCTTGATCTACGAGCAAAACACGTCTACAGCAATTAGCCACATATTGAAATTAACATGGTCGTCGCGATTGTTTGTCGAGTAAATAAATAAATAACATATTGGCGAAGGAGAAAAGAAAAAAAAAAGAAAAAAAAACCACAATTATTATTCTCAGGTATGAGAACAGTTCCAAAACTCTATGTACATAGGTATATATAATATAGGTACCCGACGGGCTAATTTGTTTTACCAAAAACAATCAATTATCACCGTTTTTCGTTTTTTGTTGTTTTTTTTTTTTTTTTGTTACATCCATTGTTCAAAAATTCTATATGACTTTATACAATATGCGTAAGAGCAGGTGCTTGCGCGCCTGAATTTTTCAACCGTATATTAATCTCTACGTCACGAAATCAAAGACCTGTGAATTTATACATTTAGTTTTATTCGCGCGTATATATAGGTATGTATAGCCGTAATAAAATAATGAAAGTATCAATGAAACTTTTTAGCCCTCCGTGGCCAATCTTAGCTATATATCCGTAGCTCGGAAAGTCCAAGTTTTTCATCATCTCACGATCGAAGATATCCGCCGCGAGCGAGCGAGCGAGTTAGCAGGAGAACGGACAAAGAAAGATGAGCGGTTTTAGTTGAACTCGCGAAATCGGTACACGCGTATAGGTATCGTTAAAATACGGCTTCGGTATTCTAAAATATCATCGTAGGTGAATGAAGCGAATTAACTAAATGAACTAAATGAAGGGCCCAAGGAAAGGGCAGGGCGGTAGGGCAATTATCCTCGGTAGGTATATAAGGCGGACAAAGTACCCTCTATATTGTCACGCGCTCTGTGTCTTTCTACGAAATGTATAAAATTCCCTCTGACTAGACTAAACACGATCTCTCATGCCCGTAAAATTAAGAAGTTGAGAACGCGACGCGTCGCGACGGTCAGGCAAGCAGTGAAGCGGGGGGTTCGAGGATGGAGGGGAAGAGGTACGGTGGCGGCTGAGCCTGAGCCTGAGCCTGAGCCAGAGCCAGAGCCAGTGGCAAGAAGGGAAGGGGGGTGATGTGGGGAAAGAGGGAGCGAAGAAGGGTGGTGGTCTTTGGTCCGCGCACTGACGCAGCACACTCGAATCCCTTTTGTATTTTATTTGCCCCGTGAAATAACCATCGTTCCTCGTAGTTCTATACGACCTGCAGTTGTGATACTGCAATGAAATAAAAGATTTCAACGACGAAGGAAGTAAAAAGAACAAACTTCTGATTCAGTCGCGGAACTTAACTTGCACGTTGCAGCACGTGGCCTACTACTCTACTCATCGTTCTGCAACGCGAGTGGGGAGTGTTACTCTTTTTAACATCCCGCAAAGAAGAAGAAGAATAAGAGGAAGAATAAGAGGAAGAATAAGAATAAGAAGACGAAGAATAAGGAGATGCCCTCCTGCTGCTGATGCTACACCACTTCCCGATCTTGCTTACTTATTGCCTTCCCCTATACATTCGACGCTGTTTACATTCATCACATTCTTATATGCCCGCAGTCTTTCATCTACGTTTTCGTTCCCATCAGAATTTATCTTGTCTTTAAATTTTTCTCTCAAAAACTTATCGCAACGTATTCCCGCATATACATATTACAGTTTCATTACGGAGAATCGGTAAACCCGGTCGTAAACTACGCGGACATAATCGTCGCGCATTGTTTACTTTCACACGTTTTTTTTTCTTCAGATTTACCATGGGTTTCCGTGATTCGCAGTACATAGATAGGTACATGGGTATGGTATCGTGCGATGCGTTAGTTACGGTTTCAATATGCGCTTGGATTATAGTTTGCATTACTATTGCTGCACCACCAGCCTATATGTACTGCAGATACGTACGTATATAACCCGCGATTAATTCGTATCGCGAAACTTTCGCCGGGAGTTATGTAGGTATTATAATATGGGCAAACCTCGCCTGTAAGAGGAAAGATACGCGTATATGCTAAACCAAAGACTACGCCAATGATACCGAGCTCACCGACCTTCGAATCGGCCAGGCCGTTTTTGTGCTCTGACGCTGCAGGGCAGAGCGGGCAACAGCGGGGACAGACGGGGGCAGCTAATGCAGTCCTCGCAGCCAGTTCGTCGCACAAGAAGAATATTTTATTCTATAAAATTTAAGCTACTTAACACTATCGCGATTACAAATAATACGATTATACGGTTATAGGAAATATTTCACCCCTCGTGCGTAATCAAGGACGATACTATATGCTATAAACTTACGTAATATATATATAACATGTATAATATATGAATATGTTCCATATATATTTAAACAAATCGCGGGATAATCATTTCAGATATCATTATAATTATTCATATCACAGGATTTCGGTATGTAGGTATAGGTATGTGTATCAGAAGATCGATAGCTGAGAAGAATACGCGCGGTGATTTATATACATGTATAGGTATATCATAATGTATGTATTATAAAAATCAGTGAAATGGGTTTAAGATTAAGTAAAGAAATCGAGGAATATAATCACAGTATATTATCTTCATATTATATACTACTATATATGTATATATATAGAAACTAATATTTTTCGCAGATTTTAAAGACCGGTTCTAGATGTTTGACGTTCTTTCAGACTGCGGTCACTCGTTATTGCGGAATGCAATCCGCAATAAGAGGAGATAACTTTTTGAAAATAACATGAGCAATTTTTTGACAAGCTGTTTTGCCAGGTATATCATCTAGGTATATATATATATATATACATATGTGTATGTACATCCTTGCAAGAGTTCAAGGCACAATTTATTTAGTGTACTCGAGCGTGTACCACGTGTATCATCGCAACAAAACAATATCTTTGTTGTTTCTTTTTTTCTTCTCCTTTTTTCTATAGGTATAAGCTTCTCGATAAACAATCGATCCCATGTATAATTTGATATGAAATATTGTGTGTTATTTTCATTAATCCGCGCCTATAATATCACGTAGGTAGAAATATCGTTTCTTCATTCTCTCTGAATCTTAAAAGATTTGCTTTCAATCTACTCGCACGTATACATATATAGGTATCCAACGATCATCTCCCGCAATGTTGGCCAAAGTTATTAACGGTGGTAACTATGCAGCAGCACTTGCACTTATATGCAGCACGCTTGCATCGTCTAGACTTTCATCTAACAACGTCGAACGTTGCAGCGAGGCACCTTAACCACGTTAACTAACACACGAATAAACACCTCGAATGAAACGCGAAATTGAACGGATTCCTATTCATTTTCGAACTCTGTTATACTAGAAGATGAAAATTAATTTGAAAAAACAAAATAAACAAATAAATAAATCAAATAAAACACAAAACTATAGATGTACAGATTATTATGATTCATTTAGGTATTTGGATCGTTGAACTATTAATCCTTGATGACGAATATGTTTACGAAATCAGATGTAAACGACATGCAGTTACAGGTGTATTATACCTCATTGTGAACATCTACTCCATCATTTATGTCAAAAGTATCGCGTTTTTATTTTTCTTTTATTTTTCTTTATTTTTTTTCTGTTTTGAAAATAAAAATAAAAAACGAAAAGTAGCATAAAGAGCGACTTATAACACCTTATAATATAGTAAATATAACAACCCACCCGTATAACCGAATAAATTAACGCACTAATATGATATCCGCCAGCTGGTCGAACGAAATAATAATGTTTTATATTTTTACACCGAACAGAAACAAGAACAAAAAGCAAAAAACAAAAAATACCAAAAAATGAATAAATAAATAAATAAATAAAATAAAATAAAATAAAAAACAAAAAAGAAAACAGTATACAATTATGTACAATAAACAATAAATAACATGTCCTTCCAGATAACGTCAACCTCAACAACTGTATAACGAACAAAATAATATGTTATATTTTCATTATTTTTGCAATAATAACCCCCGATAATATCATTCTAATATTTATAATAAAGACATTGACACGCTAAAGAATTTTATAACACTCACTGACATTCCATAATATATTATATACCTAACAGAATATATTGTGAATCTATTAAAATTTAGATTTTTTTTTCAGCTACTACTATACCACAATACAAAGAAATTCTACTTCACAATCAATCAATTTTAATGTAATGGTAATCGATTACCATATGCGTATAAATATAATTATTATAATATATTATACTATATGTATAAGTATTTTTTGAATATAAGAATCAATCCGAAAATATTATGAAATAGAATATAATAGAAAAGTAAAAATGAAAAATGAATAAAAAATAATAAAATAAAAACGCGCAGTTTTTCGCACATCATTTTCATTTCTCGTATAATGTGATGAGAGAGAGAGAGAGAGAGAGCAATAATAACGTTGGAAACTTTTATTCAACCTATATAGTTTAATTATTATATCGTATCAATTATATTGTATAGTTAAAATATAAATCTGCTTGGTCATACCATCCGTTGGTTATAATATAATAAACCGTCATAAAGAAGAAAAAAAATAAAAAAATGAAAAGGAAATAATATTTGTCTTAGCTACTATAATATCATATGAATAATAGTTATAGTACTAAGTATAGTAAATCAAAAATCTAAACGCAAAACGTTATAGCAGGCAGCGCATATAATTAATTAGGATATATATAGGTATATAGGTATGTATGATACGAATTCATTATGTTTGAAAGCGTTTCGTTTTTCACAGTTATTTTGAAGAAAAGAAAGAAAAAAAAATATATGTAAAAAACAAAGACAGCCGAGTCGTGAAATTTTTGGAGATCTTTATGGTACACATATATGATATAATATATTACCGAGTATATTACATAATATTCGCCGTTTGCTGCAGCAGTTTCCGAGGTATAATAATTTCATGTCGGGGTTCATATATAGGTATATCTAAGGCAAAGGACAGATCATTATCTCGCGATGATTGCGACGAAAAGGGGAATCAACGAACATTATATAGTTGATCGAAAGAAAGAAAGAAAGAAAGAAAGAAAGAAAGAAAGAAAGAAAGAAAGAAAGAAAGGGTGAATATTATGAGAAGGGATTACTACGTCAAGTTCAACGTCAATAGATATAGCATTAATAATAATAATAATAATAATAATAATAATAATAATATTAATAATATTAATAATAATTAATATTAGGTTGAATCTGTTACGTCTAACGTTCTTTTCACGTGATTTTATATATGTATATATATGTATAGTATACATACAATATATACCTATATAGGTATGTGATGTAAAGAGAACCTGGACTTTTTACGCAATTGCTTAATTATAGTTTTGTAAGTAATAAGAGGTGCGTAACAAGCCTACTGTGATTTGATTAAAAGAACAATTAGATATTTAGCTATGTACCTACGTGGGTAGACAGAATAGTGAAAACTATACATATATACATTATATATAATATAATATAATATAATATACGTGTAAAATAATTGCATACTTTCAAGCACTGCAAAATTTCGCAGCTTTCATTTGCTATTATATTACGGATCAAAACTGCGAATTTTAACGTTTAAACATTGACTCATTCACTCACTCACTCACTCACTGACTCACTCACTCACTCACTCACTCTTCAAAGCCCTTATGTATATAAATATTTAAAGAAACACCCGTGTCCATTAAGATCGACAGTGTTTTTAGCTATATTTAATATTCCCCCCTTCCATTTTAATTAAGTCTTGAGAATAAAATAAAATAAAATGAAATAAAGTAATAGTACTATCAATACTTTAACGTACATACATAACTTGTATATATAATAATATATAATAAATATGAGATGAATAAACATCTGATTTCTGTTTAAAATTTACATATTTTCAATCTATGCAGTGTATGTATTCTATAATATATCCCCATTATTACACATAACAGATATGTATATAAACTCCGATTAGAATCGTTCGATTAATTTTTTTATCCTGATTTTTCAGTTCTACATATTTACTGTATGCAGGATTCATTGGCGAGGAAATCAGGCATCTAATCTATACTCTATTCGAGCTATCAATGTCCTATACTATATTATAGCTAAAATCATAGAATAGAATAAAGATGGCAGTATAAAATCAGCTGTTCTTTATTGTGCCTCGAACGTGCAGCTCCATTTGGATTATGACCACGAGTAAAATATTACAATCATTTTTTTCCCCACCACAAAACAATAAACGCTTGTTTTTACAACGATATTGAAAGAATTCTCTGCTTATTGTTACAGAGACAATATCTTAGGATATAATTAAATAATTATGCTGAATAGAATCGGGGGTAGTTGTTGTACTGCGACATGGTCACGAACTCTGAAGGTGAGATTCGTAGATGACTTGAATTATGCGTAGGGGTGAAAGTATAAGGCTAGATTTTTAAATGCAGAATTCAAATTCCAACTGTTTTAGATCTCAAGGTATCTACTTCACAAAAAAAGCTACACAGACTGGAAAGAAACACCGAAGCTGTCCACCGCTTTGGACTTTATTTCTAAATACGACGAACAAGCAACGGAGAAAATACTCAATGTCCTGAATAAAACTAGCGCCGATGAATTGGCAAGGTGAATATCGCTGGATTGAAATTTTTCATCAAATAAATATCAGTATGTTAAGTCGCGCGTAATAAAGATGCGGACTAAACTCGTTCCTTCGATTTTCTCTGGGTCGAGAATAATCAATTTTTCTTTGAACAATTATAGCTGGCGTTGAGCTTTACAGTCCCTAGATTCGTTGGGTTACTTATTTGGGGAGATAGAAAAGAGTGTTCATTCATCTATCGAGGAAATTGATACAGATATGATAGGAGTGAAATTGTACAGGTACAACATCGCCAAGACACGCGTACAGAAGATAGCCAGGTATCGGAGTACCAATGGGCCGTTTAAAACCATACAACAAGTACTTGAAGTTGAAAATTTTGGGGCAAAGGTGTTGGAGAAACTTGTCGTATCTATCGCCGAGAGTTCAAACAAAAAAAAAACTCTGGCGGATAAAGACTACAAGCCACCTTTGAGATTGATCAACTTTATTGCAACGCCTGCTTTAGATAACGAGAAAAGACAGGTGAGTACTTGTGCCAGTGATGTTATTCATTCAAAAATGATAATTGTAAATGATAAAATGTAAGGATCAACAAATCACCAATTGTAACTAAGTGCTTCTCATTATTTTCAGTCTATCAATACGGTGACGAGCATTTCTGTCAGCTCTAAGCAGATCAGTTGGGCAAAAATCGAATCTAGCGGTCGTTTGTTGTTGTGGGATAGCTTCAGCAACTTTGAGTTACCTAAAAAGGACAATCCTATGCTGCTGCACGATCTGGTAAGATGGTAACGCTTTGTTTGTATCTGAATTACAAAAAAATGAATGAAAACGAAGTAGATATCAAATGCTTTCAACTCTAATCAGACAGGATTGGGTTTATTCATATTTTCTAATTACAGGCTTTGAAGGTACGGACCATGTTACCAGCGTCTGATGTTTACGTAGTAGAAGCAGCACCGAGCCAGCAAAATTCTTTGAATAGTCAGCAGATTTTGGGCTTTTCAAAAGTACAATGCGTCCAGTTAAATACGATGCTGGCAACGCTGCTAACCACAGAATTCATTCACCCAAATGGTGAGAAAAATCGTCAATTTTTATCATATTTCGATATCGATAATGTGCTGTTAATAAATTGATTTTCAGAAGCTGAACCGGCGCGTTGGACATTGATCGACAACTGTTTTTACCTTCGACGGCAAATAACTGGCCACTTATTCAACTTGGTTGTTGGCTATGAAACTGTATCTGCGCGTAACGTTATCAACCAGATCATAGACAATACAATCTCCAAATCATTGGCGCATATTCCGCCGATAACTATCGACTCAATAACAATGGGAGTGTACGATAAAAGCGATCCAGTTAAAAAAGAAGCCTTGAGTCAGGCGCTACTAATGGCTGTTGCTTTCGCGGATCTGGTTGTAAACCATAATCCTCTTTCGTTAAAGGCACTCGAACGAAAAGGACCGAGATGATTTTAATTGACTTGTTATTTCAACTGCGAGTCGGTTCTCTGTACAATAAAGTCGTTACCAAGTTACCAAATCCAATTGTCTAATAGTCATGATTTTATTGCTCATTCTCTATCCTTCTTGCAACAAGATCTTGCCATTTGAATGACCTGCAGGCATTGTGGATGTCGGGGGATAGTGTCTTTGTGTTTATTTGTTTATTTATTTATTATCAACTTTTTACAACACTAATTTCTACTCTCTGCGTCCAAACTATTTGAAACATTCGTTATTGCGATAAATATAATTTTAATTATTTCATGACGGCTTGCAATTGTGACGACGTTATTATCCAGATGAAAAAATATGAGTCCTTTGTGAATAATTTCTTATCGCCCAACATAGGATAGATTAAAGTTAAAAAATCAATGAAATTCGCTGTGTGCTGCGCGATAGACGACAATTTGACCGACCTAAGGCTAGATAAAATTTGTTCTTTCATTTTATTATTTTATATATTCTCTTCTTCGTAATCAGAAGAGTCAGATGACGACGTTATAAGTGCTGTTGATAAGCTTGGCGTCTTTGCCGAGTACGGAAATTGCGAGATACGCAATTTTTGCGGATTCCAGCATTCCGGTAAAGAATGCGATCCGTTTGTAGACTTTTCTTCAGATATCGGCTCGACGGACCTCAATTCCATCATCGATCCTCGACGAGACGATCTTCTAGTATTATCTACAATTTTCAGTGACGTAACTTTCAGTTTTCTAAATGGGTTTAGCATTGAAACAAAATCTCATTCATGAATGAATAATTTCTTTTTTTTCCGCAATAGCAATACAGATTGACAAGAGAAAAAATCGAGCTGCAACCGAAGTCGCGCATTAGCCGGTGAATTGTTAAAAAATTAATCAACGAAGAAATAGCCAAGCAATTTCACCAACACATTATTATAATCAAATAAACGAACTTACACAACGAAGAAATGAGATGAGATGAGAAATACGACATTTAGTTTCACCCTCCAAGTATAAATACCTGTTATTCTCAACGGAGAATAGCAATACTCAAGTTGTGCGACCGAAGGTGTGCTATCAATGGCTTCTTGCGATCCAGTTGAATTTATTGAACAAATACTCTCTTGGCCAAAAAGTCCGATGACTGATTGGACTTTAGGCTGTTCAATTCCTCCTAGAAATACATATAAGTGAATTAAATATGAGCTCATTTAATCAGCTGTTATACGCCGCAGGCTTGAAGCTGACCCAAAAACGTAGCCGATGGTGAGTTGTAAGCCAAATATTCTTTGTTAGAACACCAAGCAGGAAATTCATTCTGTTTTACTGGACGAGTAGAGTCGTAATCGTCCTCTCGCTTCCAAGGCAACATTGTTTCCGTTGCTGTAGGAGTTGTCGCGCGCTGACATTCTCCTGAAAAATTATACACAGTATTGTAAAACTTTCTAAATGGATCAGAAGTTTGTCCACTGTCAAGAAATTGTTCCATAATCGGTTCCGGGTGCATTTATCTATTTTCTACCTTCCAAATCACGCTGTGATAATCCTAGCGGAGCCAACTGTGTGTCAAGAGTACTTGGGGGTTCTGGAATTGAATATGTGGTGTGATATAACTGAAAAGAACGAAATCTTATCAAATTTTATCAAGTTTACCTGAAGAACGAGCTGTGAATGTGATTCCAGACTCCCAATCTTCTTTGTTAGCGGGTTTGCTTCCCTCTTTGCATTCGGATTCGTATAGCACTTCGTTTATGTAATCTGGAAAAATCACTGAAGGATTATTTATGACCTGGGTAATCAAACCTTTACGATTTTCTCTGTCTCTTCATTTCTCTCGACGATTATCAATCGTATATGATCACACTTATTCGTCCTTATTGCGAAGTGATCGAAGAAAATATAGTCGAACTAATTATTCTCGATCTCTTTGTCTACCAAGCCTTTTAGCTCAGGTCTCGTACCTTGTGAGAATAATTTAGTGGATCCATTCTGTTGGAATTCTGGAAAACTGACATGATTCTGCTTTCCTTCCTAAAAAAATGTATCCTTTGTCACACTTTATTCAATCAAAGAAAACTAAGAGCAGCTAATGACCTTTCAAAGAATGTGAAATTTACCTTTGGTAATTTCTTGCTACGTTTATTTCTATGTTTATGCTCTCCCATCATGCGTCTTATGTTCATGTGCATTTTATAATTTACTTGGGTCGATAAGTCCCGATCATTTACAGCATGACGACTGTAACTAAGGCGGCGATGCTGTAATTATAACAAAATATTAAAAATCACATTAGCCAAGCGATGAATATATGTAATTTGATTTGCTCCGAGTTTTGGACAACTCACGCGTTTGTACGGCTTGCACAATTCCTCGGCCAGTAAATGGTGTATTCTGGCATCGGTCAAGTCTTTTTTGGATGGATTATATTCAAGTTCTTGGAGATCAATGTTCCAGCTAGATTCCAGCTGGCTGAAACTTGGGCTGAAATTATCGGAATGCGTATAGTTTTCCTTTTTAACAAAGGCCAAATAATTATTAGGTGAATTTGGGTCTTGGGAAAGGTTTCGATAGACTCACCTGCCGTTGAATTGCCCGGTGTTACTATAGTTACGAAATATTGCAGACATGCTTTCAGTGCCGCTGATATTTCCTATAGTCGAAGCATTTCTCCTAATGTATTCCATCGCATCTTTCATTGTCAATTTGGAATACGTTTCTAAAATTTTTGGCTCTGCCCCTTGGTGATTTCTCAACAGATATGGACGTATGAATTTGTTATCAAACCGCTTGAATCTGTGATAAAAAAAAAAGAAAAAAGACATTACAAATTTAATCATAGCATCAATGCATGTGCATATAGTATGTATATCAGGAGGACAAAGGAGAGATAAAAAGTCGCCGAGAATAAAAGAGAACTCTTTCCTAAAGAAAGAAAAAAGGAAGCAAGTGGCGGATGAATTTAGGGCATCTAAAAACAGCTACCAGGGTTCCCTTCTTTGCTTTTCTCCTCTTATTTTGTGCTCGTGTCTGCTTCGTTTTCTCATTTCTCTTTCTTCCTAATGCGAATAGGGAAGATTCCTTCTTATTTGAAACAACTAGTGAATACTCACTTGTCTCTGACATGGTAATTCCCATGTTTTCCCAAAATATCTTCTACACCGGTCATTGTGTGGTCCATTATCTGGAATACAAAAGAACAGTATTGATTGTTATATGATCATTACTGATTTATCAAACATATGATATAAATAAGATGAAATTGAAAAGAACTCTGGTTCGGAAAGATAATTTCAAGGGCTCTTACCCGTTCGTGAATCCTTTCGTTCATTGTAGGCTTTCGTTTTTCGGCAGTTTTTACGTTCAATATTCTGACTAGAGGTTTGATCGTGATTCCCTGAAAGCATTGTGATAGGGTATAATATATGGAGAAGAAAATTATAGATTATATTTCGTGAGAATGATACGAATGCGTGGATATAATATATTATATTACATTATATTATAATAATAATTATAATTACCTGAATGAATACTGTGAAGTAAATTACGGCAATTGTTGTCGTTATGAACATCGGTTGAAGTGGAACGTGAACAGGATCAATTAACAATACCAAAGCGAAGGCAACAGCACCACGTAATCCGCCGTATGACATTACGAACTTTTCTACTCTATCCAATTTGTGTAATCGGAATTGATTGGCCACAGCAGCCAAGAGTATCACACCTGTGAAAATGAGTAAGAAATACGCCGATGTGAGAACCGTTGTTTAGTGATAAGAAGAAAAAAAAGAGCAAGGGATTAAATTAAAGGGTTTTGTTAATTCCTTACCGATAATACGATACACGGAACAGAATACGATCGTGGTTACGACAAACCACGTGTTCCAGTCGTGTTTGTTATTGACAGTAGCTACGCCAAGGAACATGAATATAATTGTCTCTGAGCTACTCGACAGCATTTTCATTGTATATTTAACAGTGGTGTGAGATTTGTGCGATATGTTAGCTTCCACGTAATTTTTCATTGTTATACCACAAAATGTTATTCTGTAATGAAAAATTTACATAACGATATAATATCAGACCTATCGGTTTATTATACGGATGTTATTCAACTAGGTATAGGGTGGTCATATTCGAATTTCAGATTTTTCGAAGCTAAAAAACAAAAAACAAAAAAACAAACAAAAAAAAAGGAACCACCCTATTTGTATGACGAATAGCGGAAGGATAGGAAAATATAGGACTCACGCCAATATTCCAGACATGTGAAAGATCTCGGCGTTCAGATAGGCCAGGTAAGCCATAACGAATATGAATATCGGTTCAATCACTCTCACTTCGTGGGTAAACCTGGTTACGATTCCGGTCGCGAAACCCCACGCTACACCTATTATTGTACCGCCGATAGCGACCACTAGGAATGACGCAAATCCCGAGATTACGTCTGTATAAATTATACGGGACGGTCCCATTTCGCTGTACGCTTCAAACATGTTATAAAGTACCTGTAAGGTACAGGGTGTATATTCATTTATCAAGTTTCTATACATCCGCCTCAGGTCATTAGGTATATACCTCTCATTAGAGACACCTATTATACATATATATCTATATCATTATTTACCACGGTGACCGCGTCGTTCAACAAACTCTCTCCAAAAACAACAATGTACAATATCTCGTTAACGTGTATTTCCTCAAAAACAGCTAAAACGGCAACAGGATCAACGGCACTTATCAAGGCTGAGAACAGGAGCATATCAAGCAACGGTGTTGTGCACCCGAACAAACCGCTCTTTCCCAATAGCCATAGTGATCCGCCTGGAATAATATGACGATCGTGAAATAATTCGCTATTCTGCGAGTGGAAAAATCTTCGTCCGGCTTTCATGCGTTATGCATTGCGGCTGCTCACCGATCGAAAGAGTATTGAATATCGTCCCGAGAACGGCGAATAGTAATATAGTTCCCAAATGGTCAAAGAACAATCTATTCGGCATGAAGTATCCAGCGTCTAATATTATCGGGGGTAGCATATAGAGGAAAAATGTATCGGGTGTTAGCGGCGATACGTGAACACTACCCGCGTGAAATAGTAAAACACCGACTACCACCCCTACGACTATGAGAAGACATGACTCGGGAAATATCCTGCTCAATTTCGGTGCCATGTGAAAACCTGGTGGAGAAAATTAAGTCAGCTGTATAATCGGGTTAGCCGTTAGCGCGTGCAGGTCACGTGGCGGGATATAAATATCCCTGATAATGATAATTTTTAAGAAAATAACAATGACGGTATTACCTATTTTAGCGAGGCTCGCAAAAAATATCCATATCCCTATAACGAAGGGGGTTTCCACGCGGTGAAATTCAACGGTAATAATGTCGTACTGACGACTAGATTTTTCTACATGCATTTCGGCTTCCGCACTCGACGCGTCTTTTTTCACGGGTCCCATAGGGCCGAATTCCATACCGGGAAATGGGCTTCGCAAATCTTCAGGCACATCTTTATTGTAAAGACTTGTAACGGAGTATTTCGACGTTGTAGAACTCGGTTCTTTAGCTACTGCCGCAGCCGCAGGCGGTTCTTTTGCCGCACCGTTGTAAGCCGCATTTGCGGTTAATTTTATATCGAATATATTATCAATTTGGCCTATCAGACACATTACGTAAACTATATTCATCGGCGGATAAAACTTGGCCATTATTATTGCTGTAGCGCGTGAGAATTTTAGCGGTAGTTTTATTATTTATCATCTGTTGTGTGTCGTTAAGGAGACTTCAACATTTCGTCGTACGTAGGTATATATAATAATAATAACAATATATATCACACGCTTAATTACACGCGTTTGGTATTACGGTATTTATACTTGTACATATTTATCAGCGAACGAATATTCCTCTCCCGACCCCCAAACTCTTGGTAGATATATATATTCTTCGTTAGTCAATATTCATTTTTTCTTTCGATTTATTCATTTAATATATTATATTATTTGTTTTTTCGAGACAAAGAGAGGTAGAAATTCCCTTCAAACATACATGCTTACATGTTTCATTGGAATATACGTATGGGCGTTCGATATTATTCGCAGGGGAGTGCGTCGTTACTGAATATACCTATTCTATCCCTAGCCAGCTGATCGTTGACCGATAAACGCGCAGGCGTTGCGACGCGGTTTTATACGCGGGGGTGCGCAACCCTACGCCATACCACGTGCTCATACATACAATACAAACAGCTATCTACTATTATACCTATATAGTATATAGCTATAGCTACCCGATGCGAGGTAGGTTTGAACAAGGAAGAAAATCAACAATTTCCAGTATGGGATACGAATAATAAAGAAAGAAATATAGGGCGGTGGGGGGGGGGGGGGGGTCTATTCGCCAAACATTACCATATATAGAAAATAAACTTCGCACGGGATCATTAATTCTTATAGCTATGCTGAGCGAGAAAAATAGATCGACAATTTTATTACATAAATTCATAAAAGTCCACGTCGTATCAAATGTGAGATTATAGCTTGAGAGAAAATTTAACGCGAGGTTATATCTAGATATTAATTAATAATAATTAATCCTATAGCATGCAACTTGCCCACAGCATAAATTTTAATCCAAAATGCAATTAGTGCCCTGAAAATTGAAAATTCACAATTCACAATTCACAGATACTCCGATTCCTGGAGATTTATCACTTCACTTATAATATACCCCGATTCCTGGGGATTGACACTTCACTTAATATACCCCGATTCCTGGGGATTGGCACTTCACTTAATATATTCCGATTCCTGGAGATGCACAATTCGCCGATATCTTTTAACCGAGAGATTCGCGATTAACTTAAACTCTACATCCTCGTATAATTCACAATATTTGGGCGTCTGTTTTATCAGACTGTAACTCGTATAACTCGTTGCCGCCAATTTTACCGAGGTACGCGCTGGCCCGCACTCGTAGCGTAGGTTAAATTTTCCCGTAATCATTATAATCGCGTCGCGACAGTCGCATTTGACGCACAAATATCGAGGAAAACAATTAATACTACGTTAGAGACCGCGACAAATCATTAGACGTTGTTAATATTCACTGTAAACATATTTACAATATAAGACTCCCCGAGCGACGTTATCGAACGAACAATAATCACACGTAAACTGAAGTTAGGCGGACGCCCTCAGTATTAGAATTTTGAAATGCACGATTCTGATTGGCTCCCGACCGAAGTGACCATTGTAGCGGCAGAAAAATTCCGGTTAAAAATCTACCGAATGGAGGGAAAAGGACAACGGTCATCGTATATCTTTCCCCTCTCTATCACACCTATTTCATTGTCAAGAAATTATGTCAGACTCACCAATTGAACAATTATTCGATGAGATTAGCGAGCGAAATATTGGCATCAGACTCATTTAAATAAATTTATTATCCGCGATTGAAAATCACGGAATTTCACATCTAGGGATGTTGTTACTCACTGTTTGTCACCGTGATGACGTCAGAGTCTACCTAACTAGTCAACATGGAGTCTAATTGTGAGTCAAGATACGCGAATAAAGTCTTATAAAATAATTCTTATAAAATAAGTAAATAGTCGACCGGTATATCGGAGTGAAATTTTCTAACCAAACTTTGACAGCGTCTGGGTGTAATTTTGAGCAATTCAACTGCCGCCGCATGCCCCCTGCTCGGTGTATATTGTATACACCATCATACCCGATCGATATAACAGGACGCGCACGGTGGCGGATACGGCGGCAGTGGGCGTCGGTGGTGGTGGTGCAGGGCCATCCCCATGACATAAAGAGGATAGGGTGATATCGGTGCGCGTCCTTAAAATATTTTTGCTCGGCTTTAAATCCTTACGGACTAGGATGTAGTTATGCCCAAAAACAGTAGGAGGCATGCGATAGAATCAGGTACAAAACGTTCTTACGTCCGTCCAGCTGTACGGACGACAAATACAACCGAGAATAAACATTACCGAAGTATACACATCGGTGTTGTAAACGGCAGACGATGGGTACTCCTCAAGAAACGTCTCGGCTTAAATACGGACGAGGAATTGGCTGCGCATTTGTTGGATTTGGGTGAATCATCTACTAGGTATGAAGACATTTATTATAGAAATTTAATATCGAAACTTTATTTTAATAAGACGGACAGTATCCTACAAACATCGCATGCTGCGGCTCTCTTAGCTGTCACTTAGAGTTCCGTCACACTTTCAAGTGCTTAACCAATGCAATGCAATGCAATGCTATGCTATGCAATGGCTGCTCGCCTGCCTGCTGCTCAAACGTCAAACAGGCTCTCCCCTACTCCTCGACTCCCCCCTCCCATCGTGCTTTAGCAAATATTCGCGCGAATGTAAATCGATATTTGATCGGAAACCCGCGATTATTTAAAACACCATCTTTTTAGTGTTCAATAAAATGCGGAACTTTGTGTAATCATATATTTGAAAATCTTAATGAATTTTATTTCAAAGATCTAGCAAACGATGCCAAAACTCTTCCGACTGGAAGGCAGATCGTGGAAACGAAGGGACAGGCACAGGCGCAGTCTCGATAGAAGATGGAGTCGACGAGACGGAAGAGCCTCTGCGACGCAGTCCGAGGAAACAATTACCGTTGCCTTTACCCGTCGTAGAAGAACCCGAATTGTCGTCTTCAAAGGCCGCGGAGAAGTTGGAGGAGACCGAAGCCGAAGGAGAAGCGATCAGAGACACTAACAAAGTACATGTTAGACGCAGCTCTAGGAACAAGCATCATAAAAGTAAAACAAAGCACCACAAGGTGAAGCGTAAGAAAAGAAAACACTCAAAGAGCTTGGAAGAAGCGACCTCCGAGCTGAACGAACAAGATGTTGTTAACCCAGGAGTCGACGACGAGGAAATTGGTAAAGAAACGGAGGAGAAGACGATCTGTGAAAATGATCAGGATGTTGGAAATGACGGAGAGGCTGACACGCGTGAATTTCAGGAGCCTGGGATAGGGGTAGATTTAGAAAAGCCAAAGACTGAAGATATAGATAGGGTAGCGTTGGTTAATCATGTAAATAGAGGTAAAGATGGCTTTCCTGATGCTGTTCAACCGGATAATATAATTACGGGAAAAGAGCTTAGGGATGAGAATGTCGAAGGGGATGACGAGGATAAGGTATTGGCTGTAAATACTTGCAAGAAGGAAGCCGCTTTTGCTGTTAAGGAAGGTGCGACGGATCTGGGTAACAGGCAGCAGGAAGATACGTCTGATAAAAAGTCTGAAAACTCTGAGAATGTTTCTGACACTGATTTAGAAGGCGATGGTAACACTGTTCTCGAAGATACGGCCCGGGAACCGGAAGTCGAAGTACCTGAGGAGAGAAAGTTTCGAAAGAAAAGGAAACGTGTCAGGTACGAAGCTGGCCGAGGCACTGGGAGTGCAAAAAAATTATCGGAAAATACAGCGGAATCTGAACACGGGCATAAGCATCGTAAGAAAAGACACAAGCACACCGGCGAACACAAGAATAAAAAACATCACGATGTAAGAAAGGCTCCGCAAAATGGAATCGTTGCTAGTGAAAATGATGCCGAACCTGTTTCCGTTATAGCTAATATACCTCAGGCGATATCAGACTGTACTCCTCTTGAAATAAACTCTGAAAACTCGCTGACTGAGCCGCAGAGAGTCGCTATTAAAATAAAACTTTGTCAGGAATGCAACAGCCGACATTTACAAGACGCTTGTCCCTTGCTAGAGCCTCAATACGTTATATCAGACTCAATAACTTATCAAAATTGGTTGAAGAAGCACAAAGATAATCCTGAAGTCCAGAAGACTGTCGGCGCCAAAGATCCTATGTCCGAAGGATACGACAAACCACCTGACGACGGTTTTGAGTCTGACGAAGAGCAAACAAATTCAGAACAATCTAAGCAGAGAATCAAAGTTGAAAGTGAAGAAAAGCAGCTCGTCGTTGACAAAGATAGACCCATTTATGCCAGAGATTCGCTACCCGAGTGTTTGGAACTGAAAGTAACCAGCCACGATCATGGGCTTGGAGTTTACGCCAAGAGTCAAGTACCCATGTATGCTAGGCTTGGTCCACTGGTTGGAATTCCTGTTAAAGAAATGGACATACCCGATGATTTCTCAATGAGACATATCTGGGAGGTGATTATCCCGTTTCATTTGCTTTATTTTTTTATCCATTGCCAATTTACTCGAAATTCTGCCTTTTCTAGATGGAGCAGAACGGAAAAACTTCTTACATCAGTACCACAGACCCTTTGAGAAGTAACTGGACTCGATATATGAGGCCAGCAGACACCAAGGAGGAAAGAAACGTTGTAGTGGTGACCAGACAAGGGGAACTCCAGCTGATTACAATGCAGAATATTTCACCTGGGGTGGAATTGACCTACTGGGCGGACTCCCAGTCTTCAACATGGACGCGGAAGAATAAAATGGACAAAACTAGTGCGTTGTACACTTGTTATTACCCAGATAGTAGAAGTGGAAAAGTAATGATTATATGACTTAATTAATTAATTAATTTCTTTTCAAGACTGCGGAGGCTGTAATCTGAATTTTGCTCATCCAATTTACTATCGACTTCATTGCTGCATCTTTCATGACACCAACTACAGTCTTACGATCAGAAAATATCACTGCAAGGTAAATAAAAGTGAGAAGTATACAGGGGACATTTTTCTTCTGATTTACGCATATTTTTTTATCCAGGTTTGCGGAGCTGCCGTTTTGGGGAAGGACAACATCATGAAACACGCTGCAGAGCTGCACGCTGGTCGTGGAGCTTACCAATGCCAATATTGTAAAAAGTTCTTCTTAAGACTCAATTATTTGGAGATGCATAGAACTTACGGCTGTTCACAGAACCCACAAAGAGCAAGACCACTCTGTGATTTTTGTGGGAGGAAATTTTGTCAGCCTCAAAAGCTCAAAGTACACATCAAAAGAATGCACAGCGGTAAATCCTCCCTCTTGTATAACATTTCATAACATAGATTCGTTTGAGCTGTTATTATTTCTCATTCAATTAAATCGGAACCATGTTATACCTCGATTCTTATTTCTCATTATTTTACAGATATGTCCGAAGTGCTCAGAGAATTCCAGTGCAAATTGTGTCTAAAACTTTTGGGATCTCGCGCAGCCTTGCAACGTCACATGAAGGAGGTTCATCACAAGGATGTCGTTGGAGCTGCGACTTGCGATCGGTGCGGGAAGATGTTCCAGAACAAGAGTAATCTTAAGATCCATATGCTGACTCATAGCGGTGTAAAACCTTTCAAGTATGTTCATTCCGTAAACATAATGGTTTCGAACATTATTTCTCGGAAACATTCAAATATTTGTAAACTAATCGCATTCTTCTGTCCAAATCTCAGGTGCAAAGAAAATAGCTGCAAAGCCGCTTTCACAACTAAACAGTGCTTGCAGTTTCATTATAAAAAAGTACACGGGCTCACCGAGGAAATGATGCCGAAAATCGAACGTTCTGTAGCCTATACATTCGACGCTTACAGCGGGGGTCTTATAGAAGATACCGGGCGAGGGAAAACTCCTAGATTAAGTAGACAAAGTTCTCAGGTCAGTCAGATGTCCGGAAATAACATTGTTTCATGCACTTTGGAGGATCTTTGAAGCGGCAAATACAAGTCTCTGTTTTTTGTTGAACAGGATAACAGCAACAGCTTGCCATCGCTGGACGAATGCAGTTCAGAAAGCAGTTTGAAGGTAGAGACACCGCTAAAACCGTCTCAATCTAACTCAAACATCGTTGAGTATCAACAGAACGAGGATATACCTCCTAAGGACGAATTCGACCATGAAAGTCGGCAGCCACCTTCCCCGCAATCAAACACTTTGCAAATAACAGAAAACATCGAATCACACGTCGAAAATATCCGCACTGAAGCCGATTTGTATACGACTTCGAGACTGCAGAGTAAAGGCAGCAAGAAATGGATGGGTGAATTCAACACTCCCTCAACTCCGGAGATATCTGTCCAACCTCAGCCTCCCTCAGTCCCGCCGGATGTCTACGAATTTGAGGACAGAAAGGAAGAGGAAAAGATAACACAGGCTCTCATCGAAGAGTCTAAACTCGGATTGAGCGTTTACAGAAGAACTGAAAGTTCTAACGCTAGTTTACTCGTGGAAGCGGCGCTGGATGCGGCTGAGAGAGATATCGGAGCTGTTTCTAGCCCCATATTAGAGGATAACGACAGAGATACTAATCTGTATTCAATATCAACACATTTACATTCACCCATGCCTCAGAGGTCTCCCGACAACCACTTAGACTCTTACATTCAACAGCAAGAGCTAATGTCCCCTGCGCCAACACCCGACAATCGTCATACGCCGCCGAATCATTTGCATATGGATTACCACCTGCATAGACCGATGGATTACATGAATACCAGAACCCACAACATAGAACAGTACTTACACCACGAAGATCTGCCCCGAGTCTCATCTCCCAACAATTATATTCACGTTCAGGACTTAGTCTCGCCAGCTGTTACCCCTAATCCGAGATATCAGGATGTACATCACCACCAAGTACCTACAGACAATTTGTCAAGCGACGAGGGTGACTCTGTAGCTCAGAATTTGAGTCTATCCGTTAAAGAGAAGGCCCTCCAACTGGATCTCTCCACTTCTTACAAATACGACGCTATAGAATCTGATTTTGGAAGAGAAAGATCGAATTTCGAACCCCTGGTATTGAATAGCAGCGAATTGCAAGGGTTGGACATGTCCGCGAGAGGTTTTCATCACAGTTTTGGTGCTCAAGTACAGAATGCCCGTTATCATCATCATCTTTACGAAATTACAGAAAGGCAAAGCGTAGATCTAAGCAGAACTGGGGGATATTCGATGCCCTCACCACCCCCGCCTCCACCTTATCCACACAATGATGTGCTCAGAGTAGTTAGCTTAGACTTGACTCCAGGTGGAAGACACAGTGTTGATTTGAGTCTCTCCAGATCTCATCACTTGCATGGAACTGGAACACGGCTACTCACTAGCCCACAACCCACTAACGTTTCTAATTCTCATGTTGTGCCTGATACGGTTGATGGTAGAATACTATCGCCTCCACCGCCGCCTCCACCTCCTGGATACAATCCAACTTACCCGGTTAGTCCAGCTCCGTATCATCCGCCGAGACCAGGATATCATCATTATTCTGGATATTACTAATTAATAATTTATGAAACGATTTTAATATCTTACTAAAATACAATAATCATTAAGTAAAGCTAGTCCGATCTTTTTGGTAATCAGACTTTAGTGTTTAGCCAGATTGCGATGGTTGCTGCATTATAAAGTCAGGAAAGGAAAGAAACTAAATAAAATGAAATTTTTTTTTTTCTTAGGACCTTTTTAAAGATTCGATCGGGTGAAGATTAATTATAATTTTTAAAATTTGGACATGGCAATTAAGTGGCGAAGATTTTCAAGTTCTAGTCCAAATTCTTAAAGTAAATTTTTACGTACTCAAGGATTAGATCAAAAACAGATGTGCAAAAGTTTGTTTGCAGTGACCGTACTAGAAGCGATTAATAATTTATTACACGATAAGAAGTAAGACGTGTAATTTAAGGCCCTCGATAAGCAGTTGAAACAAAATTGTTATCTAGCTTTTAGCGTATATTCTTCTATTTAGAATATATGATATTACTGATACATGGCTGCCTGGAGTTACAAACTAGTTATCATAACTCGTGTCAGGTTTTTTTTTCGGTTTAATCTATATACAGTTCTACTACTACTACCCCCACGTGGTCATAATAAGTTTCTATGGTAAATTTTTGTTTTCTAGTCAAAACCGATTGATGCAATTTTTAAACAACTATTACATACGAGTTTTAAACAATAGTATCTTTGGATCATATTCTGAATATTCACAACGTTAACACTAACGTTTAGAATATAAAGATATTTATTATTAGGAATAATAGGTCTAAGGTTGAAGAAATATTTGCATTATTATCCGATGCTCAAATCCTTCTAAAAATAATTAAACTTGATATTTAGAGACGAGGGAAATAGCCGATCGAGCCTCTGCAAGCGACGATTATATTTCTAGACAACAAACTAGTATCAATATCGTGGCTGACTTAAAGCAGCAAATTATATCGACTCGATCAATATTGAAATAATTCCTCACAGCTATCGATATTTAAACTTTAACTCTCTATAAAAAAGAATAATAAACATACAAGTATCAAACCACCGTCAATTATGTAGCTAATCGGTATTTAAATTATCTACCATTATTAGAAATGGTTATTTATATTGGATAAATTTTATATTATTTTCTTTAATTTGATAATATCTTTCTATTTCTCTTTCTCACCTCGTATAATGATTCAGATATTTATATTATACATAAATATTTTATTTATTCGAATGATATTTTTCATTATTAAAATCAGGGATGATCCGTATTGTTAAACAAATTTTGAGAATCTGATTTTCTTCCGACTTGATGTACTTATAATTTTAACATACGATGTTATTTACTTAAGCGTAAATAAGCTACGGAGCTAATTCTCATATTCACATTACCCATATTTATTAGTATAACGTAATTTCTACCCATTATTAGTTATATCAACACCAAAGATCTAAAATATTGTAACGTATTGTGCCAAATTATATCGCAAGGCATCTGTTATCGTATTAAACACATACACATGTTCTTTGATTGCCAATGGAGTTATTCTGTGATTTAGTTCCAGCATTGAAAAGAAAAAAGATAAAAAAGAAAAGAAAAGAAAAATATAGCTACAAAGTTTAATCTATACGCGCAGTTTCTGAAACACTAATTATTACATATGTAAATTATTCAAAGATTGTTTTGTTTCTTTTATTTACTTTTGTAAATATTTATTATCATATTAGAAATTATTATATATACCTATTATATACTACATACCCTACTATTGTGATATGATTTTGTGATTTTATATTAATATTGTGGAATATAATATCCGTAGAACTTTTTATTATTATAATACCTTCGAGAATAACTCCATGAATTATTATTATATCTCTTAAGTGTGATATTATTTATTTGTTAATTCATCTAAGCTATAATTATTGTATTATGTAAATCTTATTTAATCAATATTGTATTCTGTATATTGTGCATATATTAGATTAAAGAGTGACAACAAGAAAATAAGCAAGGAAACAAAAAGCTAAAACAAAAAAAAATTAAGATTACTAATTCTAAAAGAAAACTCAAAAGAATAATGTTTATGAGTACAAAATGTGGCACAGGATATATTTATATCAGGTTTATTAATTTTAAGAAAAAAAAAACAAAAACAAAAAATAAGAAATAGAAGTATACTACCTACTGGTAAAACGTATATGATAATTAAAAAGACCAAAATCTTATTCTCTCCCAATAATAATTGTGGTTCTAATTAATGTATGAAATCTGATAAGATTGATTAAGATGAAGAGAATAATAACTTTCACAGTCGCGTAATACACACGCTGTAATTATCTTTATTCATCCCAGTTTTAAAGATCATATTAAGACGTAGAAGATGTTCTCTATCGTCGTCGATCATTCTACTAAGCATCTAATCTTAATCGTTCTTGTCACGCCCTCACCTGAATAAAATTTTCTTTGCTCATACCGCAACGTTACATTTTACTGTACAATGGATTGTCGCTTAATGGAACGTTAAGGTGTAAAAATCAATATTGTATAATAAGAAAATTGAATCTTTGGTACGCAGCGGGTATTAAAATAGTACTGATCTTAATTGTCAGTGCAAGTTAGTTCGTAATATCTTACGGATGCATCGTTCGTTATAAGCTTATCTTTGATCTAATATATTTTTATACTGTTTTTCATTTTTTATTTACATACCAAATTTATTGAAAGATTCTTATCAATCGCTCTGCTGTAACGTTGGTAAACAAAATTACCCTCAATACGCAAATAATAAACTGCTAACTATCAAGATTTTATTTCACTACGTCGATAATTCTGGCCTTAGTTTCTAGGTATGCAGTATAAGTTGTGTGGTTCTTTCTGCCTGAGTAAATGCCTATTGCCTAGGCTTCAGTTTGATAGAATCCGCAAGTGCTTATCCGATATCTGCGTTTACCACACTATCTAATAAAAATTCAAATAAGTGTTCGTTTCATTCAGATATAAATACAAACTGCATAGCTATTTTTTTTTCCGTACATGTAAAATGTAAATATACATAATGAAATCGTTGACCATGCTCGTATTAATCTGATGGCATAAATCAAACGAACCGAGGCATAATTATTATTCAACAGACAACTCTAATCAGCTTCTTAAGCTGACTTCAAAGGTCGATGCCTGCATATCCTGCAGTGTACAATATGTGCATAGAGATTATAAGAAATCACCCGTCTATCTGCCTAGTCAACAGCATTACAATTGGATAGTATCAATGTTGCTTTTGAACACGAGAGACCCAAGTATACATTACTTGCTCTTGAATACTCTTCAGGAAAGCTGAAACGCTGCTGTATTCTGAGTAACTTTACTGGCTCCAAGATAGTTACACATTTCTGTAAGAAATCCTTGATAATGATGCTACCGAGAAGATGTAGGTGTTTGAATTCTATGATACTACGGGTTGTCCTGTATCTCTAAAAACCATAATTCCGTTTCTTACAGATTGTTATTCTACGCAATGGAGTCAACTACGCAGTATGAGCTCTTCGCAGTTACCAGAAATGCCACCATGCTCGCACAAGCCTTCTCTATACAATGTAAGTACTTTATCTGTTTCAACGCTGTTGATTATTAATAACTAATACAATGATTTGAATTCTCTTTCTCAGGGTGAGAACTACGATGTTATCAGCAAGATAACTGCGTCGCACGTCACGCCATCCCAGGTACCTTTTTACAAGAAACCACTCCTTATGCACGAGGGATTTGGTCAATGGCTCTGGGACCATGAGGGAAAGAGATACCTTGACATGTTTGCCGGTGTAGCGACAGTATCTGTAGGTCATTCTCATCCGTGAGTTGAAACACTATATCCTAAAGAATTTTCTGATTGTGTAAAGAGCTCATAAATTTGTTTATCTAAAAACAGGAAGGTGGTGTCTGCAGTGTCGCAACAAATGAGCCGCCTAGCTCACACAACTCCGATCTACATGCAGCCACGTCTACAAGAGTACGTGAAAAAATTGGTTGCCAAGATGCCTGATGATCTTTCGGTTGTTTATATGGTAAACAGCGGCTCCGAAGCAACGGAACTCGCCTTTCTGATGGCACGCCTTTATACCGGAGCTCACGATATTGTTTCCTTGAATAACTGCTATCACGGGGGTAGCCACACAGCAGCAGCTTCAACCGCGCTATCCACTTGGAGATATCCGGTGCAACCACCTTCAGGACACATTCATGTTGGTACTTATTCCAATTCGAAACTCACCTTGATCTTCGGACACTATTAAGTCTTGAGAATAATCGCGATTCTGTTGATCTGAAAAAACTGTGACTGGTAAGTTAGTCACTTTAGGATGAGGAAACTGTGCTTGTTACAATTTTTTTAATCTGTACATCTTGCTTTTGATGTTTTTCCTTGTACTATGTACCACAGCAGCAAATTCACTCACATCAATTAGTAGAGCTTCACCTTTTTGACGCAAAGAATTCGTAGAAATGTTGTGGAGGGTATTCGTAATCAATCTTTTAATACTTTTCATATCTCTCATCACTAGGTCACCAACCCTGACGTCTATCTCGGTCCTTGGGGCGGATCAAGATGTCGAGACAGTCCAATAGCCCCTGGTTCCAGAAAATGTGACTGCCCTGGCGGGCGTTGTGTAGCTTCTGATAAATACTTTGACCAGTTTGAGGACGTCTTCAAGTTTAGTCTGTCGAACACCGGGAGAGTCGCTGCTTTCATTGCGGAGAGTATTCAAGTGAGTATAAGACATACTTGCTCCCAAGATGTTTTGCTCTGGTTAAAATATGTGTAATAATTTCTTGGATTGTTACAGGGCGTTGGTGGAACTGTGCAGTATCCAAAATGCTATTTGAACAGAGTTTACAATCTAATCCGTCTTCACGGAGGTGTCTGCATTGCCGATGAAGTACAGACTGGATTTGGTCGTACTGGGGAACATTTCTGGGGATTTCAGGGCCACGGTATTCAGCCAGACATCGTTACCATGGCAAAAGGTATCGGCAATGGTTACCCGATGGGTGCGGTTGTCACAAAACCAGCGATAGCTGGCACCCTGAAAAAAGCCCTCCACTTTAATACCTTTGGTGGAAACCCCATTGCTTGCGCCGTGGGATCTGCAGTGTTAGATGTAGGTAGCATACCGGACACAGCATTTCCTTAATTATCTTTGTTACTCGACGTCGGTGATATTCTTCCATTTTCAGTACAGGCATTCAATTTAAATTACAAATTCTTATGGCGTATGCAACTCATTGTCATGACAAGACATTGACTATTCAAATCAGGGTTCACAAGGTCTCGGAATCCGTAGCTACATTATGCAGGTTTCGATTGAAAGCCAAGAAGCAATTTTAAAATGTACTATTGTCTTACATTATATGATCATCAGACTCTGGTTATTACTTGACGCACCTACATGATTTGAATACCGTTTATAAAAGCGCTTGATTGATCGTCATTGAACTGAATTATGTTATGCAAATCGACTACTGATCAAGAAATTCCTGACTTTTCAGATCATCGAGGAAGAAAAACTCCAAGGTAATGCGCTAGAAGTTGGAACATACTTGATGGAGAGACTGAGTACTTTGCAAATTGATCATCCCTCAATAATCGGCGACGTAAGGGGTAAAGGCTTGATGATTGGCGTAGAATTGGTGTCCAATCCAGAAACTAAAGAGCCTCTTCCAGCTCCAGAAATGGCAGAGTTATTTGAAGAGATTAAAGACATGGGTGTGCTAGTTGGGAAAGGTGGACTACGAGCGAATGTAAGTTAAATATTATTTACCTAAATAATATACCGTCAAGGAATGATCGGATCGATACGTGTGGATTTTGAAGTTTAAAATACAAATATCCTAAATGGAATTTTTACAGGTCTTAAGAATAAAGCCTCCGATGTGTGTGACGAAAGCTGATGCGGATTTTACTGTCGAGGTCATAAATCGTGCAGTTGAGAATTTAAAATACCGAAATTTACATCGGGAATCTGTCTTCTGTAACAATGTGTAAACAGGCTTTGTGTTACTTGTATACATTTTTTTTTAAATAACTACTAGCTACAGAAAATCCTTGAGGATCTTGTAGTTGTTTGTTATTTTTCAATGTTTGTACATACAGGTATTCAGTTCTATTCAATATAATAGAAAAGTAAATGATGAAGACTGTATAAGATTATAGTAAACAAAATATTTTATTATTTCTCAAGCGTAAATACAATTTAAATAATGGTGAAAGCACATGCCAAGTTTCTTTCAACAGTTGATAAATAAAGATATTTTGAAAATACATATATGTATATATATATATATGTACTAGTTCTACCAATAATAACTAAACAATAGAGTATCTTAAACGTAAAACCGGTTATTAATGGTTTTTCGAGTTTGAATATCTATACCGGTGAAGAGATTCTATGAGTTATAAGAATCAATCAATAGCAATAATGTCGGCTATCGACTTACTATAGTTCAAATAATAAATACGTGTATAGTAAATAACTACGGTTTCAAAATGCACGCCGTATAATTACACCTATACCTTCTTATCTGTATCTATGTATGTATGTACTATATGATTTTATTCTCTAAAGTCTGTACATAGGCATAAAAATTTCTCTTCTTTACTATTGAGATGAAGAGAATAGAAGGTGTGAAGGTGTTCAAATTTTAATAATATATTATTGTGTGCTTTGTTCAATGTTATTATTATAGATTAGTTAATATAATTTGAATTAAATCAGACAACAAACTGATTACTGAATACCATAAAGCAAACTCTGCATATCACTGCAAACGTTAGATCAAACAAACAAAAATTCCTCATTTAATTACATTTATCACTTGAATTTGTTATCTTGTAGAGTAAAAACAATCAATCGAATGAAAATATTTTGGAAGCCCGAAACATTGGAATAAATATGATTATGTTTACATAAGTTTATCACAACTTAGCGAAATGCATGAAGAGAGAAGAAAATTACATCATAAGAAAATATCTGAATAAAGAATATGAAAATTAATCAAGTGAGAATAATTATTGCTGATGGATTATTTTTCTTCTGAAAGATTATACATAATAATTTCTTTTTCACCAATGTCTGTGTCATGTGTTTCTGCTTCTATTAATTTCACCTAATTTTATGTCACATTAATGTTTCTAATACAGAAAAAAGGATTTCAATACTTGATTAATTACTTGAAGATATTTCTGTACAGTTTATCACCTCAGAGATATGAACACATTTGTTATACTGAGGTATAATAATTATAAGATAAAGGTAATTGTCCTCAGAAACCTAAAGTATGTAGTGTTAAAATTAAAATTAATCTAATCATTTTATTAAATATAGAGAAGCAATGAAATATTTCTATAGACTTAAACTAGATCCAAATTCAGCCGGGCGCTGTTTCCAATAATAAATAGATATATTAAACAATTATGGTAGACCGAAGCATTATATCAAAAATATTCTCATTCGGATATATTTGAAAATCAATATGGGCTCCAAATTTTTTAGTCTAAATTTGTTCTGTAAATTATACTTTTTTACATTTCAGTACCGTTTTTTATATTTTAATTTTACATTTAGTCATACTACATGCTCGGGAGAGATGCTTGCCCAAATATATTGCAAGGCAAAGTTATACAACCAAAGGTTTGGTTCGATCTTGGTTCGAGCAATAACTCGTTCAGCCCCAAGAATACGAATCACTTAAACGACACTTTGCCGTGTCTTAGCAAAGTGTTATCATATCAACATACGAATACACGATATCTACAATAGTTACATATTTCAGTAATTGATAAAGAGATAAAAAAATAAATACTTGATCGAAACACTAATATTTATAAACGAACGAATTGCCTGAGTAAATGCACATTCATTTCATTCGAAGCAATATAGACAATATGAAACAAATAAATGGTAAACCATTTTTCGAATCATAAAAACAGAATCGTCTTTATAGAACTGCAGCTATTTGAATTTCTAGTGCCTTAATAGGTCGTTAAATAAAAGATAAGCTTATTCAAAGTTGCTCACATCATTTTTTACAGTTTGGCACATGTTTTAGAGAGATTACCTGATTAATTGATATCTCTAGAATTCGAATATTGTATCGTTGGACAATTATTTATTTGCAAATTCAGTTTGGGATTGTACCAGCTGTTGCTAGAAGTCTCTTATTATTCATCTGTACTAGAAGTATTAAACTCGACTCGTGTATGTTAAAAAAAAAGAATGATATCTAAACACCCTACGGCGCTCTAATTTTGATGCATAATTTATAAAGTCTTGTTTACAACAACTAAGTCTTTGACACAAAGTCTTTATCGCTTAATTTCTTCATCAGAAATTCAAAATGCTTCAACGCTATCGGTCTGAATATCAAATCTTAGATTTCGGTAACATTTTTTTTCCGAAATATTCTCCATACTAATAATGTAAAATCGTCAATCATTATTAATTGGACACGTTATCAGTACAGTGTCTATCAGATAATCCCGAGCTTTCAAATTCCGAACAATATCATCATTAGTTTTATAAATCTTCTTCCCTTCTAACTTTTTCAATTTCTTATTTATTTCAAAGCTTGAAACCATCATCCCGTATCACTGATAACTTATCAATTGCTTGTGTCTTTTTACTTCAAACTTTTCCTCCGTTTGATCAGAACACATTAATCAGCCTGCCAATTTACTAAAATATTTGTTCGAACAGTACAAATCGATTCATGTTTAATTTTTCTAACGAGTTAAATGCTTGTACAGTATACATATAGATATCTTTGTAATAAATGGGAAAAAACTTTCTTTTTTCTTTGTTCTTTTTGTCAAATCATTATTCTCTAGCTAATATCTTTTTAGATTTTAGAGATTTTCAAAGAAATGGAAGTTATTATCACCGTATCGTTTATTTTTTTTTTTTTTTTCGTTATTTCCATATCATGAAAATCTATCAATTCTTCCTGAACTTCTAGGGTCTTAAACATAGATAATAAATATACCTTGTTTCAAACAAAGGTATCATTATGCAATGAAATTAGACAAAACCATTTTAGAATCGGGCAGAGTATCGAGAAGGAAATGCGGAGTATCAGCCATTGAGGCAAGGTCAGCTTCTAGCAATGCTAGCTGCAGCTCTCTCCTTGCTTTTTGTACAATATAAACCATCAGGGAAACGCCGATGAGTATCTAAAGAAAGTTAAGACAGGAGAATCAGTACAAGGGATTTAAAAAACAGAATAGTTTCTCTTTTGAAGCGATAAGAAGACTGACTTAATCCGTTATTACCTGAAAACAGAATACCACATAACCAGTCGCAGCTGTTGATCTATCCTCGAGTACGTCCTGCATAGATCTCAGACTGCTTCCCAAATAGACGTTTATCAATTGCGCAGGTAAAAGGCCGAGCGCACTAGCAATGTGATATCCAAATCCGCTGATATTGCTGACCTGAAAATAAAAGGTAAATTTGTTGAAGCTAAAATCCCGGTGTTTTGAGTTTGTTAACTGAAACTATGTTCAGTTACACAGCTTCTTATCTTCCCGTGATTGATTGCGTCGATTTTCTAAGCTCTAGATATAAGTTATCAGGCTCAGAGGATGCTTACCGCAAAAATGGTATTCTGAAGGCCGAAAGGGATCGGCGTTAGCCTGGCAAACAAGACGACCTTGAAGGCCTGGGGCCCTGATATTACTCTCAATATTGCCCTGGCTGTATCGCTTTGCAACAAAGCTCCGATAGGCAGTCTGGAAGACAAGGCTCCTAGGGTTCCATGGGCTATGGCTATCCCCAAATTAGCAGCAAGTACAACCATGGTGATGCCTTTAATGATGCCAAATAAATAGCCGCTGGCAACGATCAGGAATAAATAACCGATAACAATTGGAAATGAAACTATGGTGAAAAGGCCAATGAATATTATCGTAACTAGCCAAGGATTTTGGTGCTCTATCCAGTAGAGCAATATCTTGATGTAGTCTCGACAGACGAAGACTATGGCTCCAAGGAAGGCCAAGGTCGCGACTGTTATTACTATGTAGCATAGAGAGTTTGAGTTCACGCAATTGCAGCGTAATGAGTTATGCGAATTTTTGAACGTTCTCAATCCGTTGTCACCATTCTCTATGCTAATTGTGTCCATTTTAATACGACGTTGTTGTTTTTTTCTTTTCGCTTTATTTACTTGATATTTATTTATTTATTATTATCGTCGTGATTATTTTAGTTCGAGTAGTTGGATTGATCTTAGAGTTTTAGATATCGTATCCAGCTGTTATAAGGCGTCAGTGAATTTTCATACGAGGAAAATACTCCGCTTTCGTAACCCTACGGTTCGCCATTGCGTTTTATTTTGAGAAACTCTTTTTTAGAGAACGTCAAATCGGTAGTCTAACCTCAAAATCATTTGAATAACTCCAAACTACGGATCGCGTTTGTCACGGTTATCAATTAACGAATGATTTCTAGTTTATTATCATTTCCCATTATTTTATACATAGGTATAGAAACGTTTACAAACAACCCTATACCATCACTGACATAACCACATGCGCACAAGCGTCGTCTGCACTGGCAATCAGCCGGAGGCCATATTTGGGTCGCAAGAATTTTTTTTTAATTACGTTCCGTTGATTGAAGAATATATAAAAGACAGCTCGCCCTGAGTAAATTAGTGAACCGACTGAGTTCGCTTGTCGTTGCAGAAGGTATCTGTAATACCGATTGGGTGCGATTTGTTCGTGGTTCAGCCGCGAGATGGCGAGAGTTTTTGTCTACCCGTTGGCACGAGGCCGATCGAGTGGAATTCATGGTTCATGGTTGCACTTGGGTAGCAGCATCAGCTGTTGCGGGTCAGTGGCCTTTGGGGCGTCAAAGAGTTCGTATGGGGTTGCGTTAACGAGTCTCAATAGAAATTCTCCGATAGGAACGAGGGGAAAATAACTCTTTGAATTGACGTGCCAATATTCGGTGAATTAATACAAATTAATCGAAATTAAGGCGAATTAAGGCGAATTAACTGCAAAGATTAAGGCGAACTAACGCAAATTACTGCAAAGATTAATGCGAATTAATTCAAACTAAAGATTAATGTGTCAATCCAGGTTTGAGTTATTTCCCCCTCGGATAGGAAATCAATTATGTTAGGTATTATTGTAATACAAACGTACTATTATGATAACTTGTATGTAATAAAGAGACTCTGTTAATTGTAATGGGTACACATTTATTGTTAAGTTAGAATTTGGATACACGAATTATACATACGTGACTTTGACAATGACTGATACTGTATCGCTGCTAGAACAATAAATTCCCTGACATACCAATTACCAATTGCTTCGTTATTTTCCATTTTTCCCTTCCCTCGATTATGCGTTTAAATAAAAACAATAGCAAATTAGATTTAATGCATTTTCAGCTAGTTATACAATTTTCGACCACCTCCTCGGGTCAGATGCTCTCCTGTTACCGGAAGTATTTTTCAACTTAAAATTTTTTAATCTCTGGAAATCGCTAGTATAAAATAAACACAGAGTCGTGCATGAAGCAACGTATATATATATGCATGCCTATATCAATACACCACTCCTTTCCTCCGCCAAAAATTTCAGCACACCTCCTCGGGTCAGATGTTCTCCTGATACCAGGAGCAATTTTCGATTTAAAATATCTCTAACTCTGAAAATCGCTAGTATTAACTTGATATAAGACGTGCACGAGGACACGTATGCATGCCTATATCAATACACTATGATTCATTCCCCCTCTAAAAATTTTAGAACACCTCCTCGGGTCAGATGTTCTCCTGATACCAGGAGTATTTTTCGACTTAAAATTTTAAAACTCTGGAAATCTTTAGTATAAACTAAATACAAAGACGTGCATGAAGACACGTATGCATGCCGATATCAATACACTATACTCTTTGCCCCCACCAAAAATTTCAGCACCACTCCTCGGGTCAGATGTTCTCCTGATACCAGAAGCAATTTTCGATTTAAAATTTCTCTAACTCTGAAAATCGATAGTATTAACTTGATATAAGACGTGCACGAGGACACGTATGCATGCCTATATCAATACACTATGATTCTTTCCCCCTCTAAAAATTTTAGGACACCTCCTCGGGTCAGATGTTCTCCTGATACCAGGAGTATTTTTTGACTTGAAATCGTTCGATTTTCAGAGTTATAGAAATTTTAAATCGAAAATTGCCCCTGGTATCAGGAGAACATCTGACCCGAGGAGGTGTGCTGAAATTTTTGGTGGGACAAAGGGATAGTATAGAGATATAGGCATGCATACACTGCTCCGGAGTGACTCTTCTGGCAGTTGATACCTTTTTTTCGGAGTGATTTTTCTGGCAGTTGATACATTTTTTCGACGTGATTTTTCTGGCAGTTGATACCTTTTTTCGGAGTGATTTTTCTGGCAGTTGATACCTTTTTCAAGGAGTCGTTTTTGACACCATGAGGTATCAACTGCCAGAAAATTGACTCCTTAAGAAAAAGGTATCAACTGCCAGAAAATTGACTCCTTAAAAAAAAGGTATCAACTGCCAGAAAAATCACTCCGAAAAAAGGTATCAACTGCCAGAAAAACCACTCCGAAAAAAAGGTATCAACTGCCAGAAAAATCACTCCTAAGCAGCGTATGCATGCCTATATCAATACACTATGATTCTTTCCCTCGCCAAAAATTTCAGCACACCTCCTCGGGTCAGATGTTCTCCTGATACCAGGAGCAATTTTCGACTTAAAATTTCTAAAACTCTAAAAATCGAACAATTTTGAGTCGAAAATTGCTCCTGGTATCAGGAGAACATCTGATCCGAGGAGGTGTGCTGAAATTTTGGAGGGGGAAAGAATCATAGTGTATTGATATAGGCATGCATACGTGTCCTCATGCACGTCTTACATTTAATTAATACTAGCGATTTCTGGAGTTGAAGAAATTTTAAGTCGAAAATTTCTCCTGGTATCAGGAGAACATCTGACCCGAGGAGGTGTGCTGAAATGTTTGGAGAGGGAAAGAATCATAGTGTATTGATATAGGCATGCATACGTTGCTTAGGAGTGATTTTTCTGGCAGTTGATACCTTTTTTTCGGAGTGGTTTTTCTGGCAGTTGATACCTTTTTTCGGAGTGATTTTTCTGGCAGTTGATACCAGTTTTCGGAGTGATTTTTCTGGCAGTTGATACCTTTTTCAAGGAGTCGTTTTTGACACCATGAGGTATCAACTGCCAGAAAATTGACTCCTTAAAAAAAAGGCATCAACTGCCAGAAAATTGACTCCTTAAAAAAAGGTATCAACTGCCAGAAAAGTCACTCCGAGGCAGCGTATGCATGCCTATATCAATACTCTATACCCCTTCACCCGCAAAAAATTTCAGCACACCTCCTCGGGTCAGATGTTCTCCTGATACCAGGAGCAATTTTCGACTTGAAATTTCTCTAACTCTGAAAATCGCTAGTATTAACTTAATGTAAGACGTGCACGAGGACACGTATGCATGCCTATATCAATGAAAAAAAATTGAAATAAAAACAAAACTAATAATATAAAGACTAAAAGATAAATAAATTGAAATTGAATTGAAATTGAATTCAAATCGAAGCGAAAAGAGACTAAAGAAAAATTTCCCTCTGAAATGAATAATCGCAGGGAGGGGAAAGGGGGAAATAACAAAGCAATTGATTGATTATTCATATATTCAAGAATTTATTGCTGCAGCAATTTATTGATACAATCGTATTCATCGTCAAAGTTATGTAGAATTCGTAAATTGTGATTAATTCTTAAAAATAAATATCAAATATAAATTATTCGAGTATCTTTATGTGCTTCCTGGCTTAGGAGTTATTACAAAATAAACTAAGTCCGTATTACAATAAGATCCTATTTAATATAATTAATTTGAATAAGAATGACGAGTGTTATAATAACACTGCGTTCGGAGTATTTCCATCGAGTCTCGTTAACGCACCCCATGCGTACTCGTTGAGGCCGCGTGGGCCACTGAGGTTACTGACCCCGTGACAGGTGCTATTACCCTAGGTCAGTGCTACTTGTCAGTAAGTTGTACCAGCGCCATCTCACAGTCGCATTGTAGAACTATTTTGTGCCGATAACGTCGTGTGCCGATAACGTCGTGTGCCGATAACATCGTGTGCCGGTAACGTTGGTATCAGCCAATGTATGGCGTACCCATGTCGCGGCAAAATTAGTATTCAGAGATTTTTTCCGAAGATATGAATCATTATATAAATATTGAGTTGAGGATATAAATATACAATATTATATATAATATAGATATCGAGTTGAGGATACAGATATCCTATATTATATATATAATATAGGATATCGAGTAGGGGATACAGATATCCTATATTATATATATAATATAGGATATCGAGTAGAGGATACAGATATCCTATATTATATATATAATATAGGATATCGAGTAGGGGATACAGATATCCTATATTATATATAATATAGGATATCGAGTTGGGGATACAGATATCCTACTACTGTCCCCCTTCAAAAATTTCAGCAGGAGCATTTTTCGACTCGAAATTTCGCTAACTCCGAAAATCGCTAATAGTTTAATTATATAAAGACGTGCATGAAGCAACGTATGAGTGCCATTACTATACATTCTCCTTTTTTTCCGGCAAAAACTTTAAGACACCTCCTCGGATCTGATGTTCTCCTGATACCAGGTGGATTTTTTCGATTTAAAATTTGTCAGACTCCAAAAACTGCGTGGTATCAGGAAAACATCAGACTCGAAGAGGTGGTCGCAAAGTCTTTGACTAGCTGAAAATGCATTAAATCTAAAATTACCTACTGTCCTTATTTGGAATGTATTATCGCAGCATTGCAGGGAAGGGAAAGTATGGAAAATAAGAAAGCAATTGATCATTCATAAATCTAAGAAGTTATTGATACAATCGTATTCGTTGTTAAAGTTATGTAGAATTCGCAAATTGTAATTGATTCTCAAAAATAAATATTAAATATAAAATGTTCGACTATCTTTATTTGCTCCCTGGCTTAGGAGTTATTGCAAAATAAACTACGTCCGTATTACAATAAGATCCTATTTAATACAATTAATTTTACAAAGAAGTACGAGTGTTATAATAACACTGCGTTCGGAGTATTTCCATCGAGTCTCGTTAACGCACCCCGTGCGTACTCATTGACGCCTCGAGGGCCACTGAGGTCACTGACCGCGTGACAGGTGCTATTACCCCAGGTCAGTGCTCCTTGTGGGTAATTTCTACCAGCGGGTAGGCAATGCTCCCGCCATCTCGCGGCCGAGCCTTATAATAAGGCGTACCCTACCCTGTCGGTATTAAAGAAATCTCTGCTCACAAATTCAATTTACATAACTCGCAACACACGTTGTCATGACGACCGGCTGTCAGACGCCACGCTGAAGGCAACAACAACTTGAAATGTCAAATTGAACACAGACTTGACGAGATGGACGAATTGGACGATGATTTATTCGGGACTATATCGAGGAAGAATAACTCGTCGAAGTCTAATCCGCAAGCAAATATTGGTACTAGGAAGAAAGTTGTGTTTCATGGTTCGCCGTTTTGTTATCATTCCGCATCTCTTTCAAACATCATATTATTCTTCTCGAATTATTATTTTTCTGCTATATATTCAGCATTAAATTATACAGTTAAATTTCCTATACGTAGTACAAGAAGTAGCAAAACTCATTCCCCCATTTACTCACAGATTTTAACGAGGATGATCCACTGGCCGATTTACTATCAGACGATGAAGATTTTCAGACAAATACCGCCCCGTCTGGTGTGCAAACTAAGGGGAGCTTTGTGTCAGATTTATTTGGTATAAAGAGTTCAGATGCTGCGGAAGGAAACACAACGCAAAGCAAACCTGGGCCAAGGTCGAGTTCGGTCCTTGAAAATGCACCAGAAATAGCTGACAAGTCGATAGCTAAGTCAGAAGATTGGATCAGGCTTACTACAGCTTCGCCAAATAAAGTATTAGAGGAAACGCCGAGACCCAGAGCTCCTCAGCGGACTAATAACGCGATAAACGTTGCTGATAAGACTAAGAAGTCCTCCTTGATGGAGGATTTGTTTGGCAGTAGGCCAAAGTCAATAGCTTCAAAAGAGAAATTCATTACCAAAGAACCGGTTATTGCTGGATTAGAAATGTCCGAATTACAGAAGAGGTCTGAACAATTATCAAAGCCCAATTCTACGGGGTATGCGCCGTCTCTTTCAGCTCCCAGAGATTCTCGTAGAGGTAGAAGAAGCTCGGGTGGCATTGTCGATCCTCTCGGAATATTTTCATCCCTTAATGTAGCTCCCGAGATATCTGAGGTAGAATAGAGCGAGACCAGCCCCTATCGATCAGATCCGTTACAATCTAATTAAATTCTATTGATCTATTCTTACAGGCAAAAGATGGACCAACAGGGACCAAGGAGATTGCAAAAAGCGTCGAGGTACCGACGGTAGACTTGCCCGAGTGGCTTGGTGGTCCGAAAAAATTAAACGAGAGCATCAATCCCCAAGCTAAGAAGGACGTGTCTGGAGATATGTCCTTGGATGTTTCTCACACTGGCGCGAATCTTCCTGAGGCCATTGGAAATGAAGCATTGGAAAGTTCTGGCTATCAACTAAATTACTCTGAGCATTTTTCTGCCTTGACTGGTACACAGTTTGATCAGCAAGCAACTATGATGTCTCTTCAGCAACAGGAGCACGAGCTAAGGACAGCTGCGATTTTGTCTAAGCAAAGTGAACAGCTTAATAAAATGATAGAAAGTCAAAGGAATCGACTTAACGAGCAAGATAAACAGTTCAATGTACTTATTAAGAGGCAAATTGACCGGCAAGGTTTGCTCGAGGCACAAATGAAGGCACAACAAGATCGCATAAACTCCCATCTTCAAGTGCGCAGTGTTTATACTTTCGAAGCATTTGGTTATTTCGAAATTATCAAGCTTTGAGAATATTTGTCTAATCTTGTATGACTTTGTTTCTAGGTATTATTGGCTCAGCCTACTTCTGTGCCAATCCCATCGTCGGTTATTGATGGTAAAGACTTGAGCAAAGGAGCTGAAAAAGATGACGAGAATCTAATTGCGTTTGAAAATATTGTGAAGAAGTTAGAAAGTGAGAAACTATGCTTTGAAAATATCTTGGACAGGTTGAGGGATCAGCATGTTAAAGAAATAGCGATAATCGAAGAATCTTATATGTAAGAAAGCCGTTCGTTAGAGGCTTAGGACTTCTTCTGAATTCTAATCCTTGTAATAAATATTTTATACCCAGGAGACAGATAGAGATGATCAGTCAAGGGGCGGAGAGATTAGAAAAACGGTTACGCCAGGATGTAGAATTGGCTGAAGCTGACTACGAGGCTAAGTTCCAAAGAATGCGAGAAGAACAAGAAAATCTGAAGATAGCACATGGTGAGGAAATAGAAAAGCTTAAGGTACAACACAAATACTGTAAAGCGTATTTGATTTCGGACTTAGAATTTCGTTTTCTGATTTCTGCATTATCACTGTATTTCAACTAATGAAGGAAAATTTTCACAGAAAGAGAACGTGCAACAGATACAAGAAATGCGAGGTCAGCAGCACCGAAATCTAGAGCTGGTACAAAATGAATATATTGAAACAATTGAAAATATCAGCAAGGCGAAAGACGTAGAACGGGAAACAATAGCCAGCGCAACTACCCAGACCACGAATCTCAGCGATACGCTGCAGATAGTAAAAGTTACAATGACTGAGATTGGGGCACTGAAAGTCAAGCTTCAGGAAAATACGGAGGACACCAACCGGGATAGAGAACTTATTTTAAAACAGCAAATCAATGAATTAAAAGGTTTCCTTCGCTCATTGACCCTGCATTTTGAGCTCTAATCAATCGCTAATAAGTTCCTGAATGTATATGATTCTAGATTTAAAGGAGTACTTGAAACAGCAGCATGAATCTTTAGAAGCTGATCGCAAGGAGTTAGCTGATGCAACGAGAAAAATGGACGGTGGAACTATGCGGATGATTTCTGAATTTGATAGGCTTGTTAAGGAGAATATTGAAGCCGAAAACAGACTGAAAAGCAGAGAGGAATTGCTTCTGAAGGACAAAGAATTACTGGATTCACAAATTCAATGGGAACGCAATCATATACAAGTATGATGAACAGATTCAATCGACCAATTAACAAACGTGTTCAAATTTTAATTTCTCCTATTTTAAAGGCAATGAAAGACACGTGGATTAGAGAGCAGGAGAGACAAGCTAAGCAGCTTTCTGAAGAGCGGAATAACGTTGCGGCGGAAAGAGCAAGACTTGAGACACTCCAGAGGCTAAAACTGGATGATAATGATACAGCAAAAACAGAGGTAGATATTCGGTATGATGTTTTTCATTACCAAAAGCTCGTTTACCAGAAGATGAAGTTCTGTTTTTTAATTACAGCTAGAAGCTGCTCTTTCTACAGCGCGGGACGCTGCTAATCTTGCTAACAGAGAGAGACAGAGGTGGCGGGAGAGATTGAACGAGCTTGAATTACAAAAGCAGCAGATTAAGGATAAAGAAAATTCGTTAACACTGCGTGCTAAAGAACTTGAAGATCTTACTCAGGTGAGAAAAGGTCGTTTTCTAATCCACAGAGTTCGTAGATAATTCATATCTCTATTTTAACATCCTTTTAAATTATTTCACCACTTGCAGTCGGCCTTGGAAAAGCGAGAGGAAGGTATTAGGGCTTTAAAAGAGGCTCGTTATCTCGAAGAACAGCATAAAGCATATCTTTCCCAACTGCAAATGCAATCTCAAGCCTTGGCGGAGCGCGAGAACAAAATAGCTGCCGAAAAGTTAGCTCTGGCAAGGTAAACAGTGGGGAAAATCAGTCTTAGCACAGCCTAATCCTTTGCCTTTGGATTATCGACTATCTCTCTCTGTTTAGATAATAAATCTAAATTCCTTGCTTGTTTTTGTGTCGCCAGAGAAAGACTGACTTTGAGAATGGGACAGACTGATAAGCCTGAGAAAGATACAGGGAAGACTAGTGGGCCAGTGAGCTACGTTATGGATCAGCATTCTCATCATCATTCGCAGTTCATTGATTTGCCTGATTCCCAAATGACGACGACACATTTCAAGGTAATTAAACCAAGACTTTTCCACTTGTTAGCGATGGGAGGAGACATTCTTTCACTTCAGAGATATAAAAACTGTTCGTTTTCTTTTCAAGGATATCGTAGATCCACGCCTAGTTCTGCTCAAGTTGGGTTTGGATGATGAACTAGATGTGACTAACGACTGCCTAGGAACAATGCAAAGTATCCATCAATAGATGTAGTTTATAGAACCAAGTACTGTGAATCATTTCTTAGCAAAAATTCACTAGATTTATTTCATATATCTGTAATAGAGTATTTATAAAAGTAAAAAACGTTTGTAAAAAGTGAATGGAGTAGCCGGTATTATTTTTTGCTCCAAATCCTCATCCCATAAAATCCCGATCACCGTCATCATCCTCGTCATCATCTGAGACAGAAAAATGTTATTTCTGATAGAATGACAAAGTATAATTTTCTTTTTTCAATTCCCTCCTAACTCGTTGCTAAGTTATAATCAACAATCACAAGTATTTATGGAAAGCAGGATTAGTCTCACCACAAGAAAGGACACAGTTTTTGATAAGCTCTGTGTTTTCCTTCAATGCTCCGACTTGGTTGACCCTAGTCTTTGATCTACTAAGTTCTTGATTTACAGATTCCCCGCATGCGTTCTAAACAGAAATAGCAACAGTTATTAGGTAAATCGGTGAGGACGCATTGTTTCAGGTTTAAAATTGAATAGATATAATATTTTATAATCATTCTTCATTATCGACTCACGATTTCTTGGCATAGTTTAGTTGTGTCCAGATCATTCTCAGGCTCGACCGATTTTTGAACCTCAGGAAATTTGTTTATGAAATTAATCGCCTCTGATACAAAGTTTAGGGTATCTCTGTAAAATTTGATCAAAAATAATGAACGCCTTAATACGATAGCGTGCGTTAAGAAAAAAATATATACAATAAGAGGATAGTAATGACGTTTACTCACTGGTGATGTTTGTGTGTAACGGGTAACTTTGGCGAGTCAGACTTAGAGTTTTGAATAATTTTTTGTAAGGCGTGTTTCTGCGCTGACATAGTTTTTAAATTCTTTTTTATATTCGATGTGATACTAGCTTCTTCGTCTGAAATTTTTTTAAACATTTTTTTTTTTGTTTTTCACACGATTAATGAGAAAGAAAAGAATTTTGGGAGACAGTTAACCGGGGTGGTTGATAGTTACCTTGTAAACCCTTCAGTTTCCTTAGCATATCGTTTAGCTCAATCGTGCTTTTATTCTCGCGATATTTATGATCCTCAAGTTCTAATTCTCTGTGACGTTGCAACAGTTCCCTCATAGAGTCAGGGCTCATTCCTCTCGTATCCATTTCTAGATGAATTCCGTATAATAAATAAATAAAACGATATGAAAAAGGCTTGTTTGTCACTTTTCTGATTTACAAACGAATGTAAACACACACTGTGACACACAGAGTACAACATAACCTAAACAAAGTTACCGGCTGAAATAATTGAGTTAGTAGTTAGTGGCGCTACCGCGAGATGGCGCGAGGTGTCTGGTCAAAACCCTATTTGACACATGTCATATTTTTCAAGTTCATTCATAGTTCGCACAGTTCATTCATCTATTCCCCATTGCATTCGATTGATAAATAACTGTTCATTGATTAAACATGTTCTCGTTTCTCTCGTTGAATATATGCGCGATATTAATATGGACAGCGATTATTATAATTGTTTGGTTATCGACGAGAAGAAAGAATAAGAATGTGTGCGTATTGGTGCTTGGCGACATAGGGAGAAGCCCGCGAATGCAAAACCACGCTTTATCATTCGCCAAAGAAGGTTATAAAGTCGATGTAATCGGCTACCCTGGTTCACAGCCTCTAAAAGAACTCCGGGAACACCCGAACGTCGATATACGATACATGAAACCGGCTCCAAATCTACAAGAACGTATGACCAAAAAATTAAAATATTTTCTCACTCAATTCAAAGAAATTCAAAGAAATATCGCCTAGCATTTAACCCGTCTTCATTTTTTTTATTTTCTCTACTATCGCAGGACTTCCGCGTCTCTTTTCGTACGGAATAAAAGTCCTATGGCAGTGCGTCACCCTCCTCATAGCCCTGGCTTCAAAAAGACGATCCAGTTATTTAATACTACAAAATCCACCGGCTATACCGGCCGTTCCTTTATGCTGGCTTTACTGCGGACTCATGCACATTCAGCTCACTATAGACTGGCACAATTATGCTCATACTATACAGGCTCTTGGCTCAGGGTCCGAAGACACGTTCGTTAAGCTGACCCGAATTATGGAATTTTATTTTGGATCAGGGGCGCACAGCAATCTATGCGTTAGCGAAGCGATGAGAATAGATCTAGAGAAGAAATGGAAGATAACGTAAATTTATATCATTATATTTGGGGATTATTAACGCATGGTTTAACTCCCTTTTCGTTTTTCAGAGCCAAAGTATTGTACGATCGTCCCTCACAAGAATTTCATCCAATTTCATTGGCTGAAAAGCATTCTTTGTTGGTGAGATTGAGCGAGAAGTACCAAGTCCTTTGTGGTACAGAAAAGGACTCAACGGTATTTACCGAAACTTTGAAAGAGGGTAGAGTTGGTTTGAGGAAAGAACGGCCTGCGATGATAGTTTCTAGCACTAGCTGGACACCGGATGAAGATTTTGGAGTTCTAATCGCTGCTTTGCAGGGTATATTTCGTTTAAATATTCTGCAGATACTTTCATCTAATGAAATTCAAGCAAAACTGAATTGAAACCTTGTTATCTTTGCAAGATCTTTGGATATCTGATTATTCGGATTTTATTTTCTCCTCTCAGAATACGAAGAAGCCTTCGCAGCTGAGCAAATCGGTCTACCTGACCTGATCTGTTTTGTAACTGGAAAAGGTCCTCTCAAAGAATTTTATACATCTATAATTGAATTGAGGAATTGGAAGCACATCACTGTACTCACACCTTGGCTTGAGAACGAGGATTACCCAAAGCTTTTAGGCAAGAATTATGAAACTGCATTTGAAGCGGAACTATGACGCTCAAAAGATTGTTCCTTTCTATTATAAAACAGAAGATTTAAGTTCCTTTTATTCTTTACTATTTTCAGCCAGCGCAGACCTGGGCATTTGCCTTCATACTTCTTCCAGCGGCTTGGATCTTCCTATGAAACTTGTGGATATGTTCGGCAGCGGACTTCCTGCATTTGCCTATGACTACCAGTGGTGAGATTCAATGCAAATTCTGAAACTGTTTGGAATTAGCTGAGTCTGTGTTGATAATTGAACCATTTTCTTTATAGTCTGAACGAGCTACTTGTACACGAACGAAATGGTATGGCCTTTTCCGACGACAAGGACCTTGCCCGACTTTTGTTGAAATGGTTTAAGAATTTTCCCGATAATGAGGAACAGCGAGCGAAGGATTATAAATTTCGTGAGCAATTAAAGATTTATCAAGAGCATCGATGGCATGATAATTGGTTGGAAAATGCAGCACCTCTTTTTACCTAATTATTTTCTAATCGGTTTATCAGCAAATATCACTTTTGGGACAGTGGTAACTAACGATATTAAATCATTGTGTTACTTGTCCGGCAGTACATAAATTCGAATAATGTTTACAATGTTTATTTACTACTCGTTTGTTTTTCGCTTATAATAGACTACTTATGGGCAGCTAAAAACTTGCCAGAGATGCGAAACTCATTGCAAATATGTAAATTATTAAATATCTCTGTGTACGTGGTCGATACCACGATTACATATTAATCTCAACGACTGAAATTGCACTTAAATTTTCTATTTAAATGTATTTGTGATTCGATGCTATTATATTAATTAAATGCACAAGATAGTTATTAAATCTCTACAAATATTTAGTCTTATTTTATGTAAATATTCTAATATATCATGTCGGTTCACACGACGTACGTACTTAGTTTATTGCTCTGGCTAGTTGATTACTTGCTTTATCATAAAATAGCATAGAATATAATATTAATCTAACTAAAATTAAATCCAAATACAATATGGAAACAAATATAGTTTCTTATTCTATGAAACTTTTCAACTGTTTTATTCATTATTAGTAAATAAAAATTTATTAAGATATAGTTTTTTTTCTTTCTTCAGTTCCTCAAATCTCTTTCGCTAATGTCAATAACTGTTAATGATAAATTGTAGATTTGTTTGTCGTTTGAAATAAGAAAACAATGCATGGAGTCTGTGAGCATCTTTATTATTTAAAATTTAGAGTTTCGTATGATTATTCTTCCGAGAGGTCAAGCTATGAGCAGAGAAATGATACCTAATTTAAATTACGGGGTCAGAAGACAACAATCTCAATACTTTTTTCATACAAAATTTTATTCAGTTACTGTTTTTTGTTCCTCACAGTTAAAAAAATTCAGTTTTGTATTAATTCCATAATATTTTCATCAATTCACAATTAGAGATTGAATGCAGTAGGTCTATTCGTCTTTAGTTAGAAAATAAAATTATTTAGACAATTAGTCTTCCTTCATATTCATATTATCATCATTATTATTATTTTTATTATTATTCTTGTTGTTATTGTTATTGATTCTGACACAGTTACACTTCTAAAAGAAATAAATCTTTGCAAAGAAAAAGAAAAACTGATTACGCGACAATTATTCTCCGTTAAATCAGGTACTAATTTATTAATATCCTAATCTATACCAAAAGGCGTTCAATTTCTTGCTGAATAGCCAATATCTGCGGCTTCAATTGCGATCCTTCGTTAACTGTTACCGAACAGGCGACAACAGGTCTTGAAACTCCGCAGGCACGACCCAGAGCCTGCTTGCTACGTACAAATACGTAGGGTACGTTCTTGTCTTCACATAGCAGAGGAAGATGCAGTAAAATCTCTAGAGGTTCAGCGTCCGCAGCCATTACTATGAACTCCGAAAGGCCTCGATTCAGGGTTTTCGTTGCCTCGTTAGCCCCTTTGCGAAGCTGCTTATAATTCATAGCTTGTTGAACCAGGTTCAGGATCTTAGCAGTCAGAGTCGCGTCGGCCAGCGGATATGCTTTTGGGTTAACTTGATCTGCCTGTTGAGAAAATTCACCCACTTTTTTATTCATTTCACTTTAATCTATCGCGTGGTCACGCCACGTGCTAGCGAACATAACCTATAATTAGCAGCGAGTCTTAGCGTGGTTTAGAGGTTAAAGGATGAATTAGGGCTACGGTATTGCGACTTACCATCTTTTATTGTCAATCTGTTCTTTCGGAATGGATAGAAATTTGGAAAAATTCACTCCTAACTACCTCTCGGCGATAAATTAATAATAATCGCTTCACTGAGGACCGGGATAAACGTTGAGTGAGGTTAGAGGTTGTCTAATGAGTAGAGACCGCGAAGGCGCGATACTACTCAATACCGACGACTTGGTGTGTGTGATATTCACAGATGGCAGCACCAGCTCAACATATGGTGCCATCTCACGGTCGGTCCATGAACTACTTTTGCCGCAAATAACGAGCGGGAAGCAGTATGAATTATCCATATCGTTATGTTCATTATTTATTATTGAAAATGGATTAATACTGATTCGCAGGTGATTGGAACTTGCGAACGATTTATAAATATACTTTGAATAAAATTCTTATTCTTTTCGACTCGATGAAGTGTTTTAATTTTAATTAATATCTGCGTTGGGGACGCAGATATCCTATATTATATATAATATAGGATATCTGCGTTGGGGTGCGTTGGGGACGCAGATATCCCATATTATATATTATTGCGTTCGGAATATTCCTATCGAGTCTCGTTAACGCACCCCATGCGTACTCGTTGAGGCCGCGTGGGCCACTGAGGTTACTGACCCCGTGACAGGTGCTATTACCCTAGGTCAGTGCTACTTGTCAGTAAGTTGTACCAGCGCCATCTCACAGTCGTATTGTAGAACTATTTTCTGCCGATAACGTCGTGTGCCGATAACATCGTGTGCCGATAACATCGTGTGCCGATAACATCGTGTGCCGGTAACGTCGGTATCAGCCAATGTATGGCGTACCCATGTCGCGGCAGAATTAGTATTCAGAGATTTTTTCCGAAGATATGAATCATTATATAAATATTGAGTTAAGGATATAAATATACAATATTATATATAATATAGATATCGAGTTGGGGATACAGATATCCTATATTATATATAATATAGGATATCGAGTAGGGGATACAGATATCCTATATTATATATTATATAAATATAAATATATGTATATACTATATATATATATAACTTAAAAAATATATTCATCGAACATACAAAGTTTATTTTCACTTTCTTTCACGAACCTATTCCATTTCTCTCCGAATATTTACGAAAGGTCCTGACATCCGATGGATGTATTATGGACTATGTAAGGATGCAAATACAGGGCCCTGGGATGTACCACTGCGGTACAACACACGTCACGGATATCCACAGGATATTCCATAATACAGTCCCAAGGATTTCTTGAAAGCGGTCATTTGGATGTTCACGGGACATCCTGGGTACGTCCTATGTATATAATGGGATGTTCCAGGGATATCCGCGACGGACGTAAGAGATGTACAGTGGATGTCCTGTGGATGACATTGTGCTGTGTGGGTAGTTTCATCCCGATCTATTGAGAACTGGCCGATTGCTAGAGGACTTCGTAAATTTAATTGGAATTGAATTAAAATTGAAATCAAATTGAATTGAAATTGAATTGAAATTGAATTAAAATTGAATTGAAATTGAATTTAGGAAGTTCTCTGGCAATCGGCCAATTTTCAATCGATCGGGATAAAACTAGTCTCGTTCGAAAGATTATTCAATTTCCCAGAATGTACTTCTTGGATTTTTCGAAATCGGTCAAATTTTTGGCGAAATCAGCCGAACTGCAAATGACGCGAGTACTTATTCAATATTTTTTGTTTTCCGGTATACAGCGAAATTGATTCAAACATTCGATGTATTCTCATCGTTATCGTGGCGGATTACCGCGGACGTCATATCCACAGAGATTTTAGAAATGTATTTTTTCTGATTTTTTATTTGCTCCTCGTCCGGAACGGGCGGTTTCTTACCAGCCGCAGTCATCGATATAATTTTTTCCGCTGTCGGACCTTTAGCAACGGTTTCAAACGTTCCCTGAAGCGGTGTCTACGAAAAAAAGTATAATTAATTCTAGCGATAACCGGATTTCTAACTACCTAACAGTTAATCTACACTAGATAATCGCTTGAAACGCACCGCCCTGCGGCCACATGTTTTCAAACACACTGAATCTCGATTCCGTCGATTATAATCAACGGCATCAGCGTAAGGAGATAAAGCTCCGATAGGTCCGACACCGCCTTCGTCTCTTGTGGCTCCAAAAGCTGGCCTGGGGCAAGTGTTTTTATTATAGGATGAAACAATTCGTTGTTTCAGCCCTCCAGCCGCAGGGTGAGAATCTTCCGTGGATTGAAAATACGAGCTGGGTACCGCGGCGGGATAAGTAGCTCCAGCTGCACCGATGATCTTACCCCTCGCAGCATCCTTCGACATCTCCTTTCGACGATTCCTATACCGATTATTTTTTCGTTTTGTTATCAGCGGCTTTGGGGGTATGGGAGAAGGGTTTCGCCGTCGAACACCATGATTTTAAGCCCTTTAGTGTCGGATATGCTTTTCATCAACGAACTGAATGGCTACATTTTACCGCGGAATACTCGAAGTTTGCAGTTGATCGAAAAACAAAGCATCAAAGTTTTGGAAAGGGATATTTACAGGGCGGTAAAAACGGCTTAAAATAAGAAGAAGAAAAAATAGAAAATAAAAAATAAAAAAAATTGATGACTTCGAATCTGCATGAGTATGATAAAAATGATGGAACATACGCGTATTGCAGCTGAGTAACTATACAATCGTTATCTGCAAACAACGACCCGCCGAGCCAGAAGTTCGTTGTTTCCAAATCTAATCTACTACATGATGCAGAAATGTATTAAACGTTGATAACCTATTGCCTTTATAAATTTATCTAACGAGTCTATTTAACGCTTGCTAGTAGACGTTGAATGCGTCTATTGTGTGGAGACGCGTCGCCGGTTATAGGATGGATTCAGTACTCTGCTTACTGCTTGGCCTTTCGGCTTTATGCCTATTCGTTTCTAACGTTCAGTCTCTTTCTATAGTTGAACGATTAGATTCTACCAACGAAAGACCGATTATTGGTGAGTATAGGTGCAATGAGGAATAAAATGAATAGAATTAATAGAATGAACAAATTAATGAAAAATAACGCGTCTATATATTTTTTCAAGGCATTTTATCGCAGGAAATTAGCTACTCGTTAAACAACAAGTATCCGAATGAATACGACAGTTTTATCGCCGCATCATACGTCAAGTTTGTCGAAGGTGCTGGAGCTCTGGTCGTCCCGATATGGTACGGTATATTCGAAATAATCAGATAATAAGGTAGAAAATTGAGGAAAAGTTGAATTGTTCATTCGCACGTTTGTTACGATATTTTCTAGGATCGGGAAAGAGGAATCGTACTACGAAGATATTCTCAGCAAAGTGAATGGGTATATACTTAGTATTACGAAGTGTCTAGAGTGAAATAATTAGATTCCATTCAAAAATTCGGTTCTATTGCTTTCAGAGTCTTGTGGCCAGGCGGTAGCACGTACTTCAATTCTAGCAATGGATATGCCGACGCGGGGGCGATTATCTACAAGTAATTACCTATTTGTGATTAAATATTTTAGATCAATTGAAAAAAGGCCTCACGCCCTTCCATCTTTCCTTAGAATCGCTAGCAGGCTGAACAGCGAAGGTGACTATTTTCCCATTTGGGGCACTTGCTTGGGATTCGAATTGTTGACGTACGTAGCAGCCGGGCGAATTGAGCATAGATCTGATTGTTCGAGTAACAGGCAGGCATTGCCTCTAGAGTTTGTATCCGGTGAGTGAAATCGTGTAATTGGGAAATCTTATAATTATACAGATTGTAGAACTTATCGGTATCGATTTTATCGTTTACCAATCATTTGACTCCGATATATGTAATGCGATCGTACGTAGCTATGCGTAGAATGAATTGAACTATGTGTTTATCAACAGGATATGAGTCGAGCAGAATGTTCCAGAATGCTCCAGCTGCGATAATTGATATTTTATCGAATTACGACGTGACTGCGAATTTCCACCAGTATTGCGTTACCACCAAAGTTAGTAGAGGAAAATTTTTCAAAGCATACATACCGAATTTATTTTTTTCGAATAACTTTATCGCCTGATTATGACGCTTTCAGGACTTAGAAAAAGTCAATCTGACTTCGGAGTTCAGAGTAATGTCGATAAACCACGATTGGAATGGGCTGGAATTTATATCGACTATTGAACACGTCGAGATGCCATTTTACGGCATACAATTTCATCCGGAGAAGAATTTGTACGAATGGATAGAGAATAGGAACATAACGCATACATGGGAGGCTACTTTAGCGAGCCAATATTTTGCCAATTTTTTCATTAACGAAGGTGAGTCGGAAAACTATCGTTTTTGGTAACGCGGTTCTTTGCGTTAAGGTCTTACTCCAAATTTCATTCGTTTTTATTTTCAGCGAGGAAAAATTCACACTCGTTTCCTGAAGGTACAGAGGTCGACGAGCTGATCTACAATTATTCGGTTACTTTTACTGGCCTAAAAAATTCCGCCTTTATGCAGTGTTACATGTTTGCTAACGAGACGAAGAGCGATTAATGATTTATGATCATTTACATAGCGCAAATTATCGTGTATTATTAAAGTTACTCAGTACTAGGTGAAATGATGAAGAAAAAAAAAACGAAATAAGAAACACACCATGCAGCCAGAATTAATAAATATATGTATATCAGAATAAAATTTACGTACGTAATCGAGTTTCGCTGCACCTCTTCCTCTGCAACGAGAGGGTTGTGAGAAATCCGTGGGCTTTATCATACGTATAGACATGCACAGGTTCATAAACCTATCTATATAGTTTATCAAACCACGTGAGAACTGACGCAGCCAACGCAGTTATTCCACGTGCAGATAGGTATATCACTTATTTCTCGATTACGAAGCAGCTTTTAGCAGCTTGTGCGTTTCTTCTCTGGTATAAACTTTCATTACAGAATGAATTACTGTGCAATCAACTGATTTCAGAATTAGTTATAATCGATAAGGCGCGTTTGATAAAGAACAAACAAGTTTTCCCAAAGTCGATACATTGGATGTACATTTTTTCTTCAATTTTCAAGCTACGCGTCGATAAAAAAAATAAATAAAAAAAAAACAAAGAGAGAGGCGAGAGGTTTGATTAAAGCAATCCAGTCTGTCTCCGATAGAAAGGTCATTCAATTAATGAAACCCTTAAGCTTACGTCCGGTCGAGGTGTGGGTGTGCACGAGCACGTGTCGCACGCGACTTCGTCTCCTATACTGCGAAGTCTTTCTAATATCCGGCAATTCTGACTTTGTACTTTGGCACTTCGAGTGATTTGATCAATGAGTTTGAAATTCAATTAAACACCAAGCTAACATTAAACGTATTCCGAGAATCTATACAGACATCAATCGATTGACCATATACTGATTGATTTATTGTTAAAAAAAATTCAGTGAAGATATTATTGGGCAAAATTAATTTCGAAAATGAAGTCATCGTCTCGACTATTGGAGCTTTTTTTTTTTTTTTCATCACCGCAATTTCGAGCGAATAAAGAGTTGAATTTTCACGTGCTCGCGTGCCACGTGCGAAACTCAACCGTACCGTTTCGGGCGACGAGAGCTGGCAATCACTTGTAGGAACTACAGGGAAAACCTGCGAGGAAAATTCTACGTTTGAATAAAATAAATCGAAGGTCACGATCCAAGGCACGTGCACATGGATACAATACAGTAAAGCGCGAATCTCTTGTCAGGGTTTATAATGAAAAAGGAAAATAATAAAAGAAAATTCTCAAATTTCGTCAGGCTTCGGTCTCCATTGTCGCATCGGCTATAGAACGTATGTAATAATTGACTTATCGTACTCGGATATTTGTTTTATCCACGTGTATAGGTCCGATCGATTTTTCTCGATGTTTCTCAAATTCCAGATGATTTCATTTCCCCCCCGTAATTTTTACTCGAAAGACAAGAAAGAGCAATTACTTTTCCAACCAATGTTGAACTCGTTGATTAAATTTTATTACAGCCAATCAATATCGTCGGATAATTTAATCAAACAAGTAATTATACGAGAAAATATATAATTCGATAATTTCATCGTGACAGGTGTGACGCGATTCGGGTATGAGAGCTCCGCAGGCTACCGTACAGTCACGTGTTGGTTCGATATTATATGGTCTCGTTTTTATTTAACTATAATTATATTCACGAGATTGGTTGCCACCAGCTTATAGATACTGTAAAACAACCGAAGTCACGCCGGGTGGTTGAAGAACGCTTCTTTTTTTATAGGATACTTTCTATCGATATTTCTTGGATCTGACCCTCTTCAATAGCCGATATCCTCCTGTCGTCGGACGTTTTCATATCGCGGATATACATAATCATGTCTAATATCCAAGCCCACGCTATACCATTCGCGAATATTCCAAGATGTTCCGCGACCGAAAAGGAAAGAAAAAAAAAATTGAATAGCCGGGCTCTCGCGAGGATCATATCAAAATTTGCATGCGTAGGTGGTATCCTATCAGTTATACCTATCCAAACGGTACGAATAATTCCCTATCCAAAATTTACGAATAATTCCCTATCCGATTTCGGGAATGCGCCCGGTTTATTTGACGTGACACGATGCGGCGACAGGTAGCCGAGGATGGGGTGTAACCCAGTTTGAAGGAACCTCGAAAGGTACCTTTCGTACCCTGAATATACTGCAGCATGGGCCAAGGCTGGTTTCGAGTATAACGAAGAGATGTTGCGGTTTCAAATCTCCGAAATTCGCAATACCGTATAATCGCACGACAATTAAATACGTCGGCGAGATTAACGCCAGTACAGCCTGCAGGGGTGCGTGATGTCCGAATTCCTGCCCCCGTCTATTTTTGGCAAGATATAGGTATTTCGGGACAATGGATCTATATTTAGGCACAAGAAGCTGTCCCACCGCGCACGATGGTGCGACGAATCGCCCTAGTTTAGGGTCACCGTTCTAGTGACTCGAGTCGACGGGGATGGCACGGCGCCCAGCATCCCGAGGCGCATCGACGCCGGGGTTCGCGTTTCCATGGAAATATGACGTCACTGGGACGTCATACCTCGCGAGGGTGCAACGACCTGCACCCCGCGGGATGGTATCGGTGAATGGGGCGGCTGCACAATTGTTTGTTCTTATTTTTGTATTTTAACTTAATCAATAAAAGTCCCCCGACTTTCAAAATTCGATTTTGGATCCATCCATCGGAATGAACGATACGGGCTTGGTATTGTTTAATGTGAAAATAACCGCGGTCTAATTTACTGCAAAATAGTGTCTATATATCCCAGGGCTGCAGCTCGCTGCAGCAAACAAGATCCTTGGGGAAAAAACCTTCACCCGAGGGATTCGAAGCCGTTAGATATATAGGGGCGGGTATAGGTACGACCTCGACCGAAAATCCCCTGAGCTAACAACACGTAATCTATACCTACATATATAGCTCGTAGATATGGATAGGAATAAAAAAAAGGTGATGAAATTGATGATCGCGTTATTGTGTAAGGAGAGAATAATATGCAATGGAAAATTCCAGTTTCGTTCTATACACACACACACATCTACCTTTATATGGCTTTATACGTGGGTATAGATCAATTGATATGATTATGCATAACACCGTGGAGAAATGGACGCCTCATAAAGGGAACCATCGCATTGTTATTATAAGAACAATAATTGTAAGATGTTTGAGATTCGGGACAATCGGCAAGAAGATGGCTTTGTCGTCATTGCATGGAGCACGCGGGATGAGAATTGAGTTACGTATCGTGAAATTCACTTCATGCAAAGGGTAGTACGGATAATGACCGCGTATATAGGCCTATAGAGAGAGGGTTAATTTCGGAGGGTGCGTTTCGTTGAATTTTTTTAAATTTTTTATTATCTGCAGGACTCGATGATACCTAAGGCCATAGGGCGATCCACGAACCCTATACAACCCCTGGGAATCCCAGGCGAGCTGCCTCGGCCGGTTCCTGTTACTATAACTACGCCCCCTCGTAAGTAGGGCACGTTGTCGACGGCCTTCTCAATGACGACTATGACGTCATACTTCCAGAATGAAACTGGGTCAAACAGTAAAGCGAAGGGATGAAAGGGACGAAATCCATATACACACGCATGTACCTATATGGTTGTAGGTATGCAACTGAGAGCTGGGTGGAAGAATTTCTCTTTCTTCATCAAGCTAATCAACCATTTGCTCAAACTATCACGAATATGATCAAAATAGGTACAATCACCAGATTCCTAACTAATTGGGGTAAGATTGAAATTTTTTCAACAACCACTAGCATAATCTATAACAGTTTCTTTCCCGTTTCATTAAATCGCGATTTTGTTTTTCGCATCGCGCTGTGCTGCAGAGTCTCAATGAACTGTGATATTTCATGGAAATCTGGGGCAGCGAAGGGTCGTGAATGGGGTTGATGCGGCGGTGTGACGTCGCGGGGAGCAACGTCCTGGAACTGGGTCGTGTCTTTCGACCCGGAGAGGCGCGACGTGGTGCAGGCCGCAGAGGCTGCGGATAAAAATAGACACAAATATTGGGATTTATATGCTGAGATGATAAGACGATAATATCTACGGAAATTAGGAGACACAAGGCTTCGTTCCATTCCAGTATCATAAAACGACCTGCACCTTGAGTTTTTTCAAAATGAATAAAAGAACTGAAAAAAAATATCCTATCCTACTGTCCATCTAGTGTGCGGTCTGTTTAAAGTTAACCACGTATAGCGTGTTATAGGCGAAAGAAAACGACCCTTTCGAATCCCTAGGGGTTCGATTACAGTCGACAAATTGAATCGCTTTAGAGGGTCGCAGGTCGCCTTTGGTATATATATATAGTAGCTGCATGAATGGGGAAAGGGAATTCGCGCGGGACTTTTACCCTCCGTGAGGACTGTGATGGGAGATAAACTGGGTCACGACCTAAATATAGAACCCAAGTTTATTTTTGGCCATCTCTGTGACCTCGTGACGACGCGTCATGCAATTACCCTAATTACAAAGCGTTCACCTGCAGCAGGGGTGGTTTTATTACCAATACCTTGTGCTCGTATATATATATATATATATTAGGGTGGTCCTCGATCCGGTCATATTCGAATTTCGATTTCAAATATGTACAAAATAATGTAGTCGAAATTACAGGTTCATATCCTCATTCTAAGTACTGCCCTTTGAACTTTCATATTTAAGTAACACACACCAAGTTTCAGATTCTTCGGAACCGTATTGCAATAGGAAGAAAAAAATGAATTAATCAGAAACCGTGTTCCATTCAAATGGAAAAATTCGAAGGCTTTGGGGTGGTACTTAGAATTGAGTTAGGAACCTGGGGGTTCAGATACATTTTTTTTTCTACATATCTCGAGACGCCCTGGTCCATGGGATCATTGAATTTAAAAAATGATCAAATCGAGGACCACCCTGATGTAGGACATACAAATAAATGATATGAATATACAAATATGTCTATATAAATCTTTTTCGCGATCGTTGTCAGTAATAATTATAACCGGACGAGAAAATATGCGATTGTCAAATGCAGGCGGACGTGGACTGCGACTGAGTAAATTCAGGATCGAATGTATTTTATTCGCGGATGGTTAATCAATGAGCTGCAATCTGGTGTGACGATCAGATGAATCCTGGAGGCTGACCCCTCGTCCGATAATTAATCGGAGCATATCTTTTACCACGATTACGAAAAGGAAGATCTGAAAGATTGGAGCTTGCGAATGGATGAGTAAAACACGTGCGATAACGTCTTCGAAATATGCATGTCACATGGCCTCATTTACCGTCTTCTGGAGTCATCGAACTCCGGGCAACCCCTGACCTCGTTAGTTTTACTTGGATAGAAATAGGGAGCCTATATAAACCTAGTAGAGTGGCTGCAGACTGCAGTGCGGCATTATTAATTAAAAAGAAAAGAAAAGAAGAAAAAAAGAATGGAATAACGCGGAAGGGATGATTTTCTTGTCTTTTTTTCCTTGAGATAAAAAAAAATCGTATCCAAAAGTTTAACGAAAATCAGTATAGTTATTTGTAACGGGAAAGAGTGCAGGGGGTGATTGATGAGGCAATAATAATATGATATAGACGAGTGGAATTTTGGTATTGAAAACATTTATTCGAAACTTATACAACATCTTTGCATATGGTTAATATATAAATATATATGATATTCATATTCATATTCATATTTATATTTATATTTATATTTATATATAAATGTAATATATTATATATAGATCTTTTATTTAATGATCCTTGTTGTTTTAGGCCAGCCATACGAGGGAATTCTCTACAAGGCACTAGGCGGATCACACGCAAATTTTTGCGACTACATTCGTAACGTGTAATTGACTAAGTTTTACCTCTCGTTTTACATATAAGATAATATTATATCATTTACTTAACGTGTGTCGAAATATTATTTCAATAAGACTGTATAAGAACGTCGATTACCATAATCAAATATCGATGAGTATAATAATTAATACTATATGTGTAACTAATTGTAAGTCGACTTACTCATACGTTATAATGTAATTAGATTAGTGTTTCTTGTTGTTGCTTGTTGTTTTTTGTTTTTGTTTTTTCCTCTTCTCAACGAGCCTCGAACATTTATAGTTAATTGATCAATTAATCGATCAGTTAATACAAGTTATAGATATAGGTAGATTTCCTATACAATTATAATTATCACATACTAAACTATATTAGATTATATATATTCATATAACATAATATAATCATCGCGTTAATTGACTTCTATACCGCGCAGACTTTAATACATAATATATATGTATATTATTTTATAAACACTCTTTCAATCTATGTATCTCTCTCTATCTCACCCTCTTACGCAGTTCTCACAAAATTATTTTGATAAACCCACTTTTTTTTTTTTTTTTTTTTTTTTTTTTTATATATATATATGCCTAATTTCATTGGCACATTAATAATTGTCGTACAGACTGATATGAAAGTAAGTCGAAGAGGGACTTTTGAATCGCTAATTATATCACGAGATGTGTGTGTGTGTATACGATATAAATACAGGTATATCTGCAATTGCACGTGTTTTGATTTCGAATTGCTATATATATCATAACTATCATAAGGTAATTATTATCATTATTATTAAATTTCCCATATAATATTTCTACGCGGTTGTATTATAATGTCATTCCTATACTATTGGTTATCTAGAATATTACCGCTGTGTGTAATAATCAAGATAATTAATTTCGTACTCTTTACTCTTTTTTTTTTTTTATGTATGTGTAATTATGGCCGTTATACTTTAACACGGTTGTTGTTGATTTTTTTCTTTTTCTTTCATTTTTTCTTCCTCTTCCTCTCGTTTTAATTTTTTTTTTTCTCTATTTTTTCAAACGCCTCACTTAATTTAATTAATCATAAATTTATAAGGTATCGATATATACCATCAAGAAATATTACTCTTTGTACCTATACGTGCTGCGTATTCTGGATGTCGATTTATATATACCTATATATATATATATATATATGAATTCATATATATATATGTATATCTGTATCTGACAGTCGAAAATACACCGTATACATATATACTTTGAATACATAACGTGGATTCTAATATCTATAATTATCGCGATAAGACTGTCATGATTTATGCGACGTCTATCGATCGATTTATCTATTTTATATTATATCTATCTAGATACATTCAGTATTATTATTTTGATCCCAAATGTTTATCGGAATCATATAGGTAGGTAATTATAAACGTACACCTATTTAGCACAGGTAAGAAAATAGATCTTAGATTAATTCTACACCCTTTTTGTCACAGATTTACGAAAAGAGATAAATAAATAAATAAATGAATAAATGAATAAATAAATGAATGAAAAAAGATAAGACGCAATGAATCAATTTATCGATTAAGACCAATCATTTCTTGGCAAACGCAAGGCAGGTTCGACCGCGGTGCTGAATTTCTTGGTACTCGATGAGTCGGTAATCCGGAAAGTCCTCTTACATAAGTGTAAGAAACCGGGCTCCGGAGTATCCTCTTCGGTGATTTTTTTCCATGTTTTTTATCCTTCGTCTCTCGTTTCGATGATAATTTCAGACTTTGGAAGGCCTTGCGGAGCGTTTCCGTCGTCGAACATCTTTTCGTCGAGCCACTGTCGCTGCTCTGGGCGTCTGATGGACTCGGTGACGGGGACGGGGACTCGTGGTGAACCGATGTCGCGCCGCCCGGACCCCAGGACCTCGGAGATTTATCTCCGCGTCTATCGAGGCTACGCGATCCTCGGGATAGTCTCTCCTGCGATCTGCCGGTCGTTGAGTTCTCCCTTAGACGATCGAGGTAGCAATTTCTACGCGGAGATCTCCCCGAAGAGCATAAACGCTCGCCGCTACCACGACGCGATAATCCCCCGGTGCTACCCGAACTTCCACCGCTGCTGCATCCGCTATCGGTGCTGCACTCGTCGTCGACGAGTTCACCTCGACCTGAGCTATTATTTCCTCTGGCTAAACGGGTTCGGGCATTTGTCAACCTCGTTGATTCTTCCATTCTTGAAGGCGAGCTGGACGCTGGATGGACGACGATTGTCGGCAACGATTTTTCCCAGCAGTTTAAACCTGGACTTTGATATATTACTTCGCTCCTTTTGATATCCAGGTGAAAGAGTTCGGAACGATTTAATCAGTTCTTCGATCGATCACGTTTTTGGCGATCTTTAGATTCACTCACTGGGTTTCTCGTTTATCTTTTTATTTCTTAATTGTTATATTTATATTTATATTTGTTCGTTTTATCAACTTTGATATAGTTTTTTACTTCACAACACGTATATCTTGATACTTTATTTTTCTCCTGTTATAGGATCGGGGTTGACACACTATTCTGCCTCTCAGCTAGCTTCGTGTGTCAGTTCTGAGTTCAGACTGAGCTTTTGAGGGATGCTGGGCTAGTACTTATATCATTTTCAGCCATGATCATACGCGCAAGCGCCTCCTCCACGTGAAAACCGACGCCGACGCCGACGCCGTCGTGCAGTCCTGCATAACGCAGCCAACGACGCTGCTATATAGCAACTGTATGTTACGTTGACCATGAAATTATGTATCAAAAAAATTGAAAATGAAAAATAAAATTTACGTATTTGACAGGGTTTCTTTTTTTCAATGAACATCCGAATTAGGGGTAGCATTTTGGGTCGATTAAAGATAATAAAGATGGCAAAGTCCTTGAGGAATGAATTGTCCCTAGACGTACTAAGGGATGTTTACCGAAGGTCGACGTACTCTGAGTACATACTAGATATTGTACTTTAATTTCATTGCTCGTTATCTGAGAGGTATGAGCGATCGTTTTCAGATAACTCAATTATACTCGTCTAGAATTCGGTTAGTAAGAAGATGCGAATATCAGTGTCCGAAATAGAAAATCTGGGCTCAATTTAGTCCGTGAATTGAAGTCTAATGAAATTTCGTCGAGTTATGTACAAGGTACAGCTTTACCACACGTTATACTGTTCTTGGGATACGGCGACTACTTCTTTCGAATGATAATAAAACGAAAGTGTTTTAGCTCATTGTTAATTGGGAATTGGTATTCCGTGGGTATAAAGTTTAACCGAAGGAATTTATTATCTGCTGCAATACCTATAGCTGTAACTTTCGAGAGAAGATTTTTCACCATTTTTACATAGAGCAATGATCATTATCGTTTTACAGAACGTCGAACGGGGGCTGAGGAAAAGGGGGTAGTTTCCAAACTGCAGGGTGAAAAGTTGTTGTTTTCTTTCTGTTTTCTTATTTGCTTTCATTTATTGTCAAGTATTTTACAACTCGTAAGTACAACAACGCAATAGAAGCACCGAAATTTCTTTGAAATCATAAAACGAGTTTGACTAGGCTGCAAGGCGTGTTTTACGAAAACGTGCCCGTGACGCAGGGCACTTCTAAACTCGTGGCAACGGAGTAATGTTATACAATGCACGATTAGTGGTGGTATATGTTAGGCAAGTGTTAGGAGCGTCGTTGATAGCGGTACACCGCGTCGCCTCGCGAGTGGGTAGACCGGGGAAAATCCCCGATAACCCGCGGTAGAAAGGGTGAACGGAAAGAGGGAAAGTCTAGGGCCGATATTCTGCACGTTGCAGAACCGCGGGGCCACGTGTTTCGCGACTAGTTTAACCGAGGAACGTTTTTTTTTTTCTTTTTCAGAAAAATCATAAATTGGAAAAGGTTCATTCATTCTCGGTGAAATTTTGCAAAATAGCAAAAAAGCTCAATTCTCGCACGAAGAAAGCCACAGGTTTCCTATTTCTTCCTTCTTTCGTTTCTTTCTATTGCCTCGTCCTATCCGATTATTTTTTTTTCCTCTATCGATCCGCATCCGCGTATCAAATGAGTTTTGAACATCCGATACAGATATATACGTATAAATTTATCGCGTTTCCCGCGTATTAAAATTCTCCGCTCAACTAACCACGCGTGTTTACGAGGCTGGTTGGCGCGTGACGATGAATTGTGTAATTGAGTAAGACCCGCACGTTTTTTAACGCCATTTAAACCAGTCGATTATCGCTAAATATATGGGCATAGAATCGTTGTTAATGACAACCCCATCACCAAGTCCCCTGAATTTTGTTCGATATCGACATATCGCGTTCCCTTCCTCTGATTTTCCCAAACGTATTATGGGCAATATATGTCAATTTTTACGGTTCATTTATTTCCATCAAATTTTCATAAATCTCGTTTCCATTTCTGATCGTATGTATAGTACATATACATATACACGTTACCTATATCCCAAAGATCTGCGATATCAAATCTATAATTTTCCAACTCGATACACACATTCGCTCGTGGATCATTGATCAAGCGAGATAATACGTATTAGCTATTAAGGCTTGTCTCTACCTTATATTCGTAACTCTGTAAGGTCAACGACCCCTTGTTCAGGTACAGGTATGAGTCTATATACGAGGACAGATTCTGTAGCAATTTGATCATCTTAGAATTTCAATGCTGTACCACGAGCCAAGATGCGAAGATGATCAAATTAAGGACCACTAAACCTAAATCATCGAATGTGGAGATGAAAAACTTGGAAGGAAAGAGAGCTGTATACCGATACATGAAGTACCTTATACCTAATGGAGTGTCTTTCTTATGGGGCAGGTATCTCGGTGCAGTTTATCTTTTTAAAATTTACAGACGATATAGGTATAGACTTATACGAAGGTTGCGGTTTGAAAGTACACACGACCTTCGCCTTGTTCTGACTTCGTTTTTAACTGGTTTTATTATCTACTACGTAGATATATATAGGTATAATACACGCTGTGATATACACCTATAGTATATACCTGCGTAAATATTTCTTGTTCTCTCATACAGCTATATAACAGCCGTTGATTGGTTTTTTTCTTTTCTTCACCCTGAATATTATGTTAATGATTTCCAATTACATATCATGGCTTATTTCTTATCGACTTCATACATGGTGAACTATAATACGGGATCTAGGTGATATTCACAAAAACATTCGTATTACTTCGTATCACCATTATTATAAGAAAATTGGGCACATCATAATTATATCGTTGTTTGTTCACCCGAGCCATTTATATTCTATTAGGGGTAGGTATGTAATACTGTATTCGTCTATTTTTATCATCATTCTCATAATATCCCGAAATTCAAGACTCCTGTAGTGCGAAAAACTCGGCATACAGATCAATGAGGACTACGTACTTCTTCGTCTTCTTCGTTTTTCGAGAGGTTGATCCACGCCGACCACGCCTCGGCCTTGAATCTTTTTTTTCTTCTCTTTTTCTATAACATTTTTTTTTCGCATCACCATACGGCATATATACCTGTATAATATTAAATTATTATGTCCTCTTTGTACAACAGATTCGATGTTTTCTTTGTTCGTTGTACTTTATTTCTAGAAATTTTTCATTTTCTCCTCTTCAACTATACACATCTCCTATACCTATCGTATAGTATATCGTATTACGCGTTCTTCTTTTCAGTCCTTATACCAAACTGGTCCAATTCGAAGGAGTAGATCCGGCCTGGGTCTAGGATATTATCTACTAATTTGCATCTGACAAGTCGTCAATGATTTATTCAACTCTTAGCTTACTGCGGCTGCCCAAAATCGGACGGGTTTATTACGACCGAAGGAAATGAAAAAAAAATGAAAAAATCAATGTAGATTATCCCATCTCTTCACTTAGTTATAAAAATATATATTATGGTAATATGATTTTTACAAGAATTAGATTTAACTGCGTGGCGATTAGTGGGCTAAAATTAATATCCCATATGAACATACGGATGATCTATTGAGCTACTCCCATATAGTCGCATAACTCGCGGATAACAGCTTTTAATAGATATTATATCTAGTTTCGGTTTTAATCATGCGTATATACAAAACTGCAATTCCTATCGGCATAGTTATACGCGCGTAATTAGTATACGGGTTCGTAACTAACTCGCATTTATTATAATCTATTGTATAATCATTAAACCCTGATGTGCGCCTAATGATGTTTGGCATTACAGAAATAGCCCGAAAATTTCATCTCGTATATGTGTTTTCGGACGATAATTTTTCGCGCAGGTAATGATACGATATTTATATGCGTCATGTTTTTCGAAAGGTGACGAGTCGCGATTGATATTCGAACGAGGTCCATCTTAGTTAGAAATCTTCTTTTTTAATCGTTAAGGATTCAAGCCGCGACCGCTGATCGTTACTCGACAAACGTTTTTGACAATCATTTCTCAAACACATATGTACACATCCCGGTTTGTTGCGATCCAAACTTCGATAGGTATAGTAAAAAAATAAAAAATAAATGAATGACGCGAAGTTTGAAGACCCGAGTCTAGTTCCGGGTGCTTTGAATTATACTAGAATTCGCAACTTTCGACGCAATGTCATTTTGCGACTAACTGATCAATGATTATGCATATAGGTATATGTAGCTCTTTTTCATTCAACTATATGCAGAAGAATTTGATTGTATATATTATACCGTGAAGATTCGTGGATGCGGATCACTCTTGTTGATGCTTGACAATGAATTCACAATGAATCGAGAACAGATTCATTCAACAAGTGATCTGTATCCACGAATCTTCACGGTATACTTATTACTTATATACGTAATACGGTGTTACGCAGCTATTGCGCCTGCAGGGAGCTTTCGCAGTGTCAATGTATGAATAATTAGGTAATCGAGTACCTAAGTGCCGCGAGAGATATGAAAGGATCTTTATCCCAATTGAAAGAGGGAAATAACAGAAGTGAACAGATGGGTAAATTAATTAATCATTCACGATCATGTTTAAGGATCGCACGATATTTGACAGCCTTTCAATTAACTCCGTCATCATGGTATAATTATAATCGTTTGTTCCTTAAAGATATTGAATTTCATTTTCAGATCGTTCAATACTCAAAGGTCTTTGGTGATATAGTATCGCGTCTCTTATGCCATATCTGATTTTTTCTTTGACTTTCTATACGCTGTTTTCAGCTTTTCAGAGTGATAGGCAAATTTTGAGAAAACTATATGCCCTTCAGGTCTTATAGTGGAAGATGGGGCAAAATGGACCCCTTGGGGAAAAAAAGTTCATATTCATACTGCAGTTTTTTCACCGTCAATCGTGTTTCTTTTCTTTATTCAGTGGTCCATTTTGCCCCACCCTCTCCTACTGTGCCATAAAGGCATATATATATATATATATAACGACGATATGCCTTTATGGCGTTTAGCAATGACGCGATATGAATTACGAAATATTCATTAAATGCGATTAATTCATGGCTTTATTCGCCACTCTGATTGAATGTGAGAAATCTGTTCAGCAAATAATCGAACAATAATATTCAATAAACATAATCAGCCTATAGAGTCGCTAAATTGATTAGGCAATGTAAGCCTGTTACGGAACTGACAATCAATTATACCCCCCCCGTATGTATTATCATTATGAATTAACGAAATTTCAGATTTCAAAATATCTAATATATTTTGCAAAAGCCTGACGCATTAATTAACAGCTATAAATACGGTATAATCTAGGAAAATACGTGCGTACTCATGGCACGTTGCTAACATGTGCATATTCGACTCGATCGGAGTCTGATATACCCACGCATATGCAAGCACTTATGTGATTTGATTGAACTGCGAATAGGTATGATAGTTGCAGGTCAGTCCAGAATCTAAATCTGAATTCATGTTTGATGATCATCATTTATAATGCCAATTATAATTCATCGCCGATGTTATTTTCCACGTTACGTGATGGAAATATGGGAATAACAATAAGCCGCTGAATCAGAGTTTTCAGGGATTATTATGAAACGCTTGAATTGAATCATGGGCCTCGATCACTGATTTGAAGAAATGAAAAAACGAAATGGGAAATGAAAAATTGTCATCGACAAGGAAACGTTGTAAACCTCAGCTTTGGTGATAATCGACGCGGTTAATTTTTGCGACGAAAGTAACTTTGCGCGCATTACACGGTGCTTGTTAATTTCCTCCGGCAACCTATCATTTAAATTCATCGTCAATATAATTATAAAGGGCTGGGGCAGTCGGGTTTAATTCAAGGAGGCTGGGGCTCAGGGACGATCGATGAACTCGGTTTGAACGCGATCTTGAAATCAAGTCTTTTCAGGTTCTTTGAGGGCCTGAAACTCGATGGAAGTGCCTCTAGAGAGGTGAAAACTATCGAAAATTTCAATTCCTCGGTGTGAAAAGCCGAGTTTTAATAAACGAGTATCCTTTGAGAATATTCTCCGCTATTTTTTTTTTTTTCTGTTTTCTTTTTTTCTCGTCATTAAAAATATATTCATCGTAAAAAAGCAGACGCCCAGGAGCTGTTTGCTTTCTGTATATAATCTGATAATTACAGAGATCGATGTATGAAATGGGTCTAGTACATGTATATCTATACATCAAATCGACGTTGCGGACACATCCTGTTATAATTAATGTAGTTTTTGAGCATACCCGCAGGAGAACAGGTTCTAACATAGATACGAATAGATGAATAAATAAATAAATCCATAAGTAAAGCAGGACCTGGTATGGGGACCCCTTTGTTACATCCTGTTTCATAATAAATTGTTGAATAACTCCGTCCTAAAATTGGCCTGTCCGACATTGTCTTATGTCTTGTCTTGAATACCCAAGTTCCTTATTTTTTTTGCATTTAATTATTTGCACACAGCATTGCACACCCACGCGCGGAAGGCTTAATGCATCGGGACAAGACCCAGACGTCAATTTTTGCTTGATGATATTTGGGCCGGCTGTCACCTGCTAGTTATAAAATTTTAATTAAATTAGCTCTCTGATTCTACTCATACGCCTCGTACGATACATGCGTGTGAAATAATGGATCGTGGGTGCGTGGAAAGTAAAATATAGGAAATGGAACTGGGGAATTAGAGATAAGAGCTGATGTAGATGTGCAAATGTCACTCTATACTGGTATCGTTTCCTCGTTAATAGGAAAACTTTTGAATCTAGATCGAGTTGTTCTCGCTATTCTAGCTCGCCCCCGCAGCCATCGTTCACAATGCTCCGTACCATAGACATGCATGATTATTTATTTCTCCATGAGTGACGTGGAACTACGTTCCGAACTAGTTATACAGAACTGAACTCGCTAGATTAGGTAAAGTTGAAATGAAAAATCCTGGTACAGAAGTCGATGGTATTTCAGGAAATTTGAAATTCTATTATTAACTCCGCTGATAGTTCACATACGAGAATATCCACCGTCAATAGGGAATGCGGAATGCCAATTATCAGCTTCCAACATTATACCAGTAAAACAATGCCCCATTACCTTGCTCCCGAATTTCATACTGCAACAATTTCAGCTCAAGGCATACGTGAGTGGGAAGCACAAAGTCTAGACTTTAGGCTGTTGATGGTCAACCAGTGACCAAATGCGGATAATGCAGTTGCGTTCGAATGAAGTAAGGATAAAAAATGTCTATTATAGTCATAAGTATAACGTATTTGCATGTAACGTCATGTATTATATTTATTCATTACATGCTGGACTCGTTAATCAATTTGGGCAATCGTTTATACAGATTGTTCAGTATTTTTTCTCTTTTCTTTGAGGCTCGACTAGCTACTTGCAAATTGTGATTATAATTGGAACAGGTCCAACGTGTCGCGATTCGGTGGTTTATTCAGCCGTACCTTAGCCAAGTGCGTGCGTGCGAGTCGATTCGATTCGATTCGTGACGAGACGAGGTAAGGTGAGACCGAGGTAGAGACGGAGGTGGACAAGAAATATGCTTTTTCAAGGACATGGACGAGGCGTGGTTTGCCAATTGCAAGACTTTGGCGTTTCGCCGCTACCGCTTCTCAGAGGACTATAAAAGCTCGGGCTAGCTGCTAGCAGAGCATACTCGTTCATTCGCAACCGGTAGACTACTCCACCACAAACCTTCAACATGTTCAAGCTGGTGAGTAACGAACATCATCATCATCAGCATCATCATCGTCGATCATATAATGGATCAAAACCGTATGGCTTGTCGTAGCCATAGGCTTACAGATTCTCCCATCACGTAGATTCGAAATATCACCGGAAATTAATTCTCGAATTTCGTTTTCGTCCTTTTTACAGTTCGTCCTTTCCGCCCTTGTGGCCATCGCAGCAGCTGCTCCAGGAGCTTACGTTGGATCGCCTGCAGTTGTATCAGCTTATGCTGCACCAGCTGTGGTCGGTTCTCCACTGGCCTACAGCGCCTATTCTGCACCAGCCTATGGATATGGTTACAACGGTTACGCTGCATCCCCTCTGGCTTATTCTGCACCCCTAGCTTACAGGTCAGCCTACGCTAGCCCGTACGCTGGTGCCTACGCCAGCCCTTACGCCTACATCCATTAGGAGCTGTGCTATGACGAGGACTCATCATTTAGATCGCAAATAAGATGACGAATTATTGTTGAACAATTGGAAAACGACTAACCATGCACTACCGGAATTATGAACGGTATTTGTAACGCATTACAGTAACAACTGCAATTAAATGAAAAAAATAAAAAATAAATAAATAAAGAAACAAATTTCTTAACTACTTAATACGATGTGTTGATGATCTTTACCCTATCTATATTTTTTTTTTTATGTATAAGTTTCTAATTTGTTGAAGACGATTTGGGAGGGTCAGAAGTAAGATGCGGTTTAAAACACTGATATTACGAAGGGTCGAAGTGCGGACAGTTTAAAACTCCGAAATTTCAGATCCCCGAAACCCCAATAATCCGGAAATTTCGGTCTATTTCTTAGGATGTGGAGACGAAAAATTGTTAGTTCTACTATTTACGGAAATCTGTTTTATTTATTTCAATCGATTACTTCAATGTCATAAGTAATTGATAGGGTTTGAAAACTTTTTTATCTCCGAAAAGTGCATCTCAAGATGATTAATTTGACCACTTGTTGGTTTTAATATGATCAATACAGCCCAAGATATTAAACACTGAATGAACACATTCGCGAATTTCAAGTTTCGGAGGTTTGGCTATGTAGACTTATGGGGAAATGCCCTTTCTCAAAACTGTGAGTCGGTGATATCCAAATTCGGACTCTTTGCCGTGGCGAAAGTTTAAAAATTCGGAATTTCAGCGTGGCCTCGAATTACGTTGAAATTTCGTTAGGCTTACGATCAGCTGTAACATTTTCTAAAGTTAATATGTGTCAGTTCATTGAGGCATATATATTTCGGACTTCTTGATTTCGGGCTTCTTTAGACCAACTGGAAAATCAGCTTCTGACCGAATTCAAAGACTTGAATAGATCGGTGTCCTGTTTCAGAGATATGATAGTGACGGAGTTGAGTATATAGACGCTTGTGTGTTTCCGAAATCAGACATCACTTTCGTTTGAAAAAATTCTATCGAGTATTTCAGAACGTCATTACACGGATCTGCGGTGAGAGACAATCAGTTCGTTGACAATGACTCAGATCAATGGTGAGGACTTTGTACAATTAGAACAGCTGAACTTGCCTGGATGTTTCCGTCCCAGGGGTTAGTGTCAGCCAGGCTTTAAAGTATTTCAGATAATTTCAGTATTTGAGAAAGTTTTCGGAAAATTTTCCAAGTATTTTATTCGATGCTCGAAGATTCGACTGAATGTTTCAATAAATGAACAAACAAGAAGAGGAAAAAAATTCAAACATTCCAATAGATTTCATGGAGAAAGGTACTGTATACCGAATTTTGAAAGTGGTTCACCCCTCATGTCGAAGGCCTAATTGTCATTGTAAATTTCATTCTCGAAGGATCCTATAGGAACTCAATTTCGAAGGACCAGCGAGGGTATTGTTAAAATTAAATCAAGGGCAAGTCTAGGTATGCAAGACCATAATATAGAATCTGGATGATTAATATCACAAAGCCATTATTACATTTTATGTAAATTTTTTATTCATCGATTTAATCCTACTAAACAGGTCAAGTTTATGTATCGACGGTGAATTTCAGGCATCTCATAATCTTTAATAGATCAAAGGTCCTGCGGCATAAGCAGAGTACGCTGGTGCAACAGCATGGGTGCTGTAAGCCAGGGGTGCGCTGTAAGCCAAGGGTGCAGCAGCCAGAGGTGCGGAGTAGGCTAAGGGTGCTGTGTAGGCCAGAGGAGCGGCTGCGAGAGTATTGTAGTTCCTCGAAATGACCTGGCTGCTTGCAGCGGTAACGAACGGCGCCGGAGCAGCGGCGACGTATGGTGCAGCGACTGCAAAACCAGGAGCTGGTGCAGCGGCGGTGATGGCGACAAGCGCTACGAGGATACACTGAAATGAAATACAGGATTATATTCGTTGTTATAATTTTTATCACCGTCTTCTATCGTATTTTGAACTGAAATGAATCGGGATTAAATGTCTGGAGATTTGAACTCACCAACTTGAACATGTTTGAGCTTTGGGGTTGGTGCTAGTCTGTGAACTGACTGTGCAGACCTCAGATATCCGATGGCTTTTATACTATTTCTGAGATGGAGATTCACCCCTCCAAGATAAACGCGTGTTACCTTGTAGCCAGGAGTTTAGTCGTAATCGTCTTGCACCACGCCTCTGGTTCTTTACTTAGGATAACGAGCCTTGCATCCCAATGTCTTCTGGTCGCTTTCTATACGACCTGTATATACATATGAGCGTCGATTATCGGCCCCGATGCATCGCGTTCTTGAATTTTTATATTCCCCATACGCCCTAGACTCTCGCCTCTCTATGTGACACCATAGCTAACGTAACTTCGACTACCTGTTGGTCTTTACCGTTACGTAAGCGCGACAGTTTTCTAACAATAGATGTTGCACTTATTCGTTACATAAGGTCAGACTGCTTTCTTTGTTCGCATTTTCAAGGACTCGCTCACTTGCTACTTTTCCTTTGTCAAACTTCGCTGACGAACTCTTCAAACAATAATTAAGTCCATCATAACAGTCAGAAGTCTATGATCCACTGCTGTGATGAAAATCTGACGTCTTTGTTCCAATTACGATGATCGACGAAAGGCGTTAGAGAAAAACAAAAAATCGCCTCTATACCTCGCCTCGGTTAATTGCGAGCGGAAAACGCTTTCGCTCAAGGTGAGAGGCGGCTGGTTAAATCCCATGAAATCGGTTTCAAAAATTGAAGAGAAATAAGGCAGCTGGCGGATCCGAGTTTGTAGACCTGCTCAAGGTAACCGAAGTGCATAAATCGCGCAGAGTAATTCGCTGCAAGTATGAGTGGCGGTGGTGGGAATTGAAATTAACCCTGAAATACCGGTGAAACTAGATGATTAAAATGCATATTGGCGATTGGCGATTCTTCGTTGGTGCCAAACGACCCGTTGCTCAACAGACGGAGCGCTGCTCGGGTTTAGAGTGACTATCAATTTGGTCATTTCGCAATGCGACAATATGCGTGTGCCTATGACCACTCTGAGACAGTTGCTTATTGTTAGGCCATCAATACGAGGAGCTGACGATGGGAGTGCCAAGGCGAAAGAAAAGAAAAGAAAAAAATAAAATGAAATAAAAAAATACACTGGGTGACGAGAGTATAAATACAAAACCAAAAGTCCCAGTTAGTCGTCACTTGTCCTCAGCTCTTCAAACCACGAAGAAACACCCAATCAACATTATGTTCAAACTCGCTGTAAGTCAACCTGCGAAGGACTATCAGGACTATAACTTAAAAAAATTGTGATTTATGTATCGAGATGATTTTCTCGTAAAACGCTCAGTTTCCCCAATCATCAACTATCATGATTTTTATTCTTTATTCTTCTTTTGCAGTGTCTCCTCGCCTTCGTGGCCGCCGTTTCTGCTGGCAATGTTGCTGTTGCTCCAGTTGTTGCAGCACTTCCAGCTCCGATCGTTACTGCAAGAAGCAGCCAGAGCATTGCCAGGAACTACAACACCTTGGCGGCTGCACCTCTCGCATACACTGCACCCTTAGCTTACACTGCACCTGTACCAGCCGTTGCTCCAGCTCCTCTGGCCTATTCTGCTCCAGCTCCTCTGGCATACACTGCTGCAGCTCCTCTGGCCTATTCTGCTCCAGCTCCTCTGGCATATTCTGCTCCAGCTTCTCTGGCCTATTCTGCTGCAGCTCCTCTGGCCTATTCTGCGCCAGCTTTTGCTCCAGCTGGAGCTCCCCTGGCCTATTCTGCTCCGGCCTTTGCCGCCGCAAATCCTTTGGCGTACAGTGCTCCTGGATTTGCTCCTTACGCTGCTGCCCCTGTGCTACTCAAGAAATAATTCCACCAAGCGGTTTTTGTTGTTGTTGTTTGAAATATGAACCTTTGACTGTTTTATGAATAAAAGAATTTATATTTGACATCTTTGTTTTATGATTGTTTTCTTTTACTGTTACACTGGGGGTAAGCTACCCTTAGCAGGTTTGGAAAATTCCATGATTACGGATTTTCCGGATAGACGGTATAACGTATTTTGCCAACATTTTGGGTACATGAAATCTTGAAGATTTGGTAAAATCGTGGACCATTTTTTCGAGGAATACCTGCGTCTTCTTGGGACCAACACATGCAATTTTTAGTTTAGGCGTTAGCCAGGTTGGGAATTTGATAAGAAGGGTGAACCGTCATTCGAATATGTATCTTCATGATGAATGACGTAGTTTAAGATTGAATAAAATGATGAAATAAATGTCATGCTGCTGAATTATGAGCTTCAAACTTTACCCCGATTTTTCACTAACGTAGCTAACAAAAAAATGTATCTGATTACCTAATTAATGTTCCGGATTCTATGGGGTATATCTTTTTTTCAAGCCGATTTTCAACTGCCCCGTCACCCAACTCACCTCACTTGATCCCACATAAGTCTTTCAGTCTCGGTGTAAGCTGAGGATTTTTCAAAATACAATCCCAAGTTTGCAGACCCGCGGATACAATATTGTGTCGCTGCTCGGATTTTTATGATAATTACGAATGACATTTGATCGCTTGTTGAATATCGATGGGAATTCAATTAGTATGTAGAAACCGCAGTGGCATATCATTAAGTTACTTTAAATATCCAAATCTTGGAGTAGATAGTTCACTGTTTAATTTCACTTACGAATGAGTGATACTTTCTTGATCGATTCATCAAGAATTTCGTGAATTTGTCGACGATGGCTTGATCGATACCGAAGTAGGTATACGAATGAGTATTTCTGCGACGTAATTTGGACTATTATAAAAATCTTCTTTCAGAAGTTTCCGGACTCTGAAAAGATTCGTTAGTGAATCTCAATTCGCTCGGATTCGTCAGCTCCTTCTATTTGTCCCATTTCGTCTATCTTGACCTGGGAATAAACAAGAAGTGGAGACTCTCTGCGGCTAATGAGATTTTCACCCATGCTTGTCAAGGAATTGACCTATACTTGGGCTGTCGAGTTTGAAAACTGACTTAGACGTCATTATACAAGCCTAAAAAAAATTCAACGAGACGTTTGCATCAGCTCTTTTGACTCAGGCATAGAATCTGCTATATTTAGTCATCGATTAGTTTAACTTTTCACCTCAAATCTCAATCCTTCTATTGGCAGATCTGTCAAAAGAATAATCGACTAGAAGAGAAATGAGAGAAAAAAAAATGACCCAGCTCCTGGGATCATTCAACATATTTTTCCCCACCGATATTGGGTACCCTCCTCATGATCGAACCTTACGCAACATCAATTTTGTAGTCTGAAAGCTCGGCACGTTTTCGAAGAAAGTATTTACATCAGAGTTCGAGTATCGGAGGTGGTTTAGCGACGTATAAAAGGTACCGTGCCTCGAACGAACATCACAGAGCTCAGTGATCACCTTAGGTAAAAACTTCAATCAAGCATCATGAACTCCTTCGCAACGGTATGGATTCTCATAGGATATACCATAAAGTGTATAATAAATGAGGATAAAAAAAATTGAAATTATCAAAAATACTAATTTTTTTAACACGTTTTTATTTTTCAATTTTCGCAGATGACTAGCGTGGTTGTCCTCGCCATCCTGGGCAGCGCTATGGCCGGTGCAATTTTACCAGCCGCAATTCCAGCTCCGATTGTTGCAGCCCCTGCAGCGATCGGCTACGCCAAGGCAGTGCCGTACAACATCCCCCCATACGCTTCAAGGGTTGATATAAGCACCAGGAACCTCGCTGCCCCTTACTTCGCTGCCCCATACGTCGCTGCCCCAGCTGCCCCATACGTCGCAGCTCCTGCACTTCCATACGCAGCTTATCCATCGGCTCCATTGATAGCTGCACCAGGCGTAATCCCATCCGCCTACGCCGGAAGTCTGGCTGCACCACTTGCTCAAGCTTACGCTGCACAAAATGCTGCGTTTCTTGGTTGATTGAGCGATGTAATGTACATGTAACAACACCTTGCCGTCATCAAGATTCTCTGTCATTTAAATAAAAGTCATTCATTGTGTGAAAAACATGGTTTATTCTTTATGCGACATGCGCGATCCCTTCGATCTGTTCATTCCAGTGAACTCAAAGTCGAGTCCTTCCAGGAGATCCTGGATTGATCGGCTCCTGAAATTAATTGCGTTAATCCTATCAGGCTTACAAATTAGTTGCTTATTATAGACTTTCGCTATTCGGACGTCAGTCCGATATTTATACTTCGTCTGCATAATATGCCGTTCGTCTGACGGCAGTACGGTGAATAAGAGAAGCGACTCTCTTGTTATGTGGGAATTAATAGCCCTGGACGTCACGATTGCCCTTTTCATCGGAAAGACGTTATACAGTATAATAGAGTCTGCGAATTACATTGACGCATACATAAGTTGTTTACATTTATATACCCAGAGATAAGGTCCGGGAATAATTTTACCATCTTCGTTCATTCATCATCTCTCATCTTATAGAAAAATTAAAACGACTCATCTTCATTTTCGAACGAGATAGTTACAACCCTCACGTTTTATGTAGTTGCCAATATTATCAAGTTTGGAACGTGACGGATTTATACATACCTACGCCCGATACCTACTCGTTTACAGAGTCTCCTGCGCTAGACATTATACACGTGCAAATCATCGACAGATTTAGAGGGTTAATTATCACTCCCCTAGGATAATTAATATATTATCAACGCATTCAACCAAAATCTCGCTCTTCCAGCCTCGCGCCTATTTTAGCGGAATAAATTTCGCTTATTCTTTGGAAAGGCACGTTTCGTCTTGCCACAAAATTGGAAGATACGATGATCAGCTCATCCGTGTACAAAATATCTTTGAAGCAAAAACAATTAGGAGAAACGAGACCAATTGCTCTCATTACTCCTCCGGTTTTTATGAGTTAAATACGCGTACGTATAGCGAATCCTGCGAATATAATATTCTCAAAGTTTAGCGAGCCGCGGAGGCAAGGCAAGGGCAAGGACGATAAGGAGGTGGACGAGTTAAATGACGGAAGCCAGACGAGATGATCGTTGAGATTAAACAGGTTCGGTGTTGTGCACTGCAGGAGAACCTTGATTCGCATCCTGTTCTGCAGCGGCCTGAAAAAGTTCGCGGAAGACGTAAAAGTACAGCTCCTGTATAAGGGGGGCTTCCAATACTCTTGCAGGGGATTCCGCGTTCTCAATTAACGCGCTGCTTATTACACGCCTTTTTACAGACAGCAGTTTCTGACCACATCGACGTCAGAAGAAAGAAGACGTCCATCCTTAGTCCTTCGATTTCTCGATTTCGATCTAGCTTTAGGAAACATTCTCTAGACGCAGGAGAGACCTTTGATTGTGCTATAAATCGATAACGATAAAGGCGACCTTGCTCGGAAATTTTCAGCATAAAGTTTCATGGTGAGCTGCGTTTCATGGTGCACTTTGGTGCCTTCCTTCAGGGATTGTAAGTTTACAATATCTATGTAGTAAACGGCTTCTAGTTTACAGTTATCGGACTTTATTCTTTGGTCTTGTTGGCCGCAGGCAGTTACGCAATTTATGTCTTACAACTTCTATACGGCAAGGAACAGTTCCACGTGATCACTCAATCCCAAGTCAAACGTGAGTTCGAACGAACTCGAAGGGTTCATCGCGAATGACAGACGTAACGATTTTACTGGCTCACGTTTTCCCCATTATGTATACCAGCGAAGTTTGTTTGATGACGCGCAGGTTCACGTTTTAAACGCCTTGGTTTAAATCACATCCGGTAAGGATCGTCCCAATTTCGAGTTTTCGAGGTAAATTCTAATGAGCAAAAAACGATTCGCATAATTATTGCCGATCCTTCAAGGATCATGACTCAACCGAATCTAACTCGACCAATATGTAGCGTCACATTGCGACAATTTGCAATTGAATCCAGGGCACCCGGTTACCCAACCCAACGTAGTTTAAAAGTGAAACTACCGTTTTCCCGAAGCGTCTTCGCCACGTACGAAAAACGTGCCTTGCCTAGATATCGAGTTTGCCTACTTTATTATAATGTTAAGGTATCTGCCGGCCAATGCTGTAAGCCTTAAAAATATCTGTTAGAGAAACAGCGAAATGCTTCTGGGTTTATTATAATATCCCGAGGTTGACAGGCTGACGAGATTAGCTATGATCTATTTAATTGTGTCACAGGCCTGGGCGCTATCGATCTCGCGAGAGACATTAGAATTGAAATCCGAGCGTAATGGACAGATTAGACAATCTGCAACCAAAATAGATACGTGGAAACAATAAGATCCTACATGTCCAGCTGTATAATGCGAAGACGAAATTCAAGTTGGAGAAAATTCAGAGACAGACACCGGGCGTGGCTGACAAAAATAATAGAACGAATACCCTGACCAAAGGTCATCTGGTATTCAACCGAGGTGCGGATTGATTTCTTGCAGACGATGAATTCTTGTGGTGGGAATTATCCCCATCTTCGACTACCCACAACCCACTATAAAAGACCTCTGCCAACGAGGACTAACATCGCAGTCTTCGCAGCGGATCTAACAAACAAACCAATATACAAAATGATGACCAAGTGCCTCGTGAGTAGACCCTTAATTTTATTATAATTTTATGAAAGTTCTTATGGCTTTTCTTATTGTTCTCTGTCCATATTTTTGTACCAAAAAATAAGCCCAATTCTAATTATCCTCATTTCTCTGTATTCCAGATCCTCGTCGCCGCCCTTGTGGCCGTCTGCTCAGGAGGTGCTTTGCCTCTAGTGCCAGCAGCAGTTCCGGCAGCTTTGACCGTGGGCACTTACGCCTCAAGCTACAACGCTCACGCCATCAATCACGCTGTTGCTGCACCCTACGTGGCTGCCCCTGCTGTCGCTGCTGCACCCTATGTAGCTGCCCCAGCTGCACCCTTGGCTTATTCCGCTTATCCAGCACTCAGTCCTTACTCCGCGGCCTACCCAGCTCTCAGCGCTTATTCAGCGTACCCTGCAGCCTTCGGCCCTTATTCGGCACCTCTGATCGCCGGACGTCGTTAAATATCGTCATTCTATGATGAAGATTTCTCGATAGTATACATACGGAGATGAATCAGAAGAAGGAAGAAATCAGCTTTGTTTATTCGGCGAAATATTTTCGGTTTTAGTTTTTCACTTTAGAGATTTGAAATTACGTACCCTTTCTTTTCCCCCCACCTTTCTTTTGCAATATTGGGCGAGGCTGTTCAAAATTGATCAAATATCGGCTGCACTGGATGGCGAGATGAGGAAGTCAACCTGGAATATAATAGCACATGGAACTACAGATTACCTGGCCAGATATACACGCACAAATACCTGAAACTGAAATTGTATACCTACATCGCACAATACCTTGAGCAGAGATGTGAACATCGAGCGCTTTGGTCTCTCTATTATTGACTCGCGCTAATCCTGTGATCATTACATTATCTAATTCATCATTATCCACCATCGAGATATTATTTTGAATAAATAACACCATTAAGAACAATTATATGCGTACAGAATGTGTTTGATTTTCGTTTACCCAATTTATTCCATGTATTTTAGATAATTAAGCGCACGATCTTCATCCGCCAGGGCCATTTCGCAATGGCCTGGTTCCTGCCTACCTGCGCTTGGTAATAAGCGGATTACATATATACTTTAGATTTTCGTAATACCGTAATAAATAATAATTATTATCTAGTTTCGTGTACCGGTGTACGCGACGGCCGGGCCCAAGCGCGCGACCTTGTATTCCAAATTTTTTACACTTTACTGACGTTAAATAAGTGACAGTGAAGTTGTGCAATTTGTTACATACCTATATATATAATATATAGCGGTATAATGCACCTATAATGTACAGTTTAATTTAAAATGTACAATTTTCTCCTGCTTGCATTCAAGTCTAATTTTTCCCTTTTTAAATCCTAGACTTACTGCAGTCGTGATTCATTCAAGGCTGGGGTATAAAAGTGATTGCGTAATATAATCGGCAACCTTCACACGTCTAATACAAACCGTGGGAAAATGAATAATTTCATGAAAATATGCCTTGAAACAGATCACTGTCATCCAGCTGTTTACACACGCTATAGCAGGGATGAAACTCGCTGATCGGTTACCTCGGTGAATCGAGACATTTGAAAGTTTGTTAACCGCGTTTCATATTTATTTTCAAATTGGCATCATTGAACCATCCGCTCAAGAAGGATCCGTTAATTAGTTTCCATTATCAATTATCAACGTGTAGTCATTTAAATAATAAATAAATAATGCGTGAGATAGTGCATCTTCAAGCCGGACAATGCGGCAATCAGATAGGAGCAAAGGTGAGAACCCAATCCCTCGCATGAGACTGAATCAAACTACATTTATCATTTCATAATCATAAAATAGACCATAAATATCATCGTAATGTCGTCAAACGTTAAATTCACTTTATTTCTACCACCAGTTCTGGGAGGTGATATCCGACGAGCACGGAATCGATCCCACAGGCACGTACCATGGCGATTCAGATCTTCAACTAGAGCGAATAAACGTTTACTACAACGAAGCAACCGGTGGCAAATACGTCCCCAGAGCAGTACTGGTTGACCTAGAGCCAGGAACGATGGACGCGGTCAGATCGGGACCATTCGGTCAGATATTCCGCCCGGATAATTTCGTCTTTGGTCAAAGCGGGGCTGGAAACAATTGGGCGAAGGGTCACTACACCGAAGGAGCCGAGCTGGTGGACTCTGTCCTTGACGTGGTCAGAAAAGAGGCTGAGAGCTGCGACTGCCTGCAAGGATTTCAGCTGACCCATTCTCTCGGGGGTGGTACCGGCGCCGGAATGGGAACCCTGCTCATCTCCAAAATCCGCGAAGAGTATCCAGACCGCATCATGATGACGTTCAGCGTCGTGCCGTCCCCAAAGGTCTCCGACACTGTGGTCGAGCCCTACAATTGCACTTTGTCAGTCCATCAGCTGGTGGAAAACACCGACGAGTCTTACTGCATCGACAACGAAGCCCTCTACGACATTTGCTTCAGGACTCTGAAGCTGACGACCCCGACTTACGGCGACCTGAACCACCTGGTCAGCGCGACATTGAGCGGGGTTACGACTTGCTTGAGATTTCCTGGCCAGTTGAACGCTGATTTACGAAAGCTGGCTGTGAACATGGTCCCTTTTCCTCGCCTGCATTTCTTCATACCCGGCTTTGCACCCCTCACTTCGCGGGGATCTCAGCAATACCGTGCCCTTACTGTGCCAGAATTAACCCAGCAGATGTTCGACGCTAAGAATATGATGGCTGCCTGCGATCCGAGACACGGGAGATACCTCACCGTGGCTGCTGTATTTCGGGGGAGAATGTCGATGAAGGAAGTCGACGAGCAAATGCTGAATATCCAGAACAAGAATAGCAGCTATTTCGTCGAATGGATACCGAGCAATGTTAAGACAGCTGTATGCGACATACCGCCACGAGGACTAAAGATGTCGGCCACATTTATCGGGAATTCCACGGCCATACAGGAGCTTTTTAAACGAGTCTCAGAGCAGTTCACAGCCATGTTTAGACGCAAGGCTTTTCTTCATTGGTATACCGGCGAGGGAATGGACGAGATGGAGTTCACAGAAGCCGAGAGTAACATGAACGATCTGGTCTCCGAGTATCAACAGTATCAGGACGCCACTGCCGAAGAGGATGGAGAGTTTGACGAAGAGGAAGAGGGCGAGGGGGAGGATAAGTGATGAGGAAATAGTCGAAATTGTCTCCTAAAATCGCGTCTAAAAAATCGAAAATATTTTCATCATCTTTTTCTCTGTTAAGCTAAAATGTTTATTCGTGTATTATCCGTGTCTTGCTGTGGTAGTATTAATTGTAGTTGAATATTGTTATCAGTTTTCGTCATGAATCTTTCCTTTTTAATTTGAAATAAAATTGAAATTTTTAAACGATTATTAATTTATTCAAACATTTCAGACTTACGTTTCCTGTCCATTGCCTATTCTCGTTATCGCGAATAATCAGTTGAGATATTTTTATATTTATGCATGTATATGTGTATCGAGAGTTGCACAATGTAATCACCCACGCCCCAGGCTTATATGTTGCGGATTCAGTTGGCTGGGGGCAATATTGCGTGCGTAGTTCGAACCCTGTTTCAATCACATGCAGTTACACTAGCTGTTACATACTATATTCTGCAATTCTGCATCGTGTGATGACGACAATTATTAATCGAAGTAAACGGCTGGTTAATAATTTCATTTCTACTTTTTTTTTCTTTCCGAAACTTGAGTGCATACACTCCGGTCAATTTTGTTCGATGCATTTTAATCGTTCGTTGAACTTTGGGAACGAAAAGAATAATGACCGAATTATAGATCGAGAAATAAGATCGAAGATAGGTATACGATTTTTCGCAATAATAATTAAGGCCAGAGAAAGTTATATAGCAATAATCCGAGCCGCAAGTAAATATAATTATACAACAGGATAACTAGTCTAATAATATTAATTAATACGGTAATTAGTCTTGAAGGCCAATGTCATATTGCGTATACATAATACACGGATGTAATCTGTCTAAATTTAGGGATAATTAGCGTTGAGAATTCGCTTCGATTGCTATGTTAGAACTTTATATAGTAGTTATATACAACCTAGATCGTACTAATTAATCAAATATGCGAGGATTTAGAAATAATTACAGGCACATGGTCAACACGTTGTATATGTACCTATATGAACAGGAATTCACGTGTCGATATAAGACTATATGGTCAATATACTGAGAAATTGACACCGATCTACCGACATGTTTGCACTCGTATTGCAGATTCAGATTAATATAATATTACGTAATCAATATATTATATATAGTGACTCAATGCGGTTTTATAATATCATTAAATCAGATAACACACTATGCACATTAGGGCTGCCCTTAATTCGGTCATATTCGAATTTCAATCTTCCCACGAGCCAGCTAACGTACGATTTTTAGTACCTCGGGGTAGACTAGCTCATGGGAACATTGAAATTCGAAAATGATCCATGTAGGCACACACACGTCGTGGCAAAGTCAATTATTTATACGATTTCGATTATGCTCATTCGTTAGCGTATGACTAAAAAAAAATTTCTCATACCCTAGACTTTCATAGCTGCTGTCACTGCGAATTGAATTCTTACTTTCAAAAATCTCGATGGATTAAAATGTATATAGTGATACTGTTCGCATCACGGTGACGAATATTATGAAAAATTGTTACGTATAGTGCAGTGGTTCACGCACCAGTTGCTTCGTCCTCAATATTATATTAACAATCGCTACAGGGATAACAGGATCACATTATTACATAGCCGAAAACTATCACTCGAAATTCTAATGTATGTTGTAGGTATACCTATATAGAGATTAGAATTGCGAAAGTATAAAAGCATAGTTCTGTTCGCTATACACCTCATAATAGTTACGTCTCATTAGCATTGAAATGGAAAGATTCTATCCTCCATTAAACACGACTCAGGATTGTATCATTACAGGTATCGAAGAAGAAGGACGTGAGAATAATAAACTAATGTCACGGTGTTATGCTAATTTAAAAAGTACAACATCGACTAGTAATCTCACAGTTTCCTATACTATACCTCGTCTATGCAGGTGGTTTTAATTATTTATTAGCTATCACTTATCCTCGATATAATTACTGCATTCAGTGTCAAATAAGTACAGCAAACTATTACCCGTTCATTTCTATATGCAGTCGTATTCGTATATATATGTTTACGTTTATCCATTTGTAACGAAAAATTTGAGCAAAAGTTATTCCAAGATTTTGGATCGGGATAATTTCAATGAACAGACTTGCAGCAGTGACAACGACGGTTCGAGAGTCTGGATAAGTATGAGCTCGAAAGTGCAAGTTCCACGGTCTTATATATATTATGTCACTCGATCACATATACAGATCAGATACAGATCTGGGTGGAGAATCCGTCCGTGATCGGCCTAGATATAATCATGGATAGGTAAGGCCTCGTAAGGCCACTCGTCACGGTTGAAAAGACAGCCGGATAAGAGAACAGAGAGAGGGAGATGAAGAAGAAGACAAAAAGTGTGTATATTGTCTAGTAACTAGTTGATAGATAGATAGAAACACGCGGGATCTCAGGGCGTTGATAATTGCGGCTGTATAGTTGCGGAACGATCTCGTTGAAGCTATGGTCATTATCTCAAGGTGTTCCGGCGAGCGATTTATACTCTTTTGAGTTTTCTTTTTTCCCGATGGACCACGCTCGCCGATTCCCATAGTCAACCAAGACGATAATAGACCCGACCTTCGAGGACCTTCCTAGTCGCGAACCTCTCCACTTCTTCTCGCTGCTGCAGCCTCCAGGATGCGGTGAATGAATCAGGCTACACGCCCCGACCTCCACCCCCTTTACTTCATGTGCGTGCAATAGGTATTATTTCCCAGCATATTGCCTGGGGCCCGGATAACGCCAACCTAAGCCAAGCCAAGCCTCACCTCGCTCACTGACATATAGTCCGAATTAGTTCTGGGGGTAATTTTTTGCAATCTCTTCTGACCATTCTCTTGCGGACGTTGGTAAGAGTTCAGCTATATAAGAGGGCGGACTTGCCTAAGTCTTCACAGTCAGCAGCACTTCGTCTAGTCGCAGCTAATACTACAAACAAACAAACAACACATCAACATGTTCAACCAACTGGTAAGTCACCGATAAATCCTCTTCTCTGCATATCCGAAAATAATTTCAAATTATTACAAGATTACGATTTTCATTTTCAAACCAGGTCCTCGTCGTCGCCTCTTTGGCCTTTGCTTCCGCCGGCATCGTACCAGCCTATGGTGGCTATGGATACGGCTCCGTTGGTCACGGTGTGGCTGTAGCTGCACCAGCTGTGAGCTACGCCGCCCCAGCTTTGAGCTACGCCGCCCACGCTGCCCCAGCTCTTAGTTATGCTGCCCCAGCTTTGAGCTACGCTTCCCATGCCGCCCCAGCTTTGAGCTACGCTGCCCATGCTGCCCCAGTCGCAGTTGCTCACGCTCCGGTAGCAACTAGCTACGCTAACACCTACAAGGTAGTTTTTTCCCGGAAATTATTCTTATCAATTTTTTGCTCTTCAATTTTTGGATTTTTATAAACCAAAATGTTTTTATCGTCTTTCAGGTCTCTTACGCCGCACCAGCTGTAGCTAAGGTTGCCGTTGCTGCCCCAGCTATCAGTTACGCTGCTGCCCCCGCTCTGGGTTACGGACATGGTTTGGGATACAGTGGATACAACGGATATTCCGGTTACGGAAACGGTCTTGGATACGGATATGGAGGATACGGATACGGCCATGGGTCATACGTTCATTAAGTTATTAATGAAGCCCGATAATTACCTCACGCATGAATATTGTACATAAATTATAATTGTTACCCTGTCGTCGTTGTCCTCCATATATATTGATATAGATATGTATACATGAACTATATACATATAATGTGGTATTGCCAACAACTCAGCTCTGATGCACTGCAGATTATTTATAATACCGATATCAAAATCAATGATTTATATACACACACGAAAGTTTGGTGAATAAAAGTAACATGTTGCAAATTCTTACGATACATAAAATTGCCTTCAATTTATTTATTCACCTAATAAATCACTTGTTTCAACACCCGTATACATAATAAGAGATAAGAATCTTTAAAACTTCGTAATAATCGTGCTGAGGATTCTCGCGCGGGTTCTGCGATGCAACGAAAGTCTATTATAACTTAAGATCGTATTTCGAAGTAGAAACATGCCTGCGGTGGTCAGACCCCTCGATCGCGTATAAACCTCTCGTGTGATTTACTAGACGCAGTGACAGATGACAGATATCAAGCCCGAAGTGATCATGAGAGTGAATTACTCTGTGTATTATTTAATCTATAGCCTAGATCAGCGGGCTTGAAGCCACCCTCGGTCCTGCTTTCTGGGTTTCCAGTCTCTTTGGCTTTAAAAGTGCAGCGGTTGCTGTGACTGATCATCAATTGCAAATTTTGCAGCAAAATGAAAGAATGAAAGAAATAAAAAAAAAAAGAAAATGAAAATCAATCGTTGTCAGTAACTGCAACACCGTATATATTACAGAGCTGATTATCAAACTTGTGACATTGGGACGAAGCGTGATAAAAAACCGCTGTACCTGTACTATGTATATGTTCTGTTCTTCTTTTTGTCGATCTGTATCACAATATCGATCACGATTCAGGTGATTCGGTCACCAAGGACTCTCACTCGACTTAGGGCAAAATGTATGAGAGTGATAAAAAATTGAGGGACACACGCCTCTCGTTTATACGTAGAGCTATACTAGTAATACCGTTTTTTACCTATACCGATTGTCGATTTCTTTAGAAATTCAATTTCACGCATACCTTTTGTCACCGGTCACGTATTATTCGCTCTGGAAATTGATCGATTTGAGAACGTAATCAAGAATGATTCCGTCAGTATAGCTAGGAACCGAGGAAAACAACAATGTTAGGATAATAATCTGTCTGTACGAAAATTCGAACATAGTTATAACGATCTGCAGAGCCATACGTACGATTTACGTGACAGTGAAAGGCTCCTTGTGTCAGCCAAACGCTGACAAGATCATGAACATTTTTCATCTCGTTAAAAACGATCTAAACACAAATGGGAGAGGGGTGAACAATGATCTTTATCGAGATCTCGAGAACTTAAAGCCCTTTGTGATGATACCGCGAAGACGTTCGAGATTTTTCCTGACCAGGGTAACGACGTTCGAGGTCTTTTACGGGTATGGGCAAAGCCAAGGTGGCCAACTTTTCATCTTACTCTCGCTGCACTCTCGGTGAAGATAACGTCTTTGTACGTAGTTCGTCGAAACTTAACTAACTTGTTTCTCAAGGATATTTCCGAGTATCTATAGTAAAATTATTTGGAAGCAGGCCCTTCTCTCTTATTATCTTAGTCTAGATATAATATGCTGCATGTGTGAGATAAATCAGCGTCAGACAGTGCAGCAGTTGACTATAAGGAATGGAGTAACTGTTATTGATTGTCGCAACGTAAGTGACGCGAGTGACGAGTACCTGGGCTCTTTCTTTCTTCCTTCCTTTCTCACCTGATGCTATACAACGTCCTCGTAATTTCTACACCATCGAAGCATTGAGCTGTTTATACTAATTCAAGGTGGAATGTATTTCAAAGAAATAGAGAGCCCAGGTCACTTGCTGCGTAAACCTCGTGTGTACATATACGTACATGGTCATGTATTTGCGTCTAAACAGTGTAACGCTTTCCCAAGATTGAGCCACGCCGATCCCACCCAACTTCGAAGCAATTTAGCTCACAGAAAGTAAACTGTCACAGCAAAAGAAGAGCAGCTCGATTACGCAGTCTGAGTTACTCAACCGTCCATCACCCTAGACTTAATTACGGATATCGATGTAACATATAGAAGACTAGATAAGTGACAAAAAATTTTGTGGAGAATAAAAAAAGGGTATTTGCTTTTCAAGTTTCTTCAATATCAACACAAGAAAGACGTGTATAGGTACTATAGTAGCTATGAGACACGCCCAGATATAGCAGTGGGAAATTAGCATCGCTGACCTCAGAGATCAGTCTCTCTTTCTCTCTCTCTCTCTCTTTATCCTTCTCTGTCTCGTTTTAATCTGGACTTCCTAGTGTCGGCACCATCCGATAACCGATCAACGCGAGCCTTGGCCGTGCTCCGATTTGCTCCAGGATTTAAAAGTTCAGGAACAGGTATACGCGGCGGAGTTTAAATCTCGATGGTTAAGGTATACGCGTAGGTATAAGTACGCATACGTCGAAGAGGGGGTTCGAAACGCATAACGCATAACGTATACCTACCTACACTCCCATTCCCCGTTCACGCAGTACCTAGTCCTATAAAAGCTGGGTAAATTCAGTCCAGAATTCATTCGATTCGTAGCTTCGATACTCGAAACTTATAAACCCTCCTTCGATCGTCATGTACAAGTTTTTGGTACTCGCTGCCTTCGTGGCCATCGCATCCGCTGCACCAGGAGGCCTGCTCACTGCCCCTGCAGTCATCGCGGCGCCTTACGCCGTCGCTCATTCATATCCTGCTGCTACCAGCTACGCCAACACCTACAAGGTCTCGGTGAAGAGCCCCATTGTCGCTGCTCATGCACCGATTGTATACGCTGCGGCACCCCAGGCATACGTCAAGGCAGCCCCTATCGCTTATGCTGCTCATGGAACTCCGCTTGCATACGCTGCAGCCCCTACTTACGTCCACGCTGCACCTTTGGCTTACGGATATGGAGCTGCTTGGAAATGAGCATGATATCGAGGAGGTCCTCGTCCGGTGCATTAAATGAAATTATTGCCATTCGAATAAGACGATTGTTCGGCGATTAATTACGCCGCGATTTAATACTGAATAAATAAAAAATTTCGAACAAAAAAAAAAACAAAAATCACATTGTGTTTGTTACTTGATTTATTTTCAGTAGTCTTTAGACATCCCTTTTCTCACCTTATTATTTATATTCGTTAGTTTTAATTAGATAGGAGTTATTCGCTGCGAGAATAGAGAAAGAGGCGAAGAATTAATAGCGAGAAAGTCTTGCTGTGTAGATTTATCTGGCTTCAAGTATAGCTACTCTAATTTGGACTAGGCGAATCTACTCGTATTCCAAGTCACGTACTCGGAAGTACAGACGAAAATAAGACGTGACAATCATCAGACGCGTTTAATGAGATTAGAATACCAAATGACGAAAAATCCAACGAACGGAATGAAAGATGTCGATATTTCGTTAGTTAATGATCAACACCTGTTTGCATTCATGGAATGATTATCTATCGCCATATCTAGCATCTGGGTGTTGCTATCTCTAAATCCATGCAGTAGCGTAATTGTGGCCCGTGGGCAGGTATTTAAATTAAATGAGAAATTAGCATACATGCCAACCAATCGCGCCGATCATAACCGGCTGAAATTGTATCATTATGAAAATTCGATCAAGGAAGGAATGAAAAACTGTGTCTCAGACGGCCTTCACTTGATCCCGGACCCTCGATCTCGCAAGGTCATTCTGATTTGCTTGATTCACCCACGCCAGATCCGTCGCCAAATCTTGTCAGATATAATTTATTCATTCGCGAATGGGATTTCTGCGAATTTATCTAGTCCTGTCGCTGTTATTTTCATTTTCGTTTAGATAGGGATCAGAGAACGTATTTGTTCTCTATTTTGTTCTTAAGGATTTACTTGTTTCACAAATAAATCATATTTCTTCCATTGCCAATTTGGGGTAAGGATGTAATACGTGGAATAGAGAAAAGCATGTGCGAAGTAGTTGATACCGAATAAAGGAGATTTTTGACATATGCGACCGTGACTCGGTGTGAATTATTACACGGATCCTTCACTGTCTTATGCAAATTCTATACGTCCGGCCAAATTTTTTCGCCAAATTACGATCCATAGATATTTAAATTGTACTATTCGGTTTCTGGAGATTCCGCTCATGCCTCGGATCCTGAAAGTGATGATATACTGTTAAATTATATTTCCCATATATCATAACACTGTAAACACGTCTTAGACCTATAAAATCGGGCGGAAGTAACTCTCAAGATTTTTCATTTTTAATTAATCAACCATATAATAACAAGAGCCTTGACGTGTATATAGGGCCGAGTTTCTGGCGATTATAACTACGAACGAGGAAGTGTGTCCATACACTCCTTTCATCCGCGTTGCTCAATCTGAAAAAGCACGCAGTCCAGCCGAATGTTTAGGGAATTTAAAAAACAACTCGCGTAATAATTACCCAATGTTACGTCATTAACTCGAAAGTACTTTCGTGAATAGCGCAACACTGAATACACCTTACAGGACTCGAATAATTCCAAAGATCATTCGAAAAAAGAAGAAATAAGCGAACAATGCATAAAGGTACGTACAATACCTATATGCATAACGCACCCCGTTATACCTCTGTCGGATTATCTCTGAGGAAATTGATTGTCTGAAAATAATAGTATACTGTCTAAAATACGAACGTAGATCACTGATTGTGATTTTCTCATTTTTATCACCGCTGGGAATCGCAACTCTTACCGGCCAACGTTATGCTTGAATAATTACGTTACATATCATTTCTTAAAGAACATTTTTTAATCGATCGCTTCGTTAATTTTTAACAAGTTTTTGAACGACAAAAATTCAAATTCTATATCAGTTTGGGTTGAAAATTCATGTACGCAATTAATGACTGTTTTATTTTATTTTATTAACGTCAGAGATGGATCATGGTCTCGATAATTAAAAACATATATGTATGTGTGTAGGTACAATATCTAGTCTAATCGTAGATAATCGAGGCTCACGCTTCCTGGGAAAGAGAGACCCCGGTAGAAGGTAGTATCTTGTAGCAAGTGGGCACCGTGTTGGCGAACTCGTTGCCGAAGGTCTCGGTCCCGGACAACGACACGCTACTATATAAACGACGGGAGAACTCTACGGAGCAGATCAGTCTCAGGTTAAACCTAAACCAAACGCCGAAAATAAAATAATTAATCAACATGTTCAAGCTGGTGGGTGAAAATATCCGTATTCATTATCTTACACACACACACATACACCATAGAAATCATATTTTAATTTTTTCTCGCAGGTTGTATTGTCCGCTCTCGTAGCCGTCGCCTTGGCCAGGCCAAATCTGAGCCATAGTCCGCTGATCGGTAGTCTTATTTCGGAAAAAACCATCGAATCCCACGGGAATACGGTCGTCCATGGAACAGCACCCCTGGTCCATGCCGCTGCCCCTGCAATCGCCTATGCCGCAGTCCCGGAAGTCCCTGTTCTCCGGGCTGTTCACGCCGTACCGCAAGCTCATCTGATATCCGAAAAGACGATCGAATCCCACGGAAATTCTGTGGTCCATTCTGCAAGTCCTGCAGTTCTGTCCTACGCTGCAGCAGTTCCGGCTCTGAGCTACGCCGCTGTTCCTGCTCTCCATCATCAGGCTGCTTTGATATCCGAAAAATCTGTCTCTAACTACGGACACAGTATTGTTCATCACGGATCTCCGGTAATTCATTCTGCATATGCCGCAGCACCGGTTTTGACTTATTCCGCTGCTTATGGACACCCGGCCGCTGTCAGCGTTTGGTAATTGATTGACACTTGGGATTAGAATAATTACATGTCTAGTAAACGAGATTCATAGATAAGCTAGAGCTGCTAGAATCGGTCTAAGTTTTAGTCCGAATTTCTGGTGTGAGTCTAGCCAGACGATAAATTATGCTTGAACAATTATTATTCATTACGATATTGACACTATATTGTTCATTAAATACCACGGTGGTAAGGTTTTACTGAAATCTTTCGAACTCTTTCGTTTCCAAAAGTCTTTCGAATTTTATCAGAGCAGAGTTTCCACCTTGGTATTTCACACTCGCGCGATTACTTAATTCCGCGGCTATAAACGATATAGTGTCAATTATCGGCCGCTGCAAGGTCGGCAGTCTCGTTCTACGCTCATATTTATATGTAGTATACGAAAGAGGCCGACTGGACCAACGCCCTGCGTAATCAATTAACTTATACACGATATTTTCGGAGCCTGCAGACTGAATCGCCCGCTTTACATTATCGTATCAGTAAATTTTTTTTTCAATAGAATCGATTTATGTCTTAGGAAATTAATTGATTTAACAATAAATCTCTCTTATCGCAATTCGACGTAAGATTTCACTGTTTCACTGATCCCCCTCTCCGCTTCTTTCCTCGTTTATCCACGTCTACAAAAATTCCGATACTTCGAGGACACATACAGATTGCAAAAAATAAGATATAGTTATAGGCGTAGCTGACCAGTCCCATCCTGAAAAGGACCTTGGAAACAACGAGCTCGAACCGGATGTCTGTAAGGATCTGCGTGTAACAATACCATATACCTAAGCGAGACGAGAAGTATCTCCATTACATCTGCATGATTACTCTTTTTTGAAATTATTTATTCATCAGAAATCCGCGCTTTATGTTCGATAATATTCCCTCTATTTCGCAACGATATATGCATATGCATATACTGCAGCTGTTGCGAAAATGAGAAATAGACAAGTTGGAGGAGCTGTACCTGTCCTATTCCTTATTTTTGTAACCTGGTCAGGCACGCCCTGCAGAGAGCCGGAGGACTCGAGTCGGACCGTTCACTAGGAATGAGTCAGATTCTATACGCAAGTCGATGTGTAGGTATATTGGCTTCGAGGTACACCTACATCAAAATAAATGAAAAAGAAAAGAAATATATGTCTGCATCTATTTCGTCCTTATTTTATCATATGTCGTAGACGTGGTGTGAAAGATACCGTGATTTTCCTCGATAGGAAATTCATACGGCTAGGTGAGTTTATATCACAGCGTGAAACGAACGGTAGGGATCGCAAGAGCGACATAAACGCGAGGCAAAGAACTGGTGGAATCAAATGGAAGTCCAAGGTCTTGTAGGGTGAACGAACCATTGGAAATCACTGTTCCTGCTGCAGCCTCCTCTCACCGCTTACACTCGCGTTAGTCGCTCATTCTACACATGTCTTATCCCCTTTGTGCGACGTTTTTCTATTTCATATATACAATGTCTGAAATATATTTATACAAGATTTATCTCGATTTCTTTCTTTCTTTTTTCCTTGTCTCTTTTTTTTTTATACATAAGGTGAAAAGTGAATTCACTACGTACTACGTATGTGAAAATATACTAGGTAATAAATAACGTTGGGCAATATACTCTGACAATGGGCGAGTCACGGACCTCAGAGACCTTTTGCAGCTTCACGTACTTCATACAATATAAACTAAGAGTTTGACACACAACTGTAGGTCCATTGCGCTTTTACGAAATCCGTTTTTACACTTTAAGCAAAGACTGTACCCAAATGGGACAGCGAACCGCGTACCTTTCCTTTTTCAAGCCCTTTTTTTCTTGCCCAATTATATGTAAGTACTTTTTAAAATAAAAATTATTCCAACTAATAACGTTGTAGTTTCACGAATGCAGACTTGCCAGAATATTAAATTATTTTCCCGCATGAAACAAGCATGAGAAGACTCAAAATCTGTATACCAAGAGCATCGGGATTTACAGAATAGTCGAAAGCTTGCAGAAATCGGTGTGGACGCAGCAATACGCACGCATATTTCTTGCGTCTCTATCTTGGGTTTAGAGACTGCATTTCAGGACGAGTCAAGTTTTTCTTTTCTTTTTTTTTCTTTTTATTTCAGGCAAGGATGCACCGCCTATAAATAGCTTGGAAGGCAATGGAAGAGGGCACAGATTCACAGCAGCTATCCGAAGAGTAGAGTGCTTAGAGACGGTCAAATTTCATTTTCAAGAATTTTTTGGAATAATCGTTTCAAAATGATCAAGCTAGTAAGCGTTTTGTTCATTTATTAAATTTTGATAACTTCACACGCCTAACATATCGCTTTTTCCTGCAGGTGCTGCTTTCCTGCGTTTTTTCAGCCGCTTTGGCCGCGCCACCTGTAGATTTGGGAATTTCAAGAGAAGCCAGAGAAACGCCTGCTTCTACAGCAAAGCTGACGCCTATCGTATCTCCAATAGTTTCGCCGATCGCTCATATCCCCTATGTCTCAGCTCCGATTGTTCCCCATGTGAGTATTTCGCCCTTTGTTAATTAAAATTCATTGATCGACTGAACAGTTTCTCAGAGATTTATCAGGAGTGAAACATTTTTTCCGGAGAACAATTATCAAAATTTTTTAACGTAGCTCTTATATTTAATTTCTCTTTGATGTTTTACAGGTATCTCCATACGCTTATACGTATTCGGCGCCAATCGCCCCAGTAGCTTACGTCCCAGGAAGTTATTCGATCGAACAGCACGGCTACAACATTGCCTATTGATTGAAAATCGGTCAAAATAATAATTGGCTGAAGAAGATATCACGAACTTTCGTTATGCGGCGCCGATAAAATTCTCTATAACAATTATCATACCCTACATTTCATTATTCAATCCACGTACCCATATGTATCGATAAACTAATACAAATGTTTCACAAATCGTAAAAATAAATAACAACTGCAGGTGCCATTTTCAAATATTTTTATACACCTACTGGAAATCATGTATACATCATAATACATATATTGTACTTTTATAATCCTACCATCTACAGTATCTAAAGACTGAATTCTTAATTCCATTTTATAACTTATACGCCACTAATCAATTTCATTCTTCCTCCAATACGTCCCAAATAGCCCTAATCCTAAAGAACAGGCCTTCAGTAGTTCATAATCACGCTGCAACTCGCGTCCGACCTAAAGGGCATCGACTACTCGTGCGTCTGGCTATAGCGGCTTTGTCTACTGCCTGTCTTGCCTCGCGCCTTTGGCTACTTGCGCGTCTTACCACCGCGGTATTTTCTACTTGTTCGCCGCTGGCGGCTCGTGGTCGTCTGCGCATCCATCTGCGCAACAGCTGGAAGTCTGAAGGCTGAAGATGTCAGTGATTCTTTTTTCTACACAGTGCAGAGATTTATGCAGTGGATATAAACGATCGTTTATTTTTCTATTCAATTTATGAATTATAAGATACCGGAAATTCCGATTAACATCGGTGTTCGATCTCTGTGATAAATCTACTTCTAAATAATCATAATATCAGATGAATCTCGAGCGGGTGGCTGAGATACGTGTACACAAACACAGACTGCGTACGTAGGTGTACTACAAATCGCGGGGGGTTAATTTTATCGATAACATAGATATCAGTTGTCGAAAAAGAAGACAAAGTGTTACTTTCGAAAAACAAGAACGAAATAGGTTTCAAGATTTAGCGACATACGCGCACGGACACGTCGTGTCTTAACTCATTCATCGCGTTATACTCCGAGCTTTATTATGACCGAAGAAACACAAGCCGAAGTTTCAACTCCGATATCAGATCCTCAATCCACTCAACCAGATGCTATCAACAAAACTAAGGATAATAAAAAGGATAAATGTCGCCCCATGACCAAGGTAAGATATGTATAATAAAAATAAAATAAAACCTAACCTAAAAACAATCCGATCGATCTCTCGAACCGTAAACAAAATTCTAGGTTAGAATCTCAGAGCTATTTTATACTTTCTGATTATTCAGGAATACGATAAGCACGGACGTTCTTCGTTTTCATTTTTGACAATTTTATAATTCAATTACATATTTTCTCATTATTTCGATACCCCTTATTCTCGCAGGTTGTAATTCGTCGACTTCCTCCGTCAATGACGCAGGATCAATTCGTAGAGCAAATATCTCCTCTACCTGACCATGATTACATGTATTTTGTGAAGGCTGATATGTCGCTTGGTCAACACGCGTTCTCACGCGCTTATATAAACTTCGTCGAACAACAGGAGATATTTCTGTTCAGAGAAAAGTTTGACAATTATGTATTCGTCGACGCCAAAGGCGCCGAGTATCCGGCCGTCGTTGAGTTCGCTCCTTTTCAAAAACTCCCTAAGAAACGAGTGGGAAAAAAGAAAGACCAGAAATGTGGAACGCTTAAAACGGACCCTTACTATCTCAGCTTTTTGGAAAGCTTGAAGAATCTGGAGGCTGAGGCAGGACTGAGTCAACCGAAGACGGAATACTCCTATCAACCCTCGGATGGTATTGATATTGAACGTTTATCTCAGTTTAGGGATTCATCGAGCTCTTAGAGATACTCGGGACTCGATAAAAACGCCTTTTCTTTCCAGGATCTTCGAAGAAAGTTACCACCACACCGCTTCTTGAATTTTTAAAACAACGTAAACAGGAGAAGCAGAGAATGCGGGATGAGAAACGGGAGGAAAGAAGGCGGCGAGACTTGGAGAGGAGAAGAGCTAAAGACGAAGTAACAATATCAAAGGTAGTCAAAGAACTGGGAATTATAAACTGTTTTTTAAAGCGAAAAGTATTGGTCGTGCGACAGTAAATACAGTTTATTTTTATTACAGTTAGCGATTCACCAGGGTTTTAGAGAAAGTCTTGTTTTAATTATCACTGTATTTTCTGACGGTGACCTTTCCTATCCGCAGACTTTGTACAACAATCAAGAACTCAGACCTCAATTACCTTTTCCCAAACCCGGCGGAGATGGGTTTAACGAATTTTGCTCAGAAAATTCTGCGGAATATCGCGGCGTTGATGCCAAGATTAGAGTACAGCTGGATCAGAATTTGTCGGATATTTATAAGGAGAAAAATTTGTCTGCAATTCATTCCAAGGATCGTTCTATCGCACATATTAGAAGATATGAGAGTATAAACGCGGGGTGTTCGGGTGTTAGAAAACTTTTTGACTATAGAGAAAAGGAATGTATAAAGGACGAAGGAAACTGGAAAAAAAACGGCTGCGATCGGTCCTGGTTTTATTTCAGGAACGATTATGTCGAGAATAAAAATCGTACTAGGTCTACCCAGTTTGTTCAGAGCCAGGAAGTCTTTCCCGAACTCCCCAAAAGTCAGTCGGTTAATTTGAAGAAGATTTGGAAATCTCAGGCTACAAATTGCCTCTCAAAGTCAAAGAGCTGCAGCGCCGTTACACAATGTGATAAAATTTTCCCATTCAAAGCTGCTTTCAGACACGCTTTACCGGGATTTAGAAAAAACTCATGAACCGATAGGCTGCTGATGAATAAATCAGAAATTCATGTTGCAGTTATAGACTTTTAGACATGTATATATCCTTGTCGATTAAGAGTGTTGCAAAGATTTCTATAAACTTCTATTAAATTTTGCTATCAATTAATTAGTGCGCAGGGTGATTTTTTTTACTAGCTTCTTATTTTTACCAATGAATATTGAATGTGGAAAAACTGTTTTTACAATAATAATTTTCGTTACTAGAAAATTTACTGTTCATTTGATTTCGTCTTATCTTTTATCATAAGGCTTTAGGTAATTCGATTTCAATGAAATTTTCACTATGATACAATTTAACGTTGGCGTGTTTCTTACAGGTATTGAAGAACCCTGATCTTGGCAAGGAGACTAGCAAGGAGTTGAAAGAGCCGAAAGACGATAAGGAGAAGTTATCGCCTAAGGAGGTGAAGAATCGAAATAAGAAAGATGAAAAGCCAAGGGACAAGGCGCCTAGGGAAAGGGACTCTAAGGCTCCAGCAAAAAACTTCAAAGACAGGGAGCTAAAGCACCAGCGAAGAAACGAAGAGAAGAAATCATTCGCTAAGAAAGAGGAGAGAGAAAATTCTAATAAAGAAGATAGGAAAGTCGATGCAAAGGAAGAACGTAGGAACGATACTAGGGAAGATGACAGAGACAGAGAGAGGGATAGAGACACCAAAGATAAACGAGTGGAAGAAAAGCGCGGTAAAAGTTATGAGAAAATGAGACAAGAGAAGAAGAGATTGGCCGAAGCTAAGCGACAGAGCGTTGAGAGCGGATCGGAACCCGTTAATCCTGGCAGATCTAAAAAAGAAGAGAAAGAATCGTTCTCAAAGAAGGATAGGAAGTCGGAGGCAGTCGTAGCTACGATAAGGGCCGAAAAAATTCAAATCCTGAAGGACGATGCGAAGAAGAAAGATGAGAAGCCGAAACCAAAACCAGAGCCGGAAATAGAATCCAAAGAAGTTTGCGAAGAACCGATAGCGAGTGAAACCTATGAGTTTAACGCGCAGAGCGAAGTTTATGGTGAGAATATCCTCCTGTTTCTATATGCACATGAATTTCAAACCTTGTAGTTCATCTATTAAACATTTCTCATCATTTTATATACAGACAAAGACGGCGAATCTACATTATCGCAGAAAGATAATCTCTCAGATTCTGCTAAATCTAAATCAAACGATCATATAGATTCTGAAAGTAATTATGCTACAGACTTAGGCATGAAAGAAGATGCCAAGATCCTAAAGAGACGGAGTTCTCTGGAAAGTGGTGGCGAGGGAGGCGGTGGAGACGGAGCAAACCTGCGAAGACACAAGTCTCTTGACGGCGGTGATCAATGCAGCTTAAAAAAAGACGGAAAAAACCACAAGGAAAAATCGAAAAAAGACACAAGGCAGGAGAGAAGGATTAGAAACAAGGTTCGTACTCGTAAATCTGCAGATAATTAAATGTTCAGAACTGATCGATACATAAAGACGTTGAATTTTATAACAGGATCGGCCAGCAATGGAGATTTATAGACCTGGAATGGGAAAGTTTAGCAAACAACGTTTGGAACGCGAAAAGTCGAACAACGATGATCGAGCTTCTCCCTCGCAGAGTCCAACGCCCAGCCCAGTACCCTCGAACATCGTCAAGCCGAGCAAACCCGCGGCCGAAGTTAGATCGATGACTTTCAAGCGCAGTCTTAGTCGCGATTTACCTTAGATATTAAGATTCGTTGATTAAAAGTAGACGCGTTATACTTAAGCCGTTTTCAAATCGCTCAATAGAAGATTGGATCTAGTTAGCACGCAGTTTTCGTATCTTATCGTATTGAGAATACGCTAAGAGACCTGTTCGAGACCGTCGTTGATCTTATTGTTTAACGACGATCAGTAATACCTATATACATATAGTATAACATTTATGCGACTTTATCGCGTATCATCATTTCTCTGTAAATTATTATCTGCTCTGCTACTCTTCACATCGAGATTATGCTATTATACGATGAAAGTTCGCTTGATATAATGACGATTGTTGCATCTTCTGGTAATTTCTGTTTTTTTTTTATTTATACACATAAATCGTATCTAATATCGTTTTATACTTCGGTAATATATTATTACCATATATATGTATTTCCTACGGCTAAACCTCGAACGAAATTAATTACATCAAATGTTTTTATTGTACGCCTCGTAATTAGGTATTCTAGAAATTCTTTCCTAATCCATATTTCGCACATCATAGGGAATATAGAAAATATAGAAAAACAATCAACGCAGTGTTTCGTATATTTATCAATTAACAAGATTAATTAATTGATTGACTAGAGCCATTTTTTAAATTATACAAAAGTTCAAATTTATATCATTGTCAACAATGTACAACAAACGAAATCTTCAATTTCGCAGTCTTGGGGTTTTTTGGATATTAAAAAGAGCACAATTCAATTGTCTTTGCATGTATCATTCTAATAAACGCATCAATCTATTATTTTCTGATAATAAATAATACAAATAAGGTATTTGCGGGTCGATCGGTGACGTGACGTCACAGTTTCCCCCTCCACAAACTAGCGGACAACATTGGATAACATAACCTGAAAGTACATGCTGACTGCTGTGTGTGTATTATGATGGCGGAAACTCTTTGAAAAATATATATTTTGTTTAGCGATGATAAGATCAATTAGTCATGTTAAGAATTTCGTATAGGGTTTTGTCAAGTAATAATCGTTTATTAAATAACAACAATCCGTGCGTTTTATATGTGTCAAATCGATCCTATACGAAGAAAAAATTCAGAACCACAGAACCAGCAACTGTTGAATTTTTGGTTAGGTTACTCGGCGTTGAACAAAACACGGCTGCTCAAATTGCCCTCAGTTATAAACGTATTAAAAAACTTTCTAGAACCGATATCGCGACAGCACACGCTCTATGTGCGGTAAATACTCAAATATCCAAATATTCAAATATTCAAATATTCAAATATCAACTACACTAACCTATCAAATGATGTAATCTTTTATTCGGAGTAAATGAAATAGAGAATGATTTACAGGAGCAAGGATTCGACGCCACGGTCTTCGCCGAGCTACCTGTACTGTTATTCTATAGACCGTTTCTTTTGGAACAGAGAATACGCTTTTACAAAGATTTAGGATGTCCCAAGATACTGCCGCAGATGATAACTGGGTGAGAAGAGAAACCGTTGTACATAACTTCGGCGGGGGAATACTGAGAGTTTTTTAAACACTGGCTTTGGCACATTTCAGGTTTATGCCAACCACCAAACTCACCGTCAAAGAAATCAAGGAGCAAGAATTAATCCCGTACGACGCGGACGTTACCAAAAATTTGTTGGATTCTTTCAGCGAAGAATCTTTACCCGCCTTAGAATCAATACCCGAAGATCAGGCTGTGTGCGATATTCACTACCAAATCATGAGGCATTATCTAAGATGGAAATTCGAACTTACGGAGGAACGGCTAGAGCGAGTTATGGCTTATAAATGGATACTCAGATGCCAGAGCTTCTCGATAATCTCTGAAATGCTCCATATCTTGAAGAATGAATTTGGATTTGATTTAGACAGGGTAAAAGCCACTATGATATTCAATATGGAAGTCTGTCTGATATTCTGGCATCATTTTTTCATTCGTTAATTAATTATCGCCTTTATTCACTTCACAGGTAAAAAAAAACACTTTTTTAATTGGCAAAAGCCCCATTAATACTCGACGTATTCTCAACGAGATCAAATACTTCGGCAATGTAGAATCTACGGATTTGATAAGACGCTATCCGAGGCTTTTACATGTGACCGTAGACAACTTGCACGAAAAACTTGCAATATTGAAAGAGTTCAAAGTCCTGGATGAGACGATAGGAAAATGTCCTGAAATATTCACTCTCTCGTGTAAAACTATATACCGAAGATTAGTCGAGTTCCAGACAATCGACGAATTGAAAACCCATTGGTATCATCCCCGATTTTTGTCCGTCATTTTCTACTTCGAGGGTGTTAAAAAACGTTTGGTTCTATTGAAAGAGCTCAACGTCAGATGTACTAGTCTCCATATGCTCTGTTCGAGCAACATGTCTTTTAATAGGTAAATTTTGACCTCATTTAGAACCGTTTAATTTCTTTTTTCTCTATAAACCGTTGTGTTGAAATTATTTGATTGCTTTTCAGATACCGAGTCATCGGAAGCGACCGGACCAAAGGCACCGACTTGCTCAAATTTTTGAGTTACGAATTTGGGACGGATCCTAAAGATGAAAGAATTTTTCTCGTCAAAAGACACAATCTGTGGTGTCAGATCCCCGTTTTACACGTTCAAGAGACTTTCAGTTTTTTAAGAGAACAGAAATACACGCATCAAGATATCCTCGAAAATATACACATCGTACTTTACAGGAGGTAATTTTGATGAGGTCAATTCTTACGCAAACAGATAGAAAAATGCTTTTCAGGCATCATTGGCTTCGTTTCCCAAAACTAATGAGGTATCAATTTATTTTACAGCTCGCAGATCGAAAAGGAATTGAAAGACCTAGTCAATATGAGCCTGGATCCATCCTGGGAAATTACACGTTCGCGAGAATTAGCTCTGTGTTTATACAACATAGAAAAAGCGTATCACTTCAACGATAACGGCGTCTGGAATTGTCAACCGACTGATTTGGACACCGAAAAGGATTCAGAAGAACAGAATTCGCGATCCTTGAGGCTCACAAGTAATTTGTAAAATTCTCTATAGTTATTTAGCAGATAGATTTTACCTTCGGATACCAATATCGTTGGTTTCTCGTCAATAGAATTATGTAGGAAAAACTTTATAAGAAAACTATTATTTCTTATCAATATTTTCTCCCATCATAACATCATCATGTATGTAAATATAGATTTAATTCTCGTGATATAGAATTTAGTAACATTTAGTATCAAAGTATTTTTTCTTTTCTTTTTTTGTTTCCTGTAATTAAGTACAAACTGACGCAGATTTATCGACAAATTTAAGTTAATAATATAAATGCCGAACATCTGTGCGAGTAGGAATCCGAAGTTAATATCTCACGATTGACGAAAGAAAGTATAGGTAATGCTAATCAATAAAACGCATTAATTTGTGAAAAATATTGAAATAAAATCCATTTTAAATTACGGGAACACAGGTATACCATGTAAAGATCGTATAAAACGTTACTTGTATTTATCTCGTACGTATAATACAGTAGCTACAATTTTTCGACAAAATTTATACGTATTTTTCTATTTTTCTATTTTATTTCTTTGATTAATTTTTCTTCAACTTTTTTCCTCTTTTATAATAATAATGATGATAATTAGTCAATGCATGGGTTAGTAGAGATTCTTATATGGTGGGTATGGGATGAAAAAATAGAAAACAGCTGCAGTGTTGAAAAATGATCAGCTGTATATCTATAATAAATCAGATGAGTGTTTGTGTTTATTTCAAACGGTTACATATATCATAATATCATAGTATATCCTATACATGTATACCTGCGGGTCTACGATAATAATAACAACGAAATATTGAATTTATCTTAAAAATTAGTAAAGTGCTGAGAAATATGTATATTATTCAAATTTTGATTAATATATCCACTGCACTTATACTGTCAAAGGTATAGGTAGGGTATAGCGGTACAATAATATTATATTATCTTAAAAATCTCATAACATCTAGATAAAAAAAAAAAAAATTAAAAAAAAAATTGATACATCCATCTAACTAATTAACGAACTAATTTTCTTAACTGTATTTTTGGTGCGAATGACTATAACGAGCATTTTCATAATAATATTCATAATATTCGATGTTCATCGAATTAAACCGGCAACGATATAGTATAGACCAAATAGTATTACCTATCTTTCGATCTTTAATCTTTTTTTTTTTTTCTTTTTCTTTTTCTTTTCCATTTGTTTCGTCTAAATTATATCTACAGGTATTCTGAAATCTTAACAAAACTGTACAAAATATTCGTGTATATATCCCATTCATCGAAATAACTACGACGCATATGGGTGGATATTGAAAAGGAGTAAAACAGCTAATAAGCAATTTTGGTCCTCGTGAGTCGCGCCAATGTATTTCGCATATTATTTATAAGAAGGCACTGGGAGGGGGCGAAGGCACTTCGAGTATAATATCATCGGCTAATCTAAATAATTGAGAGAAAAAAACATTTTAACAAAAAAGGAAACAAGAAACGCAGGAATAAATTACAACAATTTATTCCAACGCGTTATGGGTTTAATGAAACGATTGCCTTGTCCTGCACGTAGCCGATAAACATCACACTACTTATTTTTCTTCTTGTTCTTGTTCTTACGTATCTAATTCGCGACAACAACAGCAACAATAATCAGTGATTAAATCTAGACTCGAACCCGAGGGTTCGAGTCAGTTCAAAAAAGGAGGTAGCTGAACGTAACTCTGTTGATTGCCAGGTTCGTTCTTCACCAACACCTGATCTTTTATACCCTGACGTCCGGGTGGTGAGTGCATAACGTTATACTCCTGTTTCTGATCCTGGGATTGTTGCTGTTGCTGCTGCTGCTGTTGTTGTTGCGTATAGTCTCCTTGATCGTGCTGATACTTTTCGGCAGGGCTTAACCCGCTGACGTATTCGAGCTGCTTGCTCTGATGCTCGTCCTCGGACATTGATCCGGTCAAATGCGTGGGTGGTGAGTGAGTGTTCACCATCGTCTGGTAATCGGCGCGTGTTAATTGCGGCGGTGGACTGTTGTTCGCGTTCATGTAGTCCTGGTGTACTCGCATCGTGTTGTTAGACGGTGATGAAAACAGGGATGTGTCATGTTGCGGTATCATGGTCGCGTAGGAATAGGCAGATCCGTTATTCCCGGGTCCCCCGAACGCGGATGATGTGTACGGCGAGTTTGACGGACTCAGGAGATTCAGATGAGGCGATAAATCGTAGGCTGGGGTGTACGCCCACGCGTCTGGCGGGGCTGCCGCACTTGCCGAAGAGGTGAACGGGTTCAGACTGTTGTTCAGGGATGTGAATGAACCGCTCAATCCGGGACTTGCCGATCCCGCTGTCATGTAACTCGCGTTTTTTCGCGGCGGTTCACGCTTTCGCCACTTTGCTCGACGGTTTTGGAACCATACCTGTACTCGCGATTCACTCAGAGCCAATTTCAACGCGAGTTCTTCGCGCGCGAATACGTCAGGGTAAGGTGCCCGCTCGAAGGCTTGTTCCAATTGCTCCAATTGAAAGGCGGTGAATGTGGTTCTGTAAATAATCGGGAATAAAAAACAAATTCAAGATTAGAGTTCGGTAATTCATTCGCTTAACGTCATTTTATACTATCGCTGCGAGGTTCGTCAGTCATGAAATAATTGGTCATTTATACGATAATGATAATGGTATATCGGTATGAAACGAGGTGACCAAATGTCGTCCGCATTTCGGCACGCTACGGAACTCGGTTCGCCCACGCATTACATGCACTCTATATATCTATAACTGCGTCATATACACGAGTGTATAATATACACATATGAACACCCGGTGCCATGAGGGACCCTCATGGAATTCCTAATTCTATCTGAACGTCAGCCACCACTCCATGAAGCCGAGGGTGCAACGGTCCCGCGTAATGGTCAAGATCAGTATACGATAATCTCTGTTGTTACGAAGAAATGGTGGAAAAAAAAAATGATTATTATTCCTCGGACAAAAGGTCCGTGAAATGGGTGAAAAGAGAATTCGGCAAAGGAATGGAAAAAATATTTAATTCACATTCACATATGATATACGCGATGACCGGTGTAGATTATTATTCGGGTATAATATCACTCCTCGCTTCTATTGAATGGAAACCCGCATCGAAATACATTATAGTCGGATAAAAATGTAAAGAACGCCGGAAAACTCTTACCTAGTCTTTTTCTTCTTGATACCATTATTGTCGGTCTTCTTTTTCGAGTCTTTCTTAACCGGCTGGGTATCACTGCTCACTGAAAGTTATAAAAAAGGAATCGATTGATTAGTCACTATGAATGATTGCTACGGCACTCGACTATCATCACAATTCATATAATCGTATTATAATACGAGGAGATTTCGAATCGCGATTAAAGGAAAAAAACAAGGGTGTGTATCTGGGTAATCTATCCCTGACGAGATCGCCGGTAGTACTGACTCTGCACAGTAGTCTCGTTACACATGACGAGAGTAACAAATTACTGTATCAAACCATTAGGGTTGTTTAGCTGGTTAAGTCGTCAATTCACGTTTGATTTACGCTGATTATTATTATTATTATACGGAGTTAAAGAGGGGCGTGCAGATTATAACGTACGCGCTTAGTGCAGCTAGGCAAACTTCGATTTCAATCGCATATTTCAATCGCATATTATTTTCTTTCGCGAATTGTATTAAACCGAGTCGGTACCAAGGCTCAAATGTTATCTCATCCCGTATTCACGCCATCGTTCTATTTCCATACTATAACTAATTGCAACGCTGTGTGTTAATTAGCGAACGCAAAGAAACATGGAAATTGATACGACTGTTTATCGCGTAACGTGAGACCGGCTCGGTCTCAAAACTAGTTGGTGACAAAATTTTCCACGTATTACGCGACAAGTTGTCGTTGAAATTGTACAGTTTTAAAAAATTTACCTGGCGCCATCGAGTTCATTGAATCGTCAGGTTTCCTCTTGACGGAATTATTCAGCTGCAAGCCTTGCTGAAGCGTTGTGGAGGTCGGTGTAGCCGAGGAAGAAGTGGACGTGGTAACTTCTTGTGCTTGTGATAAGGGCGCGTACATCCCCGCAAGTTCAAGTTCCTTAAGTTCCTTTTGCTGTTGTTGTTGGAGTTGGTGTTGGGTCACGGATACGTGAGAGTGGTGATGGGTTGGCGGACTGTTCGATGAATCCAACTTGTGGAGATGACCGCCCGGTGGTAGAAGATCACCGGCGTGATGCCCACCGTGAAGACCAAGCATCACTTGAATGCTGTGAACGCTTCCACCGCCTCCTCGAGGTGCTCCGAAATCTGAGAATATCGGATCGTCGAACGGGCCACCTTCCATCGTGTGTTATTCCGGCCGATTTCCTTTTTCGGTGTTTTCGGAAAGGGGTGTCTTCTTCCTCCTCCTCTTCTTCCTCTTCTTTTGGGATTATCAGGCGAAATCGTTTGTTGTGTAACTCGTTGGGCCCCGGGACGATTAGTTCGTATAGGTGAAGGGAAGTGATAAACGCAGTAAAATGAGTTAAAAGCAATTATGCAAAAATGTGGATGATTGCCAACGGACACGTAATGGAATCTGGACCAATTGCGATCAATTGTTGGCGGTTATGATTAATTTTGATTAGTTTTAACCAAAGTTAACGAACTGAACTAGATCTACCGGGCCTTGATGCCCGACTGAACTCGTTAAAAGTTCTGCTCAGTATCTCGGAGTCGGTTGCCTCGACAACACTCACTTCTCTCTACTAACGGGAGTAACACTGAGCCTCTAACATCACACTTACACACATTTATATTTTAACCAATCCCAACTGCCCCGCCTCTTACACCCCCGTTACAACCAATACGGTTACGACATACCTCTGCGAGGCATCATACACAAATACACGTATGATAAACCCACCAGGAGGATGCGGGTACGCGGTATACTCACTCGCATCTCACATCTCCAATTCCACCTATACCTACATCCATATACCCTATACACGTCTATACGTGCGAGTATACATACGTACTACGGGTACAAATATGCTCTCTTTACATATACGCTCCAGCTCCGTCATGGAGGATTTTCATACGCGATAAAGACGGACAGAGGAAGTCCTAGGAGTCGCAAGCAAGAAGGACAATGCCCAATGCAAGATCGCAAGATCACCCACGCGCCCAATTTCGCGCAGGGAACGTTCCCCACGTTCTTCTCTTTTTCTTCTTCCTCTTCGTCTTCTTGTTCTTTGCAGTCATTAAAAGATCTGATCCCTTTCCCCTTCTCCTTCCCTTCCCCCTCCGCCCCTGATGTCGTATTTTCTTCTCTTCATCGTTGAAAGAAAGCATATCTTTCGAATGTGGTATACGTTTCTCCGAAATTCTGACATCTCGTATCTTCACTCGTATTATAGAAAAATGAAAAAATGAAAAATGACAAGAGAATTATCATCGCGGCACCATGTTCGTCGGCTGTTAGTGCTCTACTGGCATCAGCGACTTAGAGACGGGCTCGACAAATCCAACAATCGTCAGGAATTGCCTCGAATTGGCCCAATCAAACTACCCCCATTCATTCAGTCTCCGTATATGTATATAGGTGGATATTATGTGTAGACTGCATCCATATACACGCGTATATATCAACTGCTAATTTAATTGGCTGTAATTAACTTAAAACGAACTGATTTTCATTATTCTTCGTATCTTCCGCAACGCGACGCGACCTTAACGGCGAATTAGGAGGCCGAATGCTTACTGCAGATTTCATGCACACACGATTCCTTCTCTTGGATATATTTCCACCGTTTTATTGATTAGTACAATTTATCGTGAGCGAGGGCGATCTTCGCTAAGAAATTTTGCGGATTGATGAGCGGGCAGGACAGTGGCGGTAAGTTAACTCGCCTAAATGGGTTTAACTCGACGTGATTTTGCCGACGAACCACTAAATTGAACGAATATGAACTAAACTGAACTCAACTAAGCTAATCATATCACATTACCAACGTTATTAGCCTGCCACGATATAAGTAAAGGTCCGATGCTTCCTAGCTGCAGTACCTACTCGACTGTCTCCTGCACTGACCCTTGCCTGCACATTCGGCAATGTTTTCTATAAAATTGCGCGCATTATATACGAGGATTCTTTCGATCGTACGAGAACGGCTCAATGTCCATTGATGCATTAGTTAGCGTGGACCGAAAGCCGCAGCATATTCAACTAGGTTGATCCAGCAAGTGCATTAAGGACGTTCTCTTCGATCGAAAATCGACGAGTCTCAAGGATCGGGATCAGACGTTGATAATCTCTGGTGAATTCTATTCCATTTTTTTTTATTTTTTTTTATTTCTCTGTTCTCGTATTTCTTTCGAAAGTGTTCGTTTTCGCGGAGGCAGAGCTGTAGAGATTCACTGCGCTCGCGCGACAAACGGCCAACGAGAAACGCAGACGGTAGTAGGTGGTGGAAGAGATTGTCCGAAGTTGTGTTAGTGCAGCTCGATGAAACCCCTCGACAACATCCACTAGGAGTTCGAGATCTCGGGTTTCGGGATACTGATGGAGGCGAGCCTCGACCTGATTGGTGGTTTTGTTCTGTTGGTCCAGCGGACGGAGGATGGAGGAGAATAACGAGGAGTGGGGAATCACTGAATCATTATTCCATGAATCCTACGCAAAACCAATACATGCATACAAACATATACCCGTTCACAAGTTTACGAGGAAATATTTATCGATATGAAATCACAGTTCTTCGACGACGTACCTTTTTTTCACATTTATTCAATTTATCAGCGAAACCAAAGTGAACTTTTATATCTCAATAAAATCTCTCCTTCTTGTCTTAATGCAGTGTGCATTAATATGAATGTATAAAATAATTCTGTGTGTGATTAAAAATATTTCAGATCTGCAGCAGCTATTGCTTATTTTGTGCCTCATGCACCTGTTGATATTCAGAACGATTCTCTTGTTCTTAGGTATAGTTATTATAGACTGATGAGTGATGCACTTGATATCGTGGTACAGAAACGATTGTCTCATTCAATACTCGCGTTACCCCATGCGGTATTGCAGAAACGCCTACGTTAAATCCGACCAATTTAACAACTGCGTATAATTATTACCGCAGACTATAACTGCAGGCCTCACGTCTTACACCAGCTTCCGCGATTATAAATAAATGTCTCATAGAGCTAAACGAAGAAATGAATTTCGAGATATAAAACTTAAACAAACGCATCTCTGATCTACGAAGTATTTTATTCTATAATTCCTCAAACATATTATGAGGCATGCAGTGAATTATTGAGAATCAAATTTCTCCGTCTGTGAAGGATCAAAGTTCTCGAAATTCATACGAAAAAGAAATTCGTTCGGTCCATTTTATGTCTTGGATATAATTTTTCTGGTTGGCGTGAGCTGATGCTGCAGACTGCGTGCGTAATGTCGTTGTATCTCATTCTCCCGCCGCGTTGCTGCAGAGCCCTTGCTATAGAGATACTGCTCCCGAGGCATAGCCTGCTTCCAATTCAGCTAGTTAACGTCAATTGAACTAAATTGTTTCAATTGGAGATAATTGCGGCAAGGCGACGGGGTATCTCCGTTGTTACATGTAAGCATACACGTATGTATGAACTCACTCGTTCACTGGCATCCTAATCTTCCCAGGCTTTCTGCACTCGTCGTATACTGTCTTTTTTCTTCTTCTTTCTTTCTTTCTTTCTTTTCCTGCGTGTATATTCATTCCGACAGACTTTCGATCACTGTGCACTTCATTTCTCAAAAAAAAAAAAAAAAAATACAATTCAATATCATATCTTATTGAATTTGCAACGTTTTTTTTTCTATATCTTTCAACGATTGAACGGTGTCCAAAAAACGACACACCCTATACAATGCAAATCGAATTATTAATTAAACTATGCATTTTCCCCATATTTTTCACCGTAGGTATGGTAATATCGAATTGATAGAATTTCCCATTTCTACTAGCTGTATAATAAAGAGCGAATAAATTTAATAGCTCCATGTGGCACTCGGTCGCCCACATGACGACACGTGGTGCGTGCATTTCTGTAAATTTCTCTTAACTCGGTCTGCAGGTATTCACTCGGCCTGATTCACATTTTAGATATCGCCACCGAGATACTATCATTTTTTTTGCAATTTTCATGGGTTCTAACTAAAAATTACAATGCATGATACGACACTGCTCTGTACAGGATGACGAATATCTATATATACCTAATGCGGCGTCGAGATGGTGTCACGTCGCATATCCTTATTACGAATGTATATATAAAGTGTATTATAGCGGTGGATAAATGTCGCATCCGTTTTTCTAACTCCAAGTAAATTTTGCCATGAAATGAGGTAAAGGTGAGGTAAAAGAAATAAAATCTATCTGAATTCCTAGCGGCGAAATTCTCACATAGGTATATAGTTTTATAAGATATATACACATATTTGTATACATAGGTATATATAGTATATAAAGTAAGTTGGCTTTAGTCGGCCCACATATTTCGTGAGAACGAAATTATTGCTATATAAATTTCTCATGACGTTAAACGGAGGGTGGTATACGCGATCGGACTGGACTCTGTGGGATTCGAAGGCATAAGAGTTTCCAAGCTATTGTATATCAGTGTGTGTATATTTCATCCCGCATAAGATTTTCCTGCGGGTGGCAAGAAGAGAAGTAGTAGATATGTAGCTTCGCTATATATATGGCGGTATCAATGCGTCAATCAGAGTAAGAAAAAAGCGGATATATGGGTTCGAAAGAAATTCTCCTATCCAGAAATCAGAAATTATACCATGTAGGTATACTAATTCTAAGTCAGACTATATAATTTCAGCTTTAGCAATATTCATTAACATCAACGAGAAATCTTCTTCTGTCCTCATGTGACCGGGAATAATCAATTATTTCGAATATCTTATGTAATCCTGTTTTATGTACGTATTCTTTAATTATTGTAGTATTATGTGTGCGATCTGTGGTTCAACGGGTTTCTCATCGGACCTGTTGACCTCTTCTAATACATATACGGAAATAAAATAGCTATAGGTACAAGAGAAGCTTTCATGCATGTGTGTGTGTGTGTGTGTATCAGTTATTGTGTGTTCTGTGCCCACAGAGGAACCCTATAAGTGAATTGATCCCTTGATCGGAGGGGAGAGCTAGGGTACCTCCTATACCACTCGGGTCTCGTGTCCCGTATGATGCATGAACGTATGCTTTGAATCGCCGTGTGTTAAAAGTGACGGTGAAATTGCCTCTTCGCGACACGCGACCCGCAGCTTCTATATTATTTAATTGTGTTATAAGCGTAGGTGAGAATTTTATTTGAAAATGCAGCGCGGAGGGTCTGATGATTATCTGCATTTTTATTTATAATCTTATAGTTAGTTCTTAGTTCGCCTAACATTTATAGTTTCTTTATTTATTGCCCTATTCCACGCAGCGTTCTTTAAAAAAATTAAAAAATCGATGTGAGATAGATCAGGGTAATGCAGCTATTAGAATTTTAGATTTTGCTAGAAATCCAAAAATACTATATCTGTCGTTCATTTTTTGTACACAGTTAGCGCATGTTAGGCTGTTTTGCTTCATATCTAAATATTACATTAACAGCAGCTATGGCAGAGTCATAAATATATAGGCATTATCCGCATTAAGCAGAAGTAAATTCGATTCTACACGAATCCATGCTGATTCCCGCTCCGCTAGCTTGCGGAAAAGTTAGTTCGCATATCGTAACTAGGTGGCGCCATCGTGCAGTACGCTGTAGTTTATAGTGGCCGCAGCTCGACCAATCAGAACCCTGAAAATCATTCGTAGTAAATTCCAACGAAAGTGAGAGTGAATTTCATTCATGGTGTCACGGGGTCAATGACCCTCGTGGTGCAGCGGGTAACGTGAAAGCTCTGTCGGTAAGGAGTCGTGCGCCGGTATCGGATCTGCTGAAAGCAGAACCTGCCGATAAAGTAGTTCGTGAGTTCGCCGCGAGATGGCGGTAGCATGTTGATAGCAGTTTACCGTGCCGTGAGGCGGTCGAGTTCAACCGACTCAAATCTTCAGTCGCGCTCGATAAGCCGAGCGAGGTGCCGGTCGCCGGCGTCGCAGCTACACTCAGTTTTGGCAGTTTGTTATATGTTGTATTACTACCTTCGTTCAGTAATCCTTTCCCAAATATCGTTTTATCACTCATTACCGATTTCTTTATCATCATTACCAAATACTATCACGTATATTACGCCGTTCCCATTTTCCTGTTATCTATTATCTTTTTCTGTTATTACTCAGTGCTTGCGAAGAAAGTTTTATTTTAAATGTGAGTGAAACGTGATCTTCGCAGCTGCTGAATCATAGTCAAGGTAAGCCCTGAATTATTATCTAGGGTTCAAAGCCACGAGGCTTTTCGATTTTTGATATAAATTATATCGTTATTACCGTATTATAGCTTTCATGTAATTTAGAATTAGTTCACATATGCCTCGTGGCCGACTATAATAAATGCGTGCAGGACGCTTGCGACTTGAAATACAGATTGACTTTCAATTAACTCGTCAACTTTCCGATTATTATCGATCTAGATTTTCTACAACGCGTAATTAGGTACATGCTGTAAATTAGTCGTGCGTTTTTATTTTATGAACATCGAATTCTACCAGCATAATTTTTATTGTTAGCATAATTCGGTTCGCCAAACTTCTCATACAGGTATAATATATCTGATCTAAATCATTAATTTATTACTCCCTCTCCCCCATATCGCATACGATCAACTAATTATTTTTTTCAATCAATCTTTTCAGTCATTATTTTCTGTCCTATGAAAAAAAAATTAATAATGTATTATTCGCCTATACGTGATTATATTTTCGAGTATTAGGACGTACTTTTGTGATTTACATAAATCGCCTTGAGCACTAGTCTATTTGTCCGTTGCTTTTCTTTCTCTCGTTTACATGCTCGCACAATAAGTCGCTTCACGTTCGGTCGAAATGTCGAATACGTAAATAAAGCTCTATTGTAACTTGGAACGAGTATTGTTTGAATTCTATATTCAAACCTAGATTCTTCGTTAGATTACCTGAAATTATTTGTTACCAGTATTCCTCGAATTATTATATTATTACTTCGTTTTGTTTTTTTCTTCATAACTGTGATATATATTAACTATAGAGAACTTTTGAATGATTGAGATATATTTATTATATATATTTATATTTGTATAAAAATATATATACATATTAGGGTGGTCCTTGAAAATAAATTTTTTCGATTCACCCCATATTATTAAGTTTCCTTTTTTATTCTTCAGTTTTTTTTTGTCAAATTTGCACATTTTGTAACACATTTCCAAAAAACTGTAGATTTATCAAAACAAAAACAAATGTCCCTCATGTTTTTACACAAAAAGGAAACTTTTTAGTAGGGGCTGAATCAAAAAATTTTATTTTTAAGGACCACCCTAATATATATATATATATTCATATTTATATTCTGATGATTGGAGAACAGGAAACTAGAAACTCATCCTGCGAGTTTAATTTTTTATCTAATCAACTCCATTCCTGATATTAATTTGATTTATTTTCAGATTACAGACTATGAAAATACCGACCGCTAACACTTACCGACATGAACGGCCTTACCGACATAAACAGCCTTACCGACATGAACGGCCTTACCGACATAAACGGCCTTACCGACATAAACGGTCTTACCGACGAAGCCAGACCTACCAGCCGAACTGGTTATCGGCCGAATTGATTGGGATGGATTGATCGATTGATAATATATTTATATGCCTTGGAAAACATTGCGGTAATGATATGAGGGGGAATTGAGAAAGAAGTCATCTTCGGTAAGTCGCATTCGTTTAATTTTTTATTCTTTTATTGTTTTATTTTCATTTTCTTCTATTATTTTTATTTTTTATTTTTCCACATGTTTTGATCGGTGTTACTTGTTAAACTTATTCGAAATATAGAGCGTATTCCGAAATGTAACCACGCTTGCGGTTGTATCGTTCCTCGATCTCATCAATGAATTAATAATTCGGGACTCTTACCAGTCTAGGAGTATTATGCCTCTTTAATTTATATGACAGTTTCATTTTATAATTTCCTATATTATGATCGAAACTTCAGATATTTTTTACACCCATCGCAGTGCAATAATTATCTTATTCGTATAATTCTTTTATTAGTATAATTCACAACCGCGAAGTTTTTTTGAATCGTTGGTTCTTTATTTCGAATCAATAATAAATGAATTCGACTAAGTATTATTTGATTAATAAATCCGCGAAAATTCGTCCTGTCATTGATCTATTGATTTTACTTTTAATTTGACTGATCTATATCACTACTTTTTGGAATTCTTATTTTATCGAAATTTTCTGCTTTTTTGTTCTTTTCATGTTCATACTCACATCTTGAATATGAATATTGTTACAATACCTACACGTGATTTCGAGAATTTCCGTGTTTCGATATATACATTCAAAATTATCATTAATTTTATTATTTCTAATTGAAAGTCTTTTTTTTTTGTTTCTTTTTTTTTTATTATATAAAATTAGATTTATGAATTTATATGAAAATTGAATTTCGTAATTCTATGAATGAACTCGCTTTGACTTGCGAATTTTTTTTTTCCCAAGTCATTTCCCAGTTTACAACTCTTCGTTTACTTCAAACACTGCACGCATTTCATATATGATTCTTATATGTTATATTATTTTGCAGTATTATACGACGAATAATTCACTGATAGAAGGTTTTGTTAATATTTAATAAGATTTATTATTTATTATTTATTTATTTTTTTTTATTTTTTTTTCTTCGATATCTTCACATTATCAATTAAGATTTATTCAAATTTAACAAATGATTTAATAACTCATATACTTAATAAATATTTGTTGTGCACAAAGGTGATTTGTTAAATGTTATAAAATATTTATTTATATTTAGAAAATGAAAAAGTATTTCCAAATAAATTTTTTTTTTAACAGTCAAGAAAATCTTCTATCAGTGTACTTATACCCTAACCAACTATATAAGATAAACTTCGATGGTATCGACTATTGTTTATAATTTATTAAATATGTCTTTTCTTTTACATAATATTCTTAATATATTGTTTTACTTGAATATGTATATCTACATTCATATAATATGCACGTTTTCAAGAATTCCTGTGTTTCGATATCCGTTCAATATATTATCGCAGAAAAAGATTACTTTCATATTGCAAAACGATTTGTTTGATTTCATTGAAATTAATGGTAACTATTTTTGTATTGATTTTATACTTTTATCTTCAATTGTTTTACATTTTTTATATTTTTTTGGACAATACATACGATTGATATAATATATTAATATTATAATTTTAATTGTTGACAACCATATAAATATGTATGTTTAGATCTTGTAGCCTGATAATAGACGTTTAATTTCTTCTTTGTCTGATTATTATTGTTGACGAAATCCATGTTGAAGATAACGACTCGGTTCTCTATTCGTATCGAGGTCTCAAAAAAAAACCGAGAAGCTTTCCGTTCATTATGAGACCGATATGAACATTATATATGCGTCAAACATTGTACTCTGGTAATTACCCCGTGCCTGGCACTAGGGGGATATATCCAACCCAAAAAATAAGAGGAAACATTGTACTTGACATGCTGTTAGTCATAATTTCATATGTAATTGTACTATGTATTGTCATCGCAACGATTAGTAGTATAATAATAGTTTTAGTATAGCCTAATTATAGTTTTAGCTGATTACCGAACTTAAAAAATGACAAATATGTTGTTTTCAGTGATATACGTAATATATTATACGTATTACGATCACATCTACAATTGTTTGAATAAAAAAATCATATATCAAGATTGTTTATCCAATAAACATGTATTATTGTAATAATTTCTCGCATTTTTCAATAAATATCTGTTGAGATTGTAAATAATCAATCGTTGAATCATTTTCTCCTGTCCTCTTCTTGCCTATAGCTCGAAAAATATGAAAATTGTAACGTATATGCATGCCCATATCAATAGACTACTCCTTTCCCCCTCCAAAAATTTTAGCACACCTCTTCGGCTCAGATGTTCTCCTGATACCAGGAGCGATTTTCGACTTAGAATTTCTTCAACTCTAAAAATCGCTAGTATTAACTAAATGTAAGACGTGCATGAGGACACGTATGCATGCCTATATCAATACACTACACCTTTCCCCCTCCCAAAATTTCAGCACACCTCCTCGGGTCAGATGTTCTCCTGATACCAGGAGCAATTTTCGACTAAAAATTTCTCTAACTCTGAAAATCGCTAGTATTAACTTAATATAAGACGTGCACGAGGACACGTATGCATGCCTATATCAATACACTATGATGCTTTCCCCCTCTAAAAATTTTAGAACACCTCCTCGGGTCAGATGTTCTCCTGATACCAGGAGCAATTTTCGACTAAAAATTTCTCTAACTCTGAAAATCGCTAGTATTAACTTAATATAAGACGTGCACGAGGACACGTATGCATGCCTATATCAATACACTATGATGCTTTCCCCCTCTAAAAATTTTAGAACACCTCCTCGGGTCAGATGTTCTCCTGATACCAGGAGCAATTTTCGACTAAAAATTTCTCTAACTCTGAAAATCGCTAGTATTAACTTAATATAAGACGTGCACGAGGACACGTATGCATGCCTATATCAATACACTATGATGCTTTCCCCCTCTAAAAATTTTAGAACACCTCCTCGGGTCAGATGTTCTCCTGATACCAGGAGCAATTTTCGACTAAAAATTTCTCTAACTCTGAAAATCGCTAGTATTAACTTAATATAAGACGTGCACGAGGACACGTATGCATGCCTATATCAATACACTATGATTCTTTCCCCCTCTAAAAATTTTAGAACACCTCCTCGGGTCAGATGTTCTCCTGATACCAGGAGCAATTTTCGACTTAAAATTTCAGCAACTCCAGAAATCGCTAGTATTAATTAAATATAAGACGTGCATGAGGACACGTATGCATGCCTATATCAATACACTATGATTCTTTCCCCCTCCAAAATTTCAGCACACCTCCTCGGATCAGATGTTCTCCTGATACCAGGAGCAATTTTCGACAAAATTGTTCGATTTTTAGAGTTATAGAAATTTTAAGTCGAAAATTCCTCCTGGTATCAGGAAAACATCTGACTCGAGGAGGTGTGCTGAAATTTTTGGCGGGACAGAGGAATAGTATAGAGCTGTAGGCATGCATACACTGCTTCGGAGGGGTTTTTCTGGCAGTTGATACCTTTTTTTCGGAGTGATTTTTCTGGCAGTTGATACCTTTTTTCGGAGTGATTTTTCTGGCAGTTGATACCTTTTTCAAGGAGTCGTTTTTGACACCATGAGGTATCAACTGCCAGAAAATTGACTCCTTAAAAAAAAGGTATCAACTGCCAGAAAATTGACTCCTAAAAAAAAAGGTATCAACTGCCAGAAAAATCACTACCTTTTTTCGGAGTGATTTTTCTGGCAGTTGATACCTTTTTTCGGAGTGATTTTTCTGGCAGTTGATACCTTTTTTCGGAGTGATTTTTCTGGCAGTTGATACCTTTTTCAAGGAGTCGTTTTTGACACCATGAGGTATCAACTGCCAGAAAATTGACTCCTTAAAAAAAAGGTATCAACTGCCAGAAAATTGACTCCTTAAAAAAAAGGTATCAACTGCCAGAAAAATCACTACCTTTTTTCGGAGTGATTTTTCTGGCAGTTGATACCTTTTTTCGGAGTGATTTTTCTGGCAGTTGATACCTTTTTTTTAAGGAGTCAATTTTCTGGCAGTTGATACCTCATGGTGTCAAAAACGACTCCTTGAAAAAGGTATCAACTGCCAGAAAAATCACTCCGAAAAAAGGTATCAACTGCCAGAAAAATCACTCCGAAAGAAAGGTATCAACTGCCAGAAAAGTCACTCCGAGGCAGCGTATGCATGCCTATATCAATACTCTATACCCCTTTACCCCGCCAAAAATTTCAGCACACCTCCTCGGGTCAGATGTTCTCCTGATACCAGGAGTATTTTTCGACTGAGAATTTTTCAAATTGTAAAAATAGCTAGTATGATAAACTATATAGCGACGTGCATGAAGCAACGTATGCATGCCTATATCAGTGAAAAAAAATTGAAATAAAAAAAAAAACGAATAATATAAAGACTAAAAGATAAATAAATTGAAATTGAATTGAAATTGAATTCAAATTGAAGCGAAAAGAGACTAAAGAAAAATTTCCCTTTTGAAATGAATAATCGCAGGGAGGGGAAAGTGGGAAATAACAAAGCAATTGATTATTCATATATTCAAGAATTTATTGCTGCAGCAATTGATACAATCGTATTCATCGTCAAAGTTATGTAGAATTCGTAAATAAATTGTAATTGATTCTTAAAAATAAATATCAAATATAAATTAATCGAGTATCTTTATTTGCTTCCCGACATGGGAGTTATTATAAAATAAACTACGTCCATATTACAATAAGATCCTATTTAATATAATTAATCTTACAAAGAAGGACGAGTGTTATAATATTATTGCGTTCGGAATATTTCTATCAAGTCTCGTTAACGCACCCCATGCGTACTCATTGACGCCAGGAGGGCCACTGAGGTCACTGACCCGATGACAGGTGCTATTCCCCCAGGCCAGTGCTCTTTATCGGTAAGTTTTACCAGTGGAGCAACAAATGCTATCGGTATCGCCATCTCGCGGTGTATCCCGCGAACTATACGCGACGATACGCCTTGCCTCATACAACCCGTAAAACATTGTTGTGATTCCCTAGCTCGTAGTTGCATACAATAAAGCGCACCTATATCTAACATTGATAGAAAAGTAGTACACGAATGATTTTTTATGCGATTACATTCAGAGGTTTTAGAAAATAATAATCTGGGCCTGTTAGAACCTAATTGTTATTATTAATGTCATATCATCATCTAATTTCCTAATAATAATACATGTTCATTGAATGAACAATCTTAATACACGATTATTTAATATATCGTTAAAAACTACGTATTAGAGTTGAGACAATCTTCAAGTTTGGAAATTAGCTAGAACTATAATAATTAGGCTATACTAAAACTATTATTATACTCTTAAACTAATCGTTGCGACGATAATACATATATACATATACATATTACATACGGAGGTATAATTTTACAGAATGTCAAGTATACTACACGTATCTAAACATCAAATAATATAATATTGCTTTTCAATAATTAGAATACAATTGATTATCAGTTCGTTGCGTATTTACCATTAAAATTCTTCACAATCAATATTTAATTCGAGATACTTTTTCATAATTTGTTCCCACCAATTCCACTGTGAGATTCTTATGTAAAATAAAATTTCTCTATCCGTTTTGGTGCTCTGTCGAAAGTGTTCGATAATATCCTCACGCTAGTTTCTGCCTTTAAGGAATTGATACACCACGCTGAAGTCCTGCTTACTGAATCCCAGACCCATTGCAGTTCTGTATATCTGGTGCGCAAGAGATCCTAGAGGAATCGAAGTTCCCGTGCGAGTTGCTGCCGCCTGGACGAGCCCCAAATCTTTAGTCATCAATGCAATGCCGAATCCACCCTGTAGAACAATACATTCATTCATATAGCTTACTCTTCTAATCATTTTACTGTATAATAATTTATGTCCCGTTTCTTTATACAAGAGAGAGAGAAGACCGACATTTATATCCTCTCTAGTTATTACATGATTTTAATTTCACAAACACGTTACGTAAACGCACTATCTCTAACTTTACCGGAGATTGTGTAACCTGCGTGTTATTTTTTTATTTATTTTATTTTTAATCTGGGCTTATCATGTCATCCAGCGATTATTGCTGAGTCACGTATCTCTCAAAGACACTCACCTTATATTCGTTCGAGCTTGGGACATTCTCGACAACACCTGGTACGGGATTATATAGTTCCGATGACCAGCATCGACCTGTACTTGAATTTATGACGGAAGCTAACACTTTCGGGTCTAGACCCAGTCTGAAAAAAATAAAATCAAAATGTTATACGCAACACTCTGCATTATTACTATGATCCTCTCCCATTCCTTCCGATAAAACATCGTCAAATTTCGGCATACCTTTCTCCAAGATTAAACGCCTCCGATGTACCGATCATGCTGATCGCCAGAAGCATGTTGTTGCATAGTTTCGTTGCTTGGCCAGTACCCACGTTGCCGCAATGCACCACTCGTGACCCTATTTCCTTGAGGATTCGCTCAGCATCTTCGAAATCTGACTTTGTACCGCCGACCATGAACGTCAACGTGCCAGCGCTCGCGGCATTAACACCTAAACGTGCATCATTGTGTCAAGGGAATAATTTTTTTTATTTTTATTTTTTCATACCGATAAACATCATGTAAAAGCTTCTATCTTTTAATCATAAACGGTACATAAACGTATGATAATTACCTCCTGATACAGGAGCGTCCACGAACCTCACCCCCGTTTTTCTCCCTTCAGTTTCCACTTGCTTAGCTATTGCTGGATCGATCGTACTGCTGTCCACTAAAAGCACGTTCTTCTTTGCCGAACTTTAAACAGACATTTTATTGATTGATTGATTGATTTGATAACGGTATACAGGTGTTGGAAACGAATTAAAAAAAAAGGGTCTTCATCAATACCTTAGAATACCATTTTCACCGGTATAACAATCCAACACGTGTTGATTTGAAGGTAACATGGAAATAACAACATCCGCATCTTCCACAGCTTCAGCAGCATTTCTTGCCCCGTTTGCTCCAGCTTCTACTAGGCCGGATAGAGCTGCACCGTTGACATCAAATGCTGTTAATTTGTACCCCTGTGTTCAGAAGTGAAATTCCATGCAAGATATGAGAAATGATCAGTATGAACGGACTAGGACTACCTTTCTTAGAAGATTCCTCGCCATGTGTCCACCCATGTTTCCCAATCCGATAAAACCGACTTTCGAAAACTGTCTTCTCCCTGGCCAAAGTGAAACATATGGTATACTTTGATCTTGCCTGAGATTAGGTAAATCTACTTGAAACTCACCATTTCTTGATGCGATGAATGACCGTCTGATCAGCGAAATAGCAGTCATTTTATTATCGTATCTAATGAACGTATAGAGTGAGCAGACTGAGAACAAGAATGAAACAGTAGCCTATATCGAAGTCCAATAATTGAATGTAAATAATTGCATAGCTTATGGTTTGACGATTCCTAAAGTAGAGAGAAGCACGTTTTTCAATGTAAATTTTTCGAACGTTGACTGCCCGAAGTTCAGCGAATGACTGGGTGCTGTTATAAATAAATATTTAAATTCAACCGACGTAAGAGTAATATATTTACGACGTCGTGTTGAAACTTGGTGAACTGATACCATTCCTTGGCTGTTATTGGCTAGAGTTGAAAATTGCTGGTAAGAGATAACGCTGATAAAAGCTCTGTGTTTGATGTCATTTTTCAAACATCGAAGCCATGCTGATATTATATAATTGCGTAACACGTATGTTGCGAAGTCAGTACGTGTATACATAGACTAGAATTCAATCTTGATTATAGGTGGCTTCAAATGTTGAATGATCGTGAATTTGAACATAAAGGTACAGAATAGCTAATGAATGTTTCTCGTTTAATCATTCCACCTTTTACAATTAGAAACCAGTCAGTCGACGTGTTATTTTATCCCCGAAGATCATCTCCTTAGTTATGTGTTGTCAGATGACCTTTCTCACATTTTTCTCCTCTATCCGACCAATAACGAGACCTAGGGTATGGCAATGTAGGTCAATGGATTTTTCAGGTTCATGTCATGTTACTTCATTTCTTTATCCGCTGATGAATCGCGAGATATTTATCGTATTTCCATTATAAACGAGGAAGCTTCAGTGTTCGAAATTCAACTGCAGGGGACTGGTTCCTCCCTTCGAGTTTGTCTCGCGGAAAAAAAAAAAATTGGAGCTTCTAGTGCATCTCAGTTCATTTTCTTTCTTTTTTATACAACATTTTTCATTCCCATACTTTGGAATCGATATAATAAACCATGAAGAAATGTTTATTCGACGTATTTACACACAGCGAACGACTATAAGGCTGTTAGCTGATAAGAACCGTTTTACTGTCAATTAGTACAAGTTTAAAGCCACCTATCAAGTTTTTACAAACACTTGGTACTTGGTAAAAAGCTCTATTCGAGCATACGCGAGGACGAATAATAGTTATGCATATTTTATACACGGTATCGTATCGGGTCTTATCGCATTATTTGTCACCCCGGGAATTATTAACGATAGATAATATAGTTGATTAATAAACACGAGGGATGATACGTCATAAAAATTACGTACACCAACGTCAATCGATCTTTTCTACTCACGTTTCTCATTAACTTTTCTACAGCCCTCCTGGCAAGTAGTACTACATTGATATGCACGTATTTCACCAATGAATTATAAACCGCGTGGATTGATCGATTCAATGAATCGTTGAATTTATTTCAAGCTCAAGTTTTAACAAACTCGACAATCTGAAGCAAGGATGATAATCAAGTGCGGATTTTGGCTCTCCGCATTCTGCGGATTCGTTTTTGCCAAACATATCAACTTGATTTACGAAAAGGCCAGTTCTTGGATCTCGCAGAGCGATTATCGGACGATCCTAGATGCATCGTTTCCCTATGCAAGATGCTGCAACGTATTTATCAATGGTAAGTTCAGTGGGGCGACTAGTTTAGACGATTTTTGAATTCGAAATAGATGAGTTTATCGCGTTATTCCTGCAGGTACGACCATTGAGGTGGAACAATCTTTCGAATATTTCATCAAATCTTATCCAAACGATTACATAGTAATGCAAAAGACTTACAATTGTCAAGGCTATTTGTTGATTGCGTCCGAAGCAGAGCAGCTCCTCTGGGCATTGAATAGGTAAATCAATACTTGCAGGAAAATAATTTCATCGATTCATGCGAAATTGATGAATTTAAATTCCAGGGTACCATCGACTATCTCTACTACGGAATTGCTGGTGATATTCGACAACCATTTGGCGAATAATTCGAAACTGTTTAACGGTTCTTTGTACGGAAATGCGAACGCAAATTTGGTATCGAGTTCCGGGATATGGAGTCTATCCGAAAACTATTTGGTTCCTAGAACTTTTGAGAAAGTTAAAAGGTACTGGATGATGCACCCTGATCGCCAGATTTTTTTTCTAACATCAACATTCAACGATCTTTAAATTTATTTAAAAACAGGTACGAAGATCTGAGCTATAACAAAAATGGTATCGCCAATTTTAAGGGCAGGGTACTTCAAGTCGCGGGGTATTACAACCCCCCGATGTTTTACCTGAATAAAACAGTGAAGACAACCGTGAAAGGGATCGAGGCGGAAATTTTTCTAGCTGATAATGGTGAGATTTTAAGAAACTATAGTATGGAAATGAAAAGAATAAAATTAATTGTTGTACCTACTATTCATTCGCGACGTATAATTACGGTATCCTCCAGGGAAGTGGACTTTGACAAAGAAACTCCCACGCATATATATTCCGATCTAATAATTCGACTCAATGAACGTTTATCTATAGAGAAAGATCATTGCGTGCGTATAAGACCGAGTATAATTTAAATGAAATGATAGGACATCGTATAATTACGGAAAACACGCATCGTTCTCATAAATGTATGAAAAAAAAAAAATAACAGAGCTGTGTAGCAATTTTTCTTCTTGACATTTCGAAACATCTTATGCACCCCCATGGTGATTCAATTTCTAAAAAAATTCAAAGTTTATTACCTTTACCCTTTGTTCCAGATATTGAAAGAGACGGATTTGAGCTGAAGATATTCATGCTCATTGCAGAACGACTGAATTTCTCTTGGACCATAAGAAAGCCTTCGGGAGGATTCAGGTAAATCCTCACTGCGAACAACATGCAAATCTAAATCCGAACCACGAATCAATTTTCAGATACGGTCGCCGAGTGAACGATACATGGAAGGGTGGGATGATCGGTCAGCTACTATCTAAAGAGGTGATAGTAATCTAAGTATATTTTGAAAATTATTTGAAAAAGTCTCTTCTTCATCTACGTTGATCCATAGATCGACATCGCCTTCAGTGGTGTATGGTTGAAGGAAGACCATAACGTATTTGCGAATTTGTCACACCCATTCGGACAGTTATCAATAAGATTTTTAGTCCCACGACCGAGACCTTACACCAGTTTTTGGGCACTCACTCGACCCTTCACGCCTCTGGTCTGGACCCTAATTTTCCTGATGCTGGTATGCGAGACTTGCTATTTGACTCTAAGATCGAGACTTCAGCCTAGAGAGAGTACAAAGCGTGAGTACAGTCATCTGATGGGATTTCACAGTCGCGTCACGTTTATAAAAGTCATTTCCTCATATTACCTTTATCCTGCATGCTCAAGGCTTTCGAAACTTTACGAACACCTGCATGGAACTGACTGGTCGTCTGGTCGGAATCTGGGTACCGAGAAAAATCGCAGGGGCTGAAGTTCAACTCAATTTTTGGCAAGCTGCTGGACTGATCATAGTCACTGCATACTGCAGCAGTCTAGCAGCCCGATTAGCCGGTGCTGAATATGAAGATAGGTGAATATAGAAGGTGCAATTTTTTTTTTAATTTCATTGCAGATTGAACACTCTCCACTTATTCCACTGCACGCATATTATTCTCTCATCCAGGATAGACACCGTCCAGCAGTTTATGGAAGCAGATTTAACTTGGGGAAGACAAGGGCCCGATCCAATTTTCAGCGAGTTCTTCAACCTCCAGGTGATTTTCGAAAACTCAACCACCTTTCATTCAGTTCTTTTAATTTTTCTTTTTTTCTCTTCTTCGCAGGACAAATGGTCTGGTATGTTTCCAGGAAGATTTAACCACGAGAATAACTCCGAAGACAAACACAGGAAGATTTTGAAAGGAAACTATGCAATTATTGGCAGAGTCATCGGCGGTGTATTCTTCCCGGAGGACACCGTGTCCAACGATGACTTGCACGTAAGATCAAAAATCTGTTCATCATGCAAGATAATGCATTACTCATACATACGCATATTTTTATTTTTCATTCAACAGAATTACAGACTGATGAGCGACACGGTCGGGTTATATTACTCCTGCTTTGCAATGCAGCCTTGGTTGCTCAAAAAAATCAACAAAGTCGGTTGGCCTCCATGACGTATAAATTAGCTTTTCAATTACGTAACCATGTGTTCCTAAAAACTGATCATTTTCTGCGTAGATGATGCTGTGGAGCATCGAGAGTGGGTTCACGTCTTTTCATCTCAAAGACGTAATTCGACGACGGGCTGGGTCAAGTTTGAGAGAAGTACTCGTTGAGCATGACAAGAACGATGGAACTCCTAGAGTCTTAGCATTCACTCCTCTGGCCTCCGGTTTCGTATTGCTAATCGCAGGATTGATCATTTCCTTGGGGGTATTTTTGCTGGAAATTAAGTCCGGAAATAGATCGGGGGAATTCGCGACACCTCTTGATTCGGAGAGTGAAAAAAGAGATTAGTCAATTTTCTTGATAATTTGCATGATTATTCTGATCTGATCTAATCGCGCACCTTTAATCGAATGCATAAGATACGACGATATAATATAATCTTCGATGAGATTTACTTGACTCGCGTACCTTTTTATGACGTATACTTTCAACCTGGTCATTGTTTATTAAGGTCTCCCTTCCACAAGGAAGCCACGAGTGAAAGGAGAGGTATAACCGGTTGGGAACCAAAAATGAGTAAAAAGAAAACCGCAAGGTTGAAGTATTACGTGAGGAATGAATAGTACCCACAAATTTTGCTTCGCATCACCTTATACGTAATATAAGATAAAATTGATAGCCACTACTGCTTCCGTGACCGTGATATCTTGGGTATATGCTTTTGCTTGCGATAAGTTTCAGAATACGTTGATCTTTGAATAGGCATAGCAGAATGCATTCATGAGAATTATTTATGGAGACGAATCGTAAAATGAAATTAGAGAATTTAGCTGTACTCGATGTAATTCTGCAAATAAATACACCAATAAAAAGTTGAACAATAAATCTTCGATACTCAACGAGTTGTTAATCAATGCAGAATAGTGTCTAATGATAGTTGCAGGGGTAGCTGCAGGGCTACTGATATTGCAATTCGTTTCTTAATGCGGTCCACGTGTTGTCTGATGGTAGCCGATTTTTGATAATGCAGAGGAATCACGAAACGTACTAGTTTTAGCAAGAATTTCAAGGATACCCCCTCCTCTGATCATGCCCACTCCAAAGTTCGCACTGATGAGAAACAGTTGATCTTTGAAATTGTAGACTTTAATACGTCAGCTCGTTTACGTCTGCCGGTGCAGCCAGTGCTATAAAACTGAGTTAGTAAATTTCGTACTGTTGCAATCGGAGTTTGAAATTGACAATAGTCATTGTTCGGAGGATTAATTATACTAAAGGCTGTGATTTTGTGAGAGAGGATACGATGCAGCCGAAACACATTGACGAAGGTGAGTGATATACAGTATAGAGGGAATTAATGAATTGAACTCTTGCGTAATGCAATGCGTCCAGTACTCTCTATCCGTACTCGTCAATTGAGGAAATTAATATTAAATACTATGCACTTACACACAGTTAATATGACGCTTGGTATTTTGCAGTCCAACCTTTGACTGTGGATGAACATTTCAGAATCTTAATCGACGACGAAGAGACGATTGACTATGATACGTCAGAGGAACTGAAATCCACGGATCTCCCTGAATGGTACGACGAAGATCTTTTTCGTGCGTAAGTGTAGAAATTTTGCAAATGTTTTTCACATGTGTGCATATAGATATTTTCTCAAGTTGATGATATTTCCTAATGAATTCTGAATTTTATCCTCGTTTCGAATTACTGCAGAGGTCAACAGTATTATCGTTCCAACGTTCTCGGGATGACCGCAGCAGCTCTCTCTGGACTGATAGCAGTGCTCGCAATTCCTTCAATTCTTAAGGTCAGTAGAGGGAAATTCAGTAACTTTCTTTCCCGAAATTGGTGCATCATGTTTTCTCCTTAATCACTTAGTATTTGATAATTGCAGATTTTGATTTACACTAAGCAGAGCGGAACCCCTTGCACAGCGTTCAGAAGATATCTCGAGACAATCTTACACACTCGTGCGTGGTACACGACAGATTCGAAAGACGAGAATTCGGAGTGAGTTGACTGACCACGATTTTAATTAATTCCAATGATTTATGCAAGCGCAATGTGTTACCAGTGAAAAATGAAAGAGTTTCGCTATACTAATTATTGTTTCGATTGCTTCGATCATTCGCAGCTGGTACAGGACGACGAATGCAGTTCGCTGGAAGCACTGCATTGCTAACAGACGATCTCTCCGCGATGGTATCGGAGGAATCACCCATCGAGACTTGGCACTTACTCAGTTTGGTTTCATCGGGTACATTTTAGTACAACCCGAATATTTGGGGTTGACAAACACCCCAAAAGAACGAGAGGGGTTCAACCACGTGTGGCGAGTGGTCGGGCACATGCTTGGCATCTCAGATAGGTGAGGTTTACCAATTTATTAAAAAAAAACTGCATACAATTATATGTCCAACAACCGCTGTAACGTGGACAATATTTCATTGTACGTCGATGTATGTGATCTATCAACCATTTTCTAAATCCCATTCAATTTACACGCAGATTAAATATATGTCGTAAAACTGAAGCCGAGACGACGAAGTTGTGCAAAAAAATAATGGATCAGGTATTTGGCAAGTACTTTAAGGAAATTCCGCCAAATTTTATCGAGATGACGCAGGCAATGCTTGAGGGAATGTGGAGTGTTGATATGGCTACGGACACAGATGCCGTTTTGGCTTTTACGTACAAGTTGAACAACGTGCCATGTAGGTTTTTATGCATCTTCTCCTCTCATCATTAAGACTTATGACATGATGTTGTATGATTTTTGTCACAGATCATAAACCGCTGGGTCTGTATAGCTGGTTGAATTTAAAGTACCGTGAGACAACACACGAGCTTTGTGGTGATTGAAATATCTGCAATTATTTTATGTATTTATCATTCTAGTAGAAAATCGGATCAGTGTTTGTTAACATATGTGAATTTCGTCGTTTTCAGGCACCCCTTACATCGGAACGATAGTACGGGTCTTCTTCAACTACTTCATCAATTTCAATACCTGGATTGCGAAAAATTGGCCTGTCATAGCGTGGTTCCAGTACGGTAGAGAACAGTCAAAGATCCACATGTATCAAAAAATGAAATAACGCGATTCGATGTGTTGAAAATCTAAATGGCATTCATTCATTCATTCATTCATTCAACGCATCAATGATATAAAACGAACGAATTTCATCGTATTATAAAACGTTTATCAAACGCTTAATATCATGCTACTTGTAAGATTGTGAATATTAAAAATATACGAAATTTTCATATAATTTACTCCCCTGCAATTATCATATCTACTGTATAAAAAATTCGATACAGGCAAACATTTGTCGCAACGAAAGCTCGCTATCTGCTGTACAGTCGTTAAGAAAAATCTCATCATTTTGATGCGATAACACTCGACCTCGACCACGAAAATTTCCATTTTTTGTTGAAATCATATCAAGCCAGGCTGATTTAATTTTCGCGATTTTCTGACTGCTGTGTATATGATGTGTGGATGTATAATATCACATCTACAAGTATCAAAGCCACACACTTGGCCATTTGTATCTGGTCAAGTTCACCTGAATAGCTCAATGTTATGCCGCAAACAACGGCGATCGAGGGGTATGTGCGATAAAGATAACTGTCGTGTCCATGCTTCAGCTAAATAATAGCACTTATGTCAGGTTTATTGTCAAAGGCAATCCCTCATACTCTGATAGACACGAACGCTATAGTCGACGATCAGTCCAGTCGCTGATTCTTTTCGAGCCAGAAGTACGTTGCGTGATCCTCTGCTCGTATCCCAGTAGATAAATTAAAATGTCTAATTAACATCAAACGGTTTTTTTTTCAACTATTCTACACGCTTTTCTGATGCATAGAGTGAGTATATACAAGTCTTGGAATGCAGAAACTTCCGTTTTTCGTCATATAAATTTTCCGAAGACGAGTTATGATGGGACTTACTTTAGAGTTTGATCGCTTTAGGCTACGGTTAATGTTGTGTTGTTAAAATCATAATCGCGGTTTCAAATTGACTCTACGTCTTTCGAGAGACGACCTACGGAACGAGCAGTCTTGAGTGTTGTTTGACTGAACTATTTTTACAACAGGTGGAATTTTACCGATAAAGGATACAATGGGGCCGAAAACTAAACACATCGACGAAGGTGAGTAAAGACCGAAGAGCTAATGCACTAATTACATACTCATCACTAGTATAATTCATATATGTAGTACCTATATGCAGTTGGAGACTATTGGCATAATCGCAAAGCCTTCGATCTCAATTGGTGAGGCAATAGACGTGATTTTTTTCTTCGTGGCTATACGTTATTTGAATCAAGAACGTTTCGTGAATTCGTTGGAATTTTATTTTTCGTCGAGTTTACGTCATTCCTATCGTCCCATCTGTGTCGATTATATTATGTAACATTTGACATTCCAAATCGAAAGATTATACAGTTTACTACCTTTTCCAAACATATATCGTGCCGAATATGATCGATGAGCAAAAATGGTGATCGGGATTCAGCTTTCATTAACTAAGTAGCGTTTATCTTCAGATAAAAAATCGTGGCTAAATCGCTGGTACAAATTAATCTTGAATACTATGCACTTATACAATGCCTAATACTTTACAGTCCAACCTTCAACGGTGGAAAACCACTTTGAAGCTTTATTTTCCGATGATGATACGATTGACTATGAACCGTCAGAAGAATTGACACCCACGGATCTTCCGGAGTGGTACGACGAAGACCTCTTCAAGGCGTAAGTGCACCAGTAAACTCGCCGTTACTCGTGTCAAAGTTTCGCAGATTTTTTTACACGAGCACATATATATTTCCTGATAAATTCTGAATTTTATCCTTGTTTCGAATTACTGCAGAGGTCAACAGTATTATCGTTCCAACGTTCTCGGGATGACCACAGCAGCTCTCTCTGGACTGATAGCAGTGCTCGCAATTCCTTCAATCCTTAAAGTCAGTAGAGGGAAATTCAGTAACTTTCTTTCCCGAAATTGGCGCATCATGTTTTCTCCTTAATCACTTAGTACTTGATAATTGCAGATTTTGATTTACACTAAGCAGAGCGGAACCCCTTGCACAGCGTTCAGAAGATATCTCGAGACGATCTTACACGCTCGTGCGTGGTACACGACAGATTCGCAAGACGAGAATTCGGAGTGAGTTGACTGACCTCGATTTTAATTCATTCCAATGATTTATGCAAGCGTAATGTGTTACCAGTGAAAAATGAAAGAGTTTCGCTGTATTAATTATTGATTTGATTTCTTTGATCATCTGCAGCTGGTACAGGACGACTAATACGGTTCGCTTGAGGCACGGTTCTGCCAATAGACGATCTCTTCGCGATGGTCTCGGAGGAATCACCCATCGAGACATGGCACTTACTCAGTTCGGTTTTATCGGTTACGTTCTGACAGAAGCGGATTATTTGGGCTTGACAAACACCCCGAAAGAACGAGAGGGATTCAACCACGTATGGCGAGTGCTCGGGCACATGCTTGGGATCTCAGACAGGTGAATTTCATGAATTATGAAATAAAATTTGAAATCGGCACGTGCGATCTATGAACCGATTTCTAACTCGCGCTTCACTGTTTCAGATTAAACCTATGCCGTAAATCAGCAGCCGAGACGACCGAGTTATGCATGAAATTGCGAAATGATGTATTTGCCAAATACTTCAAGGAACTTCCTCCAAATTTTATGTCCATGAGTGAGGCAATGCTCAAGGGTATGTGGAGCGTGGATATGGCTACCGACGTAGATGCAGTTATGGCATTTGCGTACAAGTTAAACAACGTACCATGTAAGTCTGATACACATCTCGTTCTCTTCTCTCTTTCCATTTTTCTGTTACACTGATAGTACATGCAGACTATTCTTTCCATGATAATTCCTTGACCAGCTGATACATCGAAAAAAAGACACACTGGATAAAGTATCGTTTAAATTTTTTTCACAGACCACAAGCCGCTGGGATTGTATAGCTCGATGAATCTGAAGTACCGTGAGATAGTACACAAGCTTTGTGGTGAATAGATTTTTTCAATCTCTAAAATTATTTTCGCTATTGTTCATAGAAAATTCAATGACTGATAATATATTCGTCAATCTATTAGAAAATCAAATCCAAGTTTTAAAACATCGTTGATTTTTGTCATTTCCAGGCGTTCCTTACATCGGCGCAATAATTCGCGGGTACTTCAACTACTTCCTGAATTTCACTATCTGGCTGGTGAGAAGATGGCCTATTGTTGCATGGTTACAGTACGGTAGAAAATCTGCAGAGATCCGCATGTACCCAAGACTTGAGGAGTAATACGACCGGACAATTATTTTTAACCGCATAACTCTGCATGTCTTTTATTTTATTTCAAACATATAATATGACGAAATTTTTTCCGATTGTATGCAAACGTAAATCAGTATTAGCAGACAGTTTGGTGTAGGTTTACCATCGCAAGTGCCTACTTCAAACTTGACGAACAACAGTATTAGTATCGTATTATAGCAAACAACGGACCGTGCTGTGCGATACTGTTATATCATATATGAAAGCCTTTTTCATTCATTTTTGTTTTTAAATAATGGAAAACAAGTTTTACTTTATGAATGTTTCAAATTATTTCTCTATAATAATGTAGAACAACTTTCACTACACGGGTATACTTCGAGCCATTTCCTTTTTTATAATTGTGCAGTAAAACAAGTTTAACTGCAAGAGTGTTTTAACAACCGATCTTTTTTCTTTTTATATAATCATATAGAATATAAGTTTTACTATACGAGTTTTGCATGCCATTTTTTTTTCTTATATATGTATTAATCGCGAACAAGCTCTACTATATGAGCGTTCAAGCCATTACATTTTTTATAATCAAAATTTAGAATAAGTTTTTGCCAATGACCCTATTGGTCGTTTAAGTATTATTTAGCGGAATTTATCCGCAATTTTTTTTATACTTTGATATTATACCTGGTATATCTTTAAGGATAGAATTTTTGAGCATAAACGATATTCAATAAGTTATGTTAAATTAAAATTAACACTAACATTAAATTCAATGTTTGATATTAGGTACATTTCAAATTGTAAATGTACGAAATTAAAGTTTTACAATTACTCGCGCTTGACATAATCACGGATTTATACTCAAATCTGATTGACAATATTTTCTACGCGACTAGAATAACAACTCTAATCTATTCCTATATCTAATCTGATTTGACAGCTTGTATACCTAATTAAGTAGATTCATAACATTTTGTAACCTACTGTCTCTACAATTTCATTTAAAAATCAATTCTGAATAAATAAAAAAATGTTAAATATTGCTCGAACAAGTACGTCGATTTCTACTTCCTTAATTAAATTTTAATCAATTCAAGCGTCCCCGTTGCAATTCATTTCTTATCATTTATTGAATGTCATTTCCTGATAGCGCTGCAGGGTAATCAACCTCCACCCACGATCTTATCAACTCGTTTTAAATTTTCATATATACTGCAGTAAGTTTCAGCCAATTAATCTGTTTATTAATCGCGGTTTCGGTCAATGACACACGATACTATGTACGTAAGTCGTTCGTATCTTTTGATAAATCCCAGTTTGATATTGACCGCAGGAACATATATTATTGACTCTATATGAGAACTTTTCTGTAGCAGCGACCTGCGTTGATCAGATTTAGTTGTTTCCACGGAAAAAAATTTCTTGATCATTTTTATTCTACCTATACTGAGGGAATAAGATACGATTGAAGACCAAGCAAATTGACGATGGCGAGTTAGGACATTAAAAAGGAAATCTAGCAACTGCAACTGGCTATATTTAGTCTGTGCTATACAGTAAGAACCTCATATCAATTGTGCGGGGGAATTCACGCATGCGTAAATGTATCAAGAATGATTTGAGCAGTTGAACCGATACAGTAGATTCCAAAGTGAATTACGGTTCCTAAAGATTTGTGAATTACATCGTTTTTACACCCTTCGTTCGTCAATTAGTGACTTTAGTCATGTCGTGGCTAAAGTACATGACGACGATAAAAAAGAAATATAAATCTGACATGCATTGCGGACGTGATGAAGCACTTACCTTAATTCGTGACGAGTAAACGATCGCAGCTATGCAGTAGTAAAAAGAAGATAACGTGTAATTTTACAACCCTGTGTTCAATGTTTAATGTTATAGCGTATAAATCTTTGAATATCTATGTATAAAATATACAACACAACATGTGCTCGAAATTATTTATACTGCACAATTATTATTTCACCGACTCCCATACCACGCACTGCGATTTAAAAATAGGAATATTCACTATGGTTAGCACCTATATTATATGTATGTAACAAATTTAATGCATCTAAGTATTTACAGCTCTTTAACTTGGCTCGATATCTGCATACGTCGAATAAAAAACATCCCATCATTTCGCGTAAAATTTCATATAAGAATGAGAAATCACAGCAGGCCTCACGACCGCGAGAACTTCGTATCACTTGTTAAGTAATTATTAAAGAAATAAGAAAAACACTCTCACGTATGGATTTATCACTTCGAATGTTCTTCCTTCAACACTCGTCGCAGAATTTTTCCCGAAACGTTCTTGGGTATGCTATTAACGAATGTGACGCCTCCTGAAATGAAAAATTATAAGAAGAATTAAAACGATCGAAGAGGAACTGCAGTTTAAATTTTTATGCAAACCTTTCAGCTCTTTGTACTCGGACACTTTTCCCTTGACGAAATCTTGCACCTCTTCTTCCTTCAGGACTCGATCCTTTTTCAGCAGAACAAAGGCCCTGGGCAATTCTCCGCATCTACTATTGGAAACACCGACCACCGCTGCTTCCTCAATGTCAGGATGGGTTCGGAGCAGAGCTTCCAATTCCGCTGGTGGAACCTGGGAGAGAAATACGTCGAATTTTAAATCCCCGTGCAATTCCAGACGGGAATTTTTTGATCCCTTTAAACTTTCGCACCTGAAAACCTTTCACTTTGATAAGCTCCTTGAGTCTATCGGTTATGAAGAATTCGTGTTCTTCGTCGAAGTAGGCGAGGTCGCCAGTCTTCAGCCATCCGTCCGACGTGAGCGTCTCTTTGGTAGCTTCTTCGTTTTTGTAATATCCCCGCATTACGTGGGCTCCTCGTACCCAAAGTTCACCATTTATTCCAGGAGTGACGATGTCCTCTTTGGTCTCCGGGTCGACGAGTCGAGCCTCGGTATCGCAGACGGGAGAACCGATACTCGCGTACTTTTTGCCACCAGATTTTTTCAGGAATGTAACCGGCGACGATTCGGTCAGACCGTAGCCTGCAGAGCGGAGAAGAATAAATTGATCAGAAAAATTGCACCACTGATCGAGCGAATGCAGCATTCCGCGATTATTTCAAATACCTTGGGTAAATTTCAGCTGCGAATCATCCAGCTGAAATTTCTCATAAAACCTCTCGATATCGGTAGCTGCTATTGGGGCTGCACCACTCGCCATGAAATGCACCGATCCCAAGTGGCTTTTAGATATCGAAGGGTCAGCGGTCAGGAACAAAACTAGAGGAGGAACGACCAGTAGGCCCGAAACCTGCGTAAATAATTTCCATAAGCGAGGGAGTAAGGGGCGAAACAACGAATAATTCGCTATCAATGTTCGTACCTTGTTATTCGCTAAAACATCGACGTACGATTTTGGTGTGAATTTAGGAAGAGTGATCAGCTGCGCGCCTATCCTCATAATGGGTAGCATCAAAGCGTTCATACCATAGATATGAAAGAAGGGTAAAACCGCGGGCACAATTTCCTGATAACTGTCTAAAACGGCAGATAAAATCCTTGAGTATCCCCTAAATAAATTTCAAGCCTTTTTCATATACTACTATAATTTCTCACCGTAAGCAGGCTGCCACGTTTCTCCCGCGAGGGTCATATCCACCTGTATTATATTACTTATCAAATTTTTGTGGCTCAGCATCACACCTTTTGAAAGTCCCGTTGTACCGCTTGAGTACGGTAATACAGCGAGATCCTCCGGTGTCCATGGCTTCGGGGGAACAGGCGGCAGAGTTTTTCCTCTGCTGATTAAGTCCTGGGATAAATGAGGGAGGAACGAAAAAATGAAGTTTTGAAAAACTGGAATCTCGCATTATGCTGCAGCTTCTGTAATTTTACCTTGAAAGGTATAGACCCTGGAGGTAGTGAAAACGCGGTACCGTCGTCTACGACAATGAGAGGAGCTTTAGGTGGCAAAGATTGTTCAGCTGCCTTGATAACAGTCGCGGATATTTCACCGTTTGTAATTATCCCAGTACTGCCTGAGTTGATTAGCTGCCTACTTATTTCATCTGCATAATCATGAAACATGTTTATCGTGTTATTGCGAGGATCTCAGAATGTGTGTTTGTTAGCCAGCTTGAACATTTTTGAGATAAATTTTTCGACGTTTTTGTTTCGCTCCGAGTAAAATGAATATTACCAACTGTGTAATGGGGATTTACGGTCGTGACTATTAGCCCGGCTTCTATGGCTCCTAGAAAAGCAATTGGAGTTTCTGGAAGGTTTGGTAATACCAGAGCGATAACATCGCCGGTCTTGAATCCTATGTCTAAGAGGCTTCTGGCGATCCAGTTAGCCGCGTCTCTGGCCTCAGCATATGTGTACTTTCTTCCTGTCGGACCACATTTCTGAGAAACAATAATTCCTATGCCTATAGATACGCAGGTGTGTCATTAGATTAGCTGTAGCAGCTATTGAGCAATTGCGAAATAATAAGAGAAAGAAAGAAAGAAAATAATAAAATCGATCAAATTAAAGCAATTCATGAAGATAAGTGGATGAAATTAATCTACAAAGATAGAGATCGATTATTGATTGATTCGTAGATTGCTGATTCACCATATCTCTATGTTATAGGGATCACGAATTTTGAACTATGAAATAATATCGCAAATCAGCAGAGTTTGGAGTTTGGAATTTGAAGTTTGGACTTTTGAGTTAATCGCACTTAAGTACGTTGTACAAACATGCGATAAAGCCCATTCTTAGATTACATTGTTTTCTTTTTCTTTCAGTTTCCAAGGCGTACTATGGTAATCTCACCATTCGCGATTATAGCACAATCGTGCAATTCCCACGATTTGAATAATCATACCATCATGTGCTAATAGATAGAACGAAGATAGGGAGTAACTTTTTTTTAAATAAAATCATAGAGGTAGTAGGTGTTTTTAACATATTAAGGAAAGTGATTTTGAAAATGTTCAAGGTCTATATCTTTAAATCGTTTCGAAATACAGAAAAACAGATTCCCCTCAAAATGGGCCTTGAAAATTGAAAGATCCCCCTCATTCAAGGACCCACTCTAACGATTATATGTACATATATGTAACTATGAAACTTTTCCTCGTGGTAATAAAAATATATAATATATAATATGCTATGGGTATAATAAGTTAATAATTGAATGATTGATACATTAAGCGTTGTATTTCAATTTATGTTATTACTCTAAAGTATTTACGTTTAACTATACATACCTATACCTATACGTACATCTACTATCTACTATATATACTTAATAATAACTCGTCATTATCAAACGCTCCTCATTACCCCCATGCAAGCGCGAAAAAAAATACAATACATCTTATCTAATGTTGCCATATCGCAAATTCATTTCAATTACTTTCTTTTCTACAGGTATAGTATTCATCCAAGGCTATATATCTCTATAAGTATATTAGAGAAGTCGTATTGTATGAGAAAAAAAAAAAAAAAAAATACAAATAGTATCTCCAATTTTGAATCTACTATCGTGATAATATGTTAGGAATTATCTAATCACTGCGCGCGTTAGTATTAGTCGTACCTTATAGAACAAAAACGAACAGTCATATGAATTTGAGGTCGAGATTTTATAATAGGAATTTATTATTATCATACTATGTATAAGCACTATAGGTTCAAAGTTTGCAATCCGAATGAGATAAAGAATTTTTTTTCTTTTTTTTCTTTCTTTCTTTCAAATATTTAGTATTTTTCTCGTTTTACATATATATATATATATATAAAATAATACTTACCAATGCGATTTTGTTCTCCCAACTACCGATATTTTCCCAAATAAATTCGTGTACTGGTACATCAGGATAATTGGCGACGCCGTATGGTGATTTAAAAATTTTTTCACCGTTTATTCCATTTTCGATACGATTCACAACCTTATGAAGAGTAGTAGTCGACATGCATTTCGACCAAGAGTTCCGTATTATTTTACCATTTTCAATGAGAAACCACATCCGTCTAGTTCCGCGTCTTAGGGTTGACATATTCTTCGATATCACACGACGACTTCCTTATATATCAGAATAAATTTATTTAAGAAATTAATCGAATGAAATTTTCTCTTTAAAATATTCGAAATGATTATTGAACGATAGTATAAATCGTTAACGGGCGCGTGGCGTATTATAGTAGCGTGTAAACATCGATTAATTATCATCAATGTGCATATTACGATCGTTTGTAAAATACTAGTCACGGTTTAAGAGTTTAGGATAATATAAACGCCAGCTTTACCCGCCTACTTAATTGTCGGCTATTTTAGTTTCTCGAATTCGAAAGCAAATTAGTATACCTATCACTAGTCATTTACGTAACGTATGTACGATATGTTAATTTTTTTAAATACCGTCTTATTCGTGATGTGTTTTAGTTAAATCGAGAAAAAGGAATAAACCGATAGGTGGTATAAACAAATTTCTGAATATCAGATATTCGCGGAGTTAGTACAGCGCGGAAAGATGCAGATCACTTTAAACCGATCTATGTGTACATACGTACGTATACAAGTTACTTATTCCGATAGTAAATAACACTCGGTTTTTATATACACGCGACAGTAGTAATTGCGGGGTATTATATATCTATATCTATATCTCTATAATGTATATATATATATGTGTATATATATATATATATATATATATATATATATATATATATATATATATATATATATATATATATATATGTATGTATATCCGTACGTATATAGTTACAATCTACGCGCGTTCCCCCAACTGGTTCGTGCTTTGAACTGGTACTGAAATATTCATGGAGGAATCGTTCGACTTGTATGCTGTCCGCGCGTCGTCGTTGTGCTGCGGGACTTAAACTCCTCGATCCCCACTCATGCCGTAATAAACATAGTTAACAAACGTGGGTAGGTGTTAGTTAGTAGTACGTAGTAAGATAATAAGAAAAATGCGATTATACGCACAGCAGATACCTGAGACACGCGTATAGTATGCATAAAGTATAATAAACATATAGTATATAATTAAAATAAAATGCATATATACGATTGATTAGATTATCATGAAACTATCACAGTATATAGGTATAATACCGTATTTTTTAGACACATAGTATAATTTATAAACCGTTTCACTTTATTGCTATATCCATCTATCCGTATCTATGCTAGCTTCTATCACATAGTGGTTTTTTTTTTTTTTTTTCTTTCCTTTTTATCGTTAACAGATTAAGTATAGGTCCATAATATTATATATACACATATATATATATATATATATACGTATATTATACAGATGTATATGATTATTTTAGATAAATTTTATCTGTTTATTGCGAAGAAATAAATTGCAAATCATTTATTTCTTCATGTTATACAATCCGCAGCTTATATCATATTATTATTAGAGATTCGCTTTTCTTTTCGTAGACAAATCTCTTATGGTATATCATTCTTGAATCGTTAATTAATCAATAATCACCATTCAGGGTTTGAATTATAACATAATGATCCCAGGAGAGCTATGAAGTAGATTTTAATATCGCAATGGTTTGTTTTTTATTAATTCGTCGATTTCCCATCATACTATAATATGCACTCTCAAGCTTCCCCATTGTGTAAACTTGTGCAGACTAACGGTCTAAAATCGCCCTTGATATGCGGTCCATGTTTGATCCTGAAATGAAATGAATTTTATTTATAATGATGAGCTTAGAATGAAAAAAGTTTTACATACGTTCGAAGCGACTTGAGTAATAAAGATAATGAAAAAAACTATAACTAACTAGTTTTCCCTGAATCCTAAATCCTAAATCCGAAAAATCTCTTTCATATTCAATCACAAATCTGCATAACATCTATAAATATATATTACGGGATTGTTCCGGCTCTGGGACGTTCGGATCAGCGCGAAGAATATCTTCAGGCGGTGGCTGGTCCATATAAGGATTATTCGGCGGAGGATCCCTGTCTGAAAAACGACAAGCAATAAAATAACCAGCAACTCATTATCCAGTGAAAACACAATCATGTACCATTGTTGAACAATTGTTTGCTCCACCTGCTCCAAAGATGTTCTAAAGATCTCCGATGATCATCACCTGGTAGAAACGGTCTCAGATCTACAGGAAGTTGCCTCTTCGAATCCGGCGGTGGCGATTCTTGAGGGGGTATCGGCCGCTGCCAGACTTTTCCAACTCGATTCACTGATCGTGGAAGAGCGCTTTTCAGCAATAGCCAGAAAGCGGGTATCAATTCTGGATCTATAGGGGGTTGCCGGAACCGAGTAACGGGTTGTTTAAACCAAGAATGAGGTGATCTATAGCGTGGCCTCATCATAGGAGATTGATATTCAGGTGAGGGTGTGATCGGTGGTTTTAGATCTAGAAAGGGATGTCTCCAGATATAAGGCTCATCCGTTTCTTCGGTAAATGCTAGCGGATGGTTCAGCGTCGATGAAAGAAAAGGCCAGCAGGTCTGGAACAGCGGGGAGATGGATTCGCCGCCGCCTTGTTGCGCTAGTAATTCTTCAAATGTATCCAACTGCGAACCTGTTGAATAAAATTCTGTAATTAGTCAGTTTCTTGGTTGCATTTAGTTCGAAGGATAATATCCACAGAATTTTTATACAAACATGTCGCATTCAATCGATCCAGCAATTGTTGGGTGAGAGACAAGATCGCCTGAACTCCTTCGAAAAATTTTTGACCGTTGACTTGTTGTCTCATAATATCTCCGGCTGGATTTGATCCTTGTGCTCCATCGTAGGGATCATAGTGTTGAGGATATTGAGAGCGTACTGATAAAGAGATGAGATTGTATGGATTATATATAAACAAGAAGGAAATGCTCGGGTTTTAATAAGGTGCTCCGATGTTCATCATACCATTTCTTCCAAAAGCAAGGAGTCGATTTGTGAAGAGAAGTAGCGTGAGAATCTGAAGATAAGACTGGGGAGTCGGATGAGCCATTCCTTGGGATGTTTAGTAGCTGTTTGAAATAAATAAAAGAAACTATGATAAAGATTGTATATTCTTTTTTGAGACTGTTGTTAGAGCTTATGTTGCGAAAGGCTAGTATATTAAGCAAAGGTATTTATGGACAGCTAGAATAATCTAATTTTTGGCAAACATTCCTCAGACGACAGTCTTACTTCGATTTACCACAAGAGAGTGTAAGTCCACCCGGCCGGTTTTAGAACTCCTAATAATGAAAAATATAAACCAATGTAAAGCTAATACCCAAAGTGGGGAGAGTATATCCACCGTGAAAGTGAAATAAATTGATTAAATAATAAATATCAAACGATATTTATCGACGGGGAAGTAATTCGTTCACGTTTTTAACTGCCCTCAATCTCCACTAGCTACCTACTAGATTATTATTCGCTATCCATTGAATTTATATTTATTTAACATCTAAAGCGGGCTTTGACGATTTTTAAAATTACCTATATGGAAATTGCAAAACTGGATTATTTCGTGCCAATGAAAATTCGTAATCTACTTTATTTAGAGAATATATCGAGTATTGAGGGAAATTATTTAATTTAAGACCCCTTATCACCAGTCTGGTAGAATTTGACGTGATTTATAATCTGTCCGAATAACTGCAAGCCTCTAATCTATATTTAGATTAATAATGAAAGAACAATGGGCTGCAGTTTATCCGAAAAGATAATGAAAAAAAATGTTTACTAAATTCTGAAGATATTCAGATAATTTTTGATGGTTTGGAACATAGTTTTATGTTTTTCTAATTCTAAAGAGTTCAAATAATTGGAAATCAGATACTTTGAGTGTTGAATGAGGGAAAGTTTCCGGTTTCAAAATTGGCGATATCAATATTATTTTTCATATTTTTTTTTTCTTTCTTTTTTGGATTTAAAATCCGCATTATTCATACTTTACGGATTTCAACCTAGTGCCTGTTTCCGGGCACGCTTGCGCGGAAATTTCCGGATTCGGTACCGCGGAGCATTTCGCGGGGCCGCTGCAGTAGAAAATATTGATCCATTAACGAAGTTGGTTCTATGTTCGAACTGGGATATCCCTGCTGCTGGTTCCCGGCGTTTCTCTCGATACTGTAAAGTAGTGAGACATCAGATTAATTTTCCATTCAATAAAATGACGATATTAAGAAAAGTGCGTGAATCGATAATAAATTATAATATTATAAAAAAGAAATAAAATAAAGTTCATTAAAAACACAAACGAATAGAGTATATCAATAAACTTCGAGTCTATGTATCCAAACTCGAAATATTATATATTATCGCACCTTATATTCATTTTATCAAATAAAAAATCGATAGACGAGCAAAAATTTATAACAAATATTTTTTATAAAAAAAATTCTTTTTTCTGTATAGTACCTCGATGAAATTTTTTCTGTAGTAATTCCTGCAGTCTCCGTACATTATAGTACTGCAGATATATGGACACATACTGATTTTTAATTCTTCTTTCAAAATTTCTTCACTTTTTTTTTTTTTTTTGTATAATATCCAGGTGAAAATTTCATCTCGTCAATCTGTGGGATATATATATAATATTATCTTATTACGTACAATCGAATATTTATATATATTATAAAAGTGATCAAATTTTCTGGGGTACATATAGGAGAAAAAAAAAAGAAAAACGAAAAAAAGAAAAAACAAATAGAAATTTTCAACGTCTTGAGTATAAAATTATTTACACGGTATTTACGTAAGAAAGGAAGCCACAATTATTACGCTAATAACATTCGTTGGAATTACGCTGAATCGTACATGTCTGCTAAATAAATTAGTAAATTAGTAAGTCTTTAAAGGGTAAAAAAATAACAAGAATAAGAATAAGAATAAGAAAGAGAGAAAAAAAAAGGGAGAATTAACAAGAAACAAGGAAAGAGAGTTAGATCGGAATACCCTATTTACGAAGTGAAATGAATCTTCTCAATCGCGTGCTTATATTGTGTATATCTCTGTTCTCAATTATTTATCGTACATATACGACTGATAGAGTATAACATACGAAAAGTTTTTATTTTTTGTTCTTCTTTTTATATACATACTGTTCACCGTTTAACTGTCATAATAATAATAATAATAATAATAATAATCATAACATTAACAACAATAATCAGTAAATTAATTAATTTTTTTTTTTTCAAATTGTTGTTTTTTTTTTTCCCACCCTTATAGATCGTGGATGAAATATATTTTTGTTCTATTCCCTTTGTTATTAAATATTGAAGAAAGAAAAAGAAATAATAAATCGCGGGATAATAATAATAATAATAAATTAATTAATTAATGAATGAATAAATGAATAAATTAAAAAAACCTGTAATATACCTAATAAATAAATATACATGTATATGTATATTTGATATTAGCAACGAAAAAACGATATGATAATATATATATTATGATAAACGTATGAATCATTGGATAAAGTTTAAACTCTGAACTCTGCGGATGATTATTATGAATATATGTAGTTAACAACACATATTGATAAAAAAAAAAAAAAAAGGAAATAAAAAATAAAAGGGAAAAATTAGTGCGATGATTACGAGTGCTGTAGCTCTTGATTATTATCATTCGTGAGACGTATACGGTCTGTGATGCGAATATATCGAATGCAAAAATATGAAATTAATAATTCGATATAATTAGACGAACAAATTATGACCGTAGATATTCGGAAGTAACTAATCAGACAGGATGGCATCCGATTATTTAATAGCGGGTGAGTTTTACCAATATATTTATTATTCCATATTCATATTCAATTATGATAAATAAAATAATACGAGGAATGAGTTAAAAAATGAATGAATTAAAGAAAAAAAAGGTAAGTAGACAAATACGCGCAAATACGATATAAAACTGTAAGATCCGATCATTGAAAAAGTAAAAATTCAATGAGTATAAATTTTACAAACGTTTATAATCGACGTTTTATTTACAGCTGCGATTTTACTCGCGACAATCAACGTCTGTTACGCGGAATGCCAAAGTGAGTGACGAACAACAATAATATATCTATAGATTAACTAAGAATTTAAGAAACCGTATTAAAGAATAGAGATCTGAATACAGTTCGTTTTCTTTTTTCATTTTTTTTTTTTTTCTTCGAATTTTGGTTTCTGTTTTCTGTTAATTTTTGTTTTAATCCAATGCCAACAGCGAGGTCCGTTTATTGTTACGAATGCGATTCGTGGACGGATTTAAGATGCAAAGATCCTTTTAATTACACCGCGTTGCCGCGGGATCAACCGCCTCTAATGACCTGCAACGGTTGCTGCGTAAAGATGGTCCGAAATGCAAAGTCACGTGAGCATATTATAACAACCCATATAGTATACATGTATATATTTGAGAAAGATAGAAGATAAGTTATAAAGATAAAAAAAAAAAAAGAAAAGGAAAAAGAAAAAACCACCACCACCCTTTTTTTCGCAGCTTACGAAAGCGTGAGGAGAACTTGTACGTCCCAACTCCAGATAAACTTGTTTATGGTGGACCACGTGTGCATGATGGAAAGTACCGGCACTGGTCACATGTGCTTCTGTGAGGAGGATATGTGCAATCGAGTCGGCATCTCCTCAATCCCATCCCCAATACTCCATATCGTCCTAATACCATTAATTACACTTTCCACTTTCCTACGGGGTCCAGGCTTGCTTAGTAGGTCGCTGTGATTATTATCATATACTATATACTAAACACTATATCATCATAAACATTATTATTATTATTATTATTATCATTATTATTATTATTATTATTATTATTATTATACCTACTGTAATAACTATTTACTACTCTTTCTTATATAGTTCGCTGCAGACACGTAGACGCAGAGCCCTTATAATGCATAAGTAGACTAGCGTAAAACAAAAAAAGAGGAAAAAAAGAAAAGAGGGCTTGCTTGAAATGAACATGAAATTTAAATGAAAATGGAAAATAGAAAAGATGTCGAGAAAAAGAAAATTCACCGTGTGGTCGAATTGAAATGACGATGTTACAGCGTGATTAGGAAATCTGACGAATATTATATTTGTTGTTCGATAACTTATAGGCTGCAGCGTCAATATAAAATCGGTGAAAATATATGAATTGACGAGAAAACTAGAAAAAAAAAAAATAATAATAATAATTTTATCACATCGTTGTTATAGATTGTTTTTTCTCGCGATCGAGGTATAAAGATTTTTAATAATAGAGATTTTAGAGATTGTTATTTTTGGACTCAATGGTATAACATATCAGCATCTTTCGATGTGCTGTTTTTTACGTTTGTCAAATGATATGTACCTACGTCTATGTCTATGTATTTTAATACCTATACATAGAATGTGTACTCTAATAGAACGGGGGGGTGGTAGCTAATAATCGAGTATTGATATCGAAGAATTGTTGATAATTTGTGATGATCTATCTTGATTTTTTTTTTTTAAATTTTTTTTGTACTTTTATTTTTATTCTAAACGGTGAAGTTATCATTCATAAAATATATTCGTCAAGGTTTTAAGCAAGTTCTTTACTCATAAGTTATAGTTAGATATATAGATATTTAATTATTCTGTTTTATTTATTTATTCGATCATTTTTTCCACTAACAAAAAAATAAATAAATAGAAAAGCTTATTTTTTTATTATAGCTAAGCACACGGATTATTGTTCCTGCATATTAAGGACAAATATCACGATTATATAGAACTCTTAAAGTTGCAGCAGCATGACCATAATATATTATCGCACTTATATAGATCGCATTATTTTATTACGATAATAATTTAAAACGAGGACAAGTTTTATAGAGACAGAGAGAGAGAGAGAACAAAATCTATAAATTTAATCGAACATTTGAATCTCTAGGTTTATAATAAATTCATCCTATGATTATAGTTCTGTATGCAAAAATAATTAAGATGAGAAAAAATTGAAAAAAAAAAATTGAAAAAAAAAAATTATAATAATGAATGCAGAGTACAGATAAAACATTGAAGTAATGGGGGGTTGAAAAAAAACAAAAGCTAATTATTACGGTATATATAATACATGTACTATAATATCTGCACGCGAAATAGATAGCAAGAGCCTATTAAAAGTCTAAAGTCTATATTGCGATAATGAACTGTAAATGGGAATAACACCTACTCAGTTAGTTAGAATCGTAGATCCATATACGAACCGTGATACTATATGTTGAAAATTATATGTTTCATTTTTCTTAGTTTTTTTTTTATAATTTGATCCTTATTGAGTTTATAGATCAGCAACAATTAGTGACATGCGTTTTAGAAGCGTTTACACGCGTGTGTTAATAAGCATGTTCACACAATTCTAGATTAGAGGTAGATATACCTATATATAAAAATACTGACGGAGATATTTTCTGTTCATTTTTTCATTTCTACTTCCTTTTTTTTTTTTTTTTTTAATTCAAGGATAAAGTTGAATCATTGATTAATTATGTATACAATGCAAATGTTTTTCATTCATGTATAAGTATAAGTAACGATAAATATGAACGAATATGATTGATTCATTTTTTATTTTTTTTTTCTTCTTGAAAAATATTTTCGTCAGACAAAACTAAATAAAAAAAAAAAAAAATTCAAACTTACGTAGATAGTACTAAATTAAATAGATAGTTCGAATAATATTATGATGCGTGGAATGAGACTATATAAGCTATTTAATTTATATAGTAATTATTTCGTGCGTTATTTTAATTTGAAGTAATTTTCTAATCAAAATTTATATATATTCACGTATTATTTGACTATTTAATTATTATTACATCTTAGTCACTATATAGGTAGTTTTAGTTTTTCTCTAAAATTCTGCATTCTATTTATCTATACTGTATGGTTCGATGCATGACCCAGCACTTCGCAAGGTTCAGGTGCAGTACGATCATATAAATCATTTACAGACGAAAAAAAGAAAAAAACGAAAAAAAAAACAGTAATCAAGGTATTTGTAACGAGTAATGGAAACGCTTATTATATTATGAAGCTGAAAATTAACTTCCTAACTTCCTCTCATCTAAATATTACGAAAATAATAACACACGTACTAATTAGTAATGGATAAAGAAAATTTACGCATAATAAATTATTAATCGCGAATGAGAGAGAGAGAGAGAAAAGAGAATAAAGAGAAGAGAAAAAAAGAAGAAAAAAAAAATGGAAGGAAAATTTAGATTTTTATAAAAATTATATAGTATATCTATTCATTATTATTAAATTATTATCGTTATATAGAAATGAAATATGCGGTAAGTATTATATACACTGTATACAGGCGAATATTAGAATTTTACCTATATACATAATTTTTTTTTTTTGCTCCTTTTCCTTCCTATTTATTATACCTACCCACATAATATACATATATATTATATTGCAATAGCTGGGAATGTTTAAATTTTAAAGAAATGCTTTACACACTGCATGACACTGCGAGACTATATATATTGTTACTAACTATTTCGTCTATACTCTACTAATCCATATCTAAACTACTTGTCTAAAAAAAAAAAAAGAAAAGAAAAAAAAAAAGAAAAATTAAGGAAATGGAAGAGATGAAAAAAAGAATCGGAAAGAAAGTTTCGAGAATTATAAAATTGATATTTTACGTATAGTAGCTGAAAATCTAATTTAATAATTTCGCTACAATTAATTAGATAATCTATAATACTGCTGTATGTATTTGAACATTTTCTTAGGCAAGTAGTGAAACTACATACATCCACCTTTCCACCCTTATATTACGAAAGGAAATAATAAGCACTACGTGGGCCTTCAGCTTTGATATCATTTCTTTATGGTGGGAGGATATTTATGTATAAATTTCACAGCAACAGAACATCAATGAAGGCGAAGAAGAATATCATTATTATTATTATTATTCTAATGATGATGATGACGATACATATAAGGAATTTTACAAGCTGAACGCCCATGTCCTCACAGAAAGGCTTACACTAATGAGCCTTTTGCCAAATTAATTTCGCAGCTCTCGTATTTGAAAATAAATATAAATACAATAAAATTTTTTTTTTAAATAAAAAAAAAGTTAAGCGAGGTTTCTCTGGCAAGCCATGCAGCTCGTGTCGTGTCATTTGTTCATTATAGCACGCGCGACTGCGAGGCCGTGTAAACATTTATAATATTATTTTATTGTTAATTTTATACAATGAAAATTATTAATATCATATTGAAAAATTACAATATATTTCCGATGAATTAATCAAATCGAGGAAAGAGAAAAAAAAAATTTAAAAATTTATTATTCTCGTTTTATTTATCTACTGACGAAATTCTCTTCTCATAATTACTTTCTCATTTATTTATTTTTGGTTTTGTTTTGTTTTATTTTTTATTTTTGCTGTTTTTAGTTCGTTTTCTTTTCGCAATCTAGTTGGCCTCGCAGTTGAACAGTTTCCACCACTCAAGGTGCAACAAGGAAAGAAAGAAAAAATAAAGTGATTTATTTTTTTTTTTTACCGAAAACCGGGAATTATCTTATTGTTTTATTATATACCTATATATCTATAGTATAATCTATAGATATGTACCATATTTGTTAAAAAAAAAAAAAAGAAATAAAAAAAAATACCAATTGTTACGCAAATATTAATTATTGTTAAATTTGTTATACATATATTATACCTATTATATTATATTATATATACATATATATAAGGAATATATATATGTATACATGGACGTGAAATATGCCATCTTTGATTTAATTCTCAATGTATTATTATTATTATTGTTATTATTATTATTATAGTATGTACTTTATAAATTGTATATGTATGTTATGTGCACCCACGGCAATTATTATTACTATTATCGTTATTGTTATTATCATATTATTATTATTATTATACGAAAATCGTCCCATATAATACCATACACCATATTATGTAGATATATCTCTATATCCCATAATGTGTATATATAACACATACCTATTTCATATTATAATTTCGTAAAACGAAAAAGGATTAAGAAGCAAGTTTGTATTATTTATTAATTTCTTTTCGTTTTTTTTTTCTTTTTTTTTCTTTTTTTATCTCCTTCCGCACTTGATTTTGCATTCATTAATTATACTTCGATTGATGATTTTCAATTGCTAAATTTTGCTATATAATAATACGTGTGAATATATATATATACATATACATTTTTGAGTTTTGCACTATTCGATTTTTTTTTTGTTTTTTTTTTTCAAATTTGTATTTCGTATATTTTCTTTGTTATTTATTTGTTATGTTTGTAAAATTCGCTAGTATCATACATATATATGTATCACTCTCGCTGCTATATATAAAAATGTGAACGAATTGACCAATAATGATTATACATATATATTGACCTACTTTTTTTTCTTGGTTTTTTTTTTCATTTTTTTATTTATTTTTTACGTTTCGTTTCACCCCTCCATTCCTTAATATACACAATTTTATGTATAAGCGGCTATTGCCAGCTGCTTAGGTCAAATAAAGAATAATAATAAGAAATGAATAGAAAAAAAAAAAATGAAAAATGAAAATTTAGCTCAAAATTTATATAATAAAATATATTAAACTGTTATCGAATGGAATAATTGAATTATTCTTCCTATTATAGGTATATTAAAAAAATAAATTGTACAATATGGTATTGTAAAAATAATAAAATAATATATGTATATGTATATATATTGTTTCTATAGCGCGAGCGATTGCGCATAATAAACGAAAAGCGATCGTTTCTCGGATAAAAACAAAAACACAGAAAAAGCTTCCATATTATCCAAACTACCTATTATAAAGAATTTTTAATTATTTTTTTCAATATTCCATGTGATCTGAAAACAAGTTTTGTCTCATATGCAGGTATATCATGTATGGATTTAAAATACATCGCGTATATTCATTATCGTGTATATATTCAAAAGAGATTTTACGTCGAGATATCATTAGATCGTAAGATGCTATATATATTATATAAAAAATATGTTATATGTATATAAAAAGAAATGTGAATGAGAATGAAAATAAATATATGTAAAGACGGATGAATGAATTCCTAAATATTCTATATGAATAAATTCAAGCCCTTTTCATTTACCCGCTATGCAATACCTAACCCAACCCCAACACCCTGAGTTAAAACGAAGATGGCCAGTGTCTGTCACCCGGGTGATCGCCAATCTTGAATCTACACATTTTCGACGCATACGTGTGCGGGGCTCTCGACCCAAGGTTAGATTAATGGTTATATCAACCGCCACTGAGAGTGAAATAGCGCTGAACGATTCTACACGCACACGATCCGGTAATGTAATGTAATGTAATGTAATGTGATGTAGAGAGTCCAGAGGTTATACGACGCTATCGATATTGCAATAATAAAACTAATCTAATCGCGTGACACGCGCTTTAATCTCGACGTCAAATGAGCTTGATGATCGCGCTTACGTTTCACGATGACAGCTATTGCCTTGGTCAACAGGGAAGTGGGCAGTAAGTATGCATATTACATTATACACATACATCATAGTGTAATAAAACTTTCAAAATACACACCAATTACGCCACTTCATTATCAATCCTACATACAATCACTGCAATTGTTTGTTTGTTTGTCGTTTAAAAAGCAGACGGAATTTGTTGTTCATTCATTCTTCTTCGTTCGGAGTGGGGGGCGCGTGGCGGACATCACGAACTATGCAGATTGTACACAGATCGGAAACTCGATTGCGAGCGTAAAACTGGGTCATAGACTACGCGGTTTTATAGAAACTCGATATAGGCGCGAAATTTGAATCACGAAATACGAATTCTTCGAGTTTGATGGCGTATTTGTTATCCGATATGATGTTTAATGTGCCTTTGTTAATGATAAATGGGTTTTTACTGCTTCTAGGAACTCTACAACTTTTACAAACCCCAAATGCTTCGTTCATCAAAAAGCAATGCCAGATTATTTACAGAAACGAGTCCAGTTTCATACCGCAAAGGGTTTTAATTCTGGCTAAAGTGTCGCGTTATCATTTTGAAAGGCTGCGCGAACCAAATTTGAACGAATCTGAACTCAAAAAAAGACTGATAAAAAGAGGATCTGACTACGACGCGTTGCTCGCTAGCCATAATAACGATAAACAGAAGGAATTGGCGACTAGGAACGTTCTTAAAGACTTAAACATCGAATACAAAGTAATGGATAGGTGAGTTAAACACTTTTCACTTTTCACTTTCCAATTATTTTCTATAAACAGTTACCAATGTTTCACAGGCTATCGATGGACCGAAGTGCGATCGATTGGGCAGATCTGATCCTCCCCATAGGTGGAGACGGGACTTTTTTATTCTCAGCAAACCTGATAGCCGATAACAAGAAGCCAATAATAGGGATAAACTCGTCGCCACAATCATCAGAAGGATATTTAATGCTGCGTGAAAAATATACGCGAGACATTAAGTCGATATTCGAATTTCTGAGGGCGGGAGATTACAAGTTTTTGATGCGTAGTAGAATCAGGACTACTCTGAAGGGGGAGGGCATATGGGACCCGACCTTTCACATGCATGAAAAGCGGAAAATTCCCGCAGAAGAAGAAAGGGAGAAATTTAGATACACAGATAAGGATACTGCGGAAGAAAACAACAATGTTTATAGGTAATTCAAATCCCCCATTCGGTTTGCGCAACATATTTAATCATGATTATAAATTTCTTATCTTAGGTTTTGTGCGAACGAAGACAAGTTCGTAAAAGATAAAGTAAAGACGGCAGAATTACCCAAGGAGAGACGACTGCCTTGGCTCGCTTTGAACGAAGTAAGTTTTATTGAAAGAAAAAACAACCATCTTCCACTCCGTTTGGTAAAACTGTTTTTCTTTCTTATCTGTTCAGGTCTTTATAGGAGAATCTCTATCGGCGAGGACTAGCGCGTTGGAGGTAAGATTAGGGGACGATGAATTATCTTTTAAAGTAAAGAGCTGCGGTTTATGCGCGAGTACCGGTACAGGTTCGACTTCTTGGCACAGAGCTATAAACAGCCTGAGTCCACAGGTCGTTGACAACGTACTGAAGTTTGCGGGTGTTAAACTCGACCCCGTTATCAAAGTCGAAGATATATCAGCGGAGTACAACAAGAGTTTACAATTTTCCGCAGGTCGTGAATTATTGTTTTCTTTAATAACATACATATAACTGAGATCTTCTTAACTGATAATAGTTTGGTATGAAAATTTCAGAAGACAGAAGGATGGCTTATACTATCAGAGATATGATTGTGGGACAAACATTACCGTCGCCTAAGGGGATCCAGCCTCGTGGTTATTGCGATAAACTTATCATTCGATCTCACTGTTTTGACGCCGGACTTGTCCTCGACGGTGGTATAGCGGTTCCTTTCAACGACGGAACAGTAGCAGTTATGGAAATCCATCCGGAAGATTCACTCAGAACAATATCTCTCCCGGATTGATTGGGGCGGGGGGGTGGGGGAAATGATAATATTGCAGATCTGAGCTAAAAATAAAGATGGATAAATGAAATAGTGTAGAATTAGAGTAAAATTGAACCAAAACAAAAAAAACACGTTAATATATATGTATAGTATATGTAATAATGAATTATTAAAGAATATAATACGAGTATTATAATAGTTTTATTTCTGCATATGTAGAATATGCAATTCAATCGATGTATTATTCTCGATTTCATTTTATTTTTTTTTAATCTTGGATTTTATTCATCTTTGAAAGAAGAAGAAGAAGAAGAAAAAATAAAATATTCACAAGTATATATATGTATCATGGTAACGTTGATAAACACAAAGTACATCGACATTTTATTACACAGATATTGATTGCGTAATATAATAATAAGAATTGCTAATGAGAATAAATAATAAATTATATTCCTTGGTAAACCTATATGTATATATGGACCGCAGGCTGGCTGTTAGTACGCATTCAATTTTTGTAAAGAATAAATAGAAAAAATACATATTTTATAAATACGTAGCATATGTGAGGGTAATAGGGGGGGCAGCCGCGCTGAGACTTATATCATATATAATATAATATAATATAATATAATATAATATAGTATTATAAATAAGCTTACAAAAAAATAGTTTCCTGGTCGAATCAGTACAAATAGCTCATCAAATATCGATATCCTAATTACTGATATATTTCTTTTAATCCTAATTAAAATACGCAGGTATCAGTCTATGTGCCTAATTGTTTCAGTGTGCTGCTGCTGCATTTTTATATACTCCATATGTACATATTTATATATATTATATATATATATATAATACATATACAATTGTAACAAGCAACAACGGATAGCGCTTCTATGTTTTTTTATTCAATTTTTTTTCTTCTTATTTTATTCGTACAATTATACAGAGCTCTCGCGTGATTTGATTGTACTATACTCTGGCCGGCGTGCATTCGCATAGTATTAGTTTAATTTTCAAGTTTTTTCTAATGAGTAGCGGCGGATGAAACAGTTATGCAAATGTCGCTAAAGCTTTATTCGTGTTCCGCGGATGGGATGTTTTATAATCAGACTTTAGAATAGGATGCTGGCACGCATCCCGCTATTAAAACAATAATTATTTTTCTTTGATTTGTTCATAATTATTAATTATTAATTATTATTATAGTTACTTGTTTATTTATTTGTTTATTCATTTTATTTATTTATTCATTTCTTTCTTTATAATTTATAATTTATCATCTTATATCACTCACTCTCTTGTTACAACTCTAATATGATGAGATATAAATATAAATTTATGAATATCCGTCGGTTCTATCGTTTCTTATAACATTGGATATTAGTTAGTCATTTATTATACAGGTAGTCAACGAGTCTCATAAGAATAAAAATCAGAGAATTTCAATATCAACTATCGAAGACGCGCCCGATACTTAAATCTGTACGTAGCTAGAAAATATATTGAAATTTGATGCGAGTTCTTCAATACTCTTTGATTCATTTATTTATTTATTTATTTGTTTTATTAGTTTTTTATTTATTTAACTTTATTTGATTTATTTATATTTGTTTCTTTTTTTAATCGCGATTATCGTTATAATCTACTTATCTACCTGCTTTACGCGATATAAAGCGATACTTATGCACCTCGTACTATCAATTAGGTAATTTTCTCTTTACTTTTTTTTTCAGTTTGCTTGATTAACCATAATGAAATTTTATATAATTATATAATATAATAATTGCTTAAAAAGACGTTTATCAATTGGCTGCTATTGAGTATTAAAATGAAATCGATTCTATTATAATCATCTATTAACTAACGATAAAATAATAAAACCTGTTTAAAAAGCTTGAATAAATATAATTAACTATAATACTATTTATATATAAATGCAGAGTTGATTCTTTGTCGAGATTTTCATATCTTATAAGATATATTTAAGTATAATACTCTATAATAATATTATCTTGTGAAATGGACCGCAGGACATATGTCTATCTATCTATCTATCTATATAATATATATAATATATAATATCTAATAATTAATAGATTTAATTTTTCCTAGTTTTTCTTTTTTTCTTTCGTTCTTTCTGGATTGCAGATTAATAATTATTAGTTTCTCTTTTTCCATTTTCAATGAAAAATATCATATCAACAGTTTACTATAAGTTAACTATTCAACACGCAGGTGAAGTCTTACAATTACAAGAAGAAGAAGAAGATGAATAAGAAAAATAAGAAATCATATTACAATAATCAGAGAATTTTTTTCTATAATAAATAAATAAATAAATAAATAAAGTAAAGAAAAGAAAACGCAACTTATCTCTTCAAAAATCGAAAGAATCCCTTGCTTTTCTCAGAAGGAGGTGCCATCAACATTGGTACTTGATTCTTATGAGTGATGTGAATCTGAAATCAAAGATTCATAAAATAAATACAAGTTTAATAAATATAATGAACTCTATATTCTAATTATAGAATATCTACCGTGCATGGTCCCTGCATCCATGGTTCGCCGTCAATTTGCATGGGAAATCTCTTGGCAGTTTTTATCTTAACGCTGCTACACTGAGCTAGTCTTCTTCCCGACGCTCTAAGCCCAGTCTTGACTTGTCCCATGTGCAAGCAATTCTCCAAGCCTATTACTTCTATGAGATTGTCTCCTATATCTGAAATGATAATAAGAAAAAATGCTACTCAATTTTTCAACCATAAAAACTTAAATTAATACTCCAGGTATGACAGGAGTCACGGCTCGTGCAATGTGAACCTTATGGTTTAGTTTTCCCCAGTTTATTAATAGAACGTCATTTCCCCAGGTAATTGAAGGGTGTGGCAAGCTGGTGGGGCAATTAAGGTAGCTGCGATAAGCACCACCCTCAATTACAGGCCTTTTACTCAGCCAGATGAGCTGTTAGCAAATTGTGAATAGCAATTTAAACCGGCATACGTAGGTACGATTTTGTAATCTTTTATCCAACGCCCGTCGACGAGTCTGGGCTGAGTTTAAAGACCTGAAAATTTATCCATAGATGGTTTGTTCGTGTCGTGTAATTTTTCCGCACCAAAACACACCTTGAATAGCTGCGTTTAAATCTACAGAATTAAAACTGCTAGTGCTCAGTTCTTTGTCCGGACGTTTTCTACGCTTCCCTAGACGATGCCTGGCGTGATGTTCACCCCATAAATTCGAGCCGCCGTGGGTAAAGGGGATGTTTAATAAAGCTACACCTTGAAGGGATGGTCCGTGAGCTAAATCTAAAGGAATGTCATCGCACTGTAAAGAATAACGTAAAAAAATTTTGTTATTATACAATTATACAGATAAAATGAATGAAATACGTGTTACACTAAGCTTACTATGATCTCCAAATCTTCGTGAAGGTTTTTACAACTAGCTGCGAACTGCTCGCTTGTAGCGTACTCAAAGTACCAGAGCTTATTCTTCATCCTGCTGTTAAATTTCTCAGGATTTCTCTCTCTTTCCAAATGAAACTTGACGCATATAGCCGCGTCAACGCCAACTGAGAAATAGTTGTTGATTATATTGTACGGTATGCAATCCTGATTGGGTTTTCTCTCCTCGTCTTGGTCCGTCAGGTCGATTTGCCATCTGTCCATCATCACTGGCGTTGCCTTTTCTATTTTCTGATAAATGGAGAAAAAGTATTATAACGCCTCCTCTCTCTTCTTTCCCTGGTTATAATTCATTAGCTAAAAACCTTCTCTCTTCACCTTTAAAACCTTGTAAATTGCTTCACCCTCGTAGCCTCCACCCCAACGCAAGCATCTCGCCAAGTCATTACCAGTTCCCAATGGAATTACTCCAACGGCTGGTTGCTGTTGGAATTGAACACGGTCTGGAATAATAAAAGGGAAGAACATTTTTAGAGCCAGTTCATCATATTTTAATGCTTATTAAATTCCGGGCAGAAGGCGTTACCCATCGTTTCCAGTATCCATCCTACGGTCCCGTCGCCACCGCAGCAAATAACTTTGAAATTTTCAACGTCTTTGAACATTTGGAGTCCTTGCATCGGCCCTCCCGTTGCCAAGTTATGAACTTGCCTGGGATTTAGTATGTACTGAAATTTTCTCAGCATTTTTTCACCCTGTCTACCACCAGATTTTGGATTTATAAAAACTAACAAAGGTGTTACACCCAGCGGCAGTGTTATCTGAAAAGACATGGCAGGCTGTTGAGCGGACGATCCTCCTCTTGAGGCTGAAACATTCTGTAGAAAAGATTTCAGCAGTGATTAGAATCCGATTGAATAATTCTTTTACCTCTAAAATAATTAAACAGAAGTATTAGGATAGTTTAAACGCTTACAGAGGTCGCAGAAGCGCTTTCCTGACCGTATCTACTCCCCCTTTTACTGTCCCTTGACAAAGATCGCTGTCTGTCTATTACTACTGGGCAAATTGCAGTCGGGGGTAGAATATGCGCGGCGTGATCGCCCAGAGAGCATTCAGCTCTGACTTGGGAGACGCATCTGTTGTGGAGCTGGAAAATTGAATGTGTTAGTTATAGCGTGAGCGATGAGAATCATCCGTCGATTATTTCTATGTTAAGGGATTATCCTCACAGTTATTTGACACCATCGACAATGGAGTCCGGTAATACCGTTGTAACTTTTGATAGTCTTTCTACACTTTGAACATTTTCCATGGCAGTTACCCTCGACCCAGTGATGCGCCATGGTTTGAGATGTCTTTTTACTCTTTACATAAGTGGCTATGCACGAAGCGGGGGCTCTTTGAACACACCTTTCGTGGACTGTGTATTTACAAACTGTAATTAGAGAAAGGATTCGTGATGTAATCAATGTAGCCAGGGATCGAAGAGGTGGGAATCGGTATTTTATAAGTCGAATAGATCGACTGGACACTTACAGACGCAGGATAATCCCTTTTTACCCAATCCTACAAGCATGTTTAGACACAAATTGCAGTAAGCAGGTTTACTGAAGTGTTTCAACTTCCATAGATGATTGCCGTCTTCTTTAACGTGGGAATCTAGACCGAGCAGTACGAGCAGAGGGATGGTTGTTAGACCCCCGCGTTTCCATTCATCCAGTGAAACAGTGCCATCTGAATCGTAGTCGATCTCTATCATCATATCTTGCAGAATCTGATACCAAAGCACGATTTCCGCTCGTTTAAGTATCTCATTTTTCGCCTCATCTCCGCAATTCAGATTCTCAAATTGAATATACTTGCCGGTTTGAGTTCTGTGACGTCCCAGCCAAGGTATTCCGCCACATTCATCATCTGGTTTACTATGCAATCGATTTCCTTTGGGGAATAATTAATCACAGATTAATCAGACGAAGATAAAATCTTTTAGATTTTTCGTCTGAAAAGACTTTAATCAACTCACGTTACGATCCAGGACTCCGTTCCCGTCTGTGTCGTACAACCGGAACATGACTGGAAACATATTCAAAGAATCTTATTCATATAGAATCTCGAGACAGAGAAATTGATTTTTCTTCATTTTTCAGAGAAGGGATAAAAATGTTGAAAAACTTCTTCACCCTCTTATAATAATAAATAAAATCTAATAATCCGTTTCTCACATTCTAGCTTATCTTCAGGTCTCCCAGCCTCCAGTAAAGAAAGATAGCAAACGATATCTTTCAAGCTAACTTTAACGGTGTGTACATCTATCATACTCTGTTTTCTTGCCAGGTGTCTAATTTCTGGAAAAATGATACAGCATTAATTAAGTTGGATTAAAGCTGGCTGCCTCAATCATTATTATCATTATTATCATTGTTATCGTTCCTCCTCTTTTTTTTCTTTTCTTTTTTCTTCTTTTTTATTTTATGTAAAAAGCCCTTTGACTCTCACCTTCTAATTTGCCATTGTTAATGAAGAGAGAGTTGTTAGACTTTCGGGAAGAATTACGGGACATTTGGCTATGGCATGGACTGCTATCTGTACTTTTTTTTTCCAATACATCGTGGCAACTGTACGAAGTGTGAGTCACAGTCAGCATAGGGTGTACGCTACCTGTTTATGTGTTAAATACATACACATGCATCTCGTTAATTTTTAATAATGCGTTAACTAACAAACACGTGTTAAAGTCAAAGTTAAAGTTTTCATAGCTGAAAAAAAACAAAAAAAAATTGAAAAAAATATATGTTATTCACCTGTACGAGCTCGGGCTGATGTTTCACTGTCGCTTCTGTGGTGGCCGAGGGCTTGGAGTTTTTCTGTAAGTCCGTGAATTTTATCTACAAGGGATGATCCGCCACTGTGACTTTCCACGGTTCCACCACCACTTCCAGTGGTCAGACCTGTGCTATTCATATTGCTGTTTGACGTAGTGTGAGAAGTAATAACAGCGCATGCTGTAGTTGACGATAATACAGCCATTTCCTGAATGAAGAATTAGACATTAAAAAATAAAAAAAACAAATTACATTTAATTTCTCCGCATCATTTCATTTCATTTCATTTCATACCTTGAGGGCCTTGCTATCGGTGGCGTTGGGTCCCTTTTTAACAAATGAGAGGAAAAGGTGACGCGCGAGTTCGTCGGGTGCTCCAACTTCGAGATAACTATCAAGAAACTTTCGAAATCCTTCGTAATCGATGTCCTGTTCGCGTGTATACAAGGAAAAGCATGACTTTTATAACAGTTCGAAAGTATAATAAATTCTCCGCAATAAACTAAAAATTATTTTTTTCCTTTTCATATTTATTTAATTATGAAAAAGAAAACGACTCACCCCATCCGGATGATATTTCTGCACACCGGTTGGGGTAGTAGTGGTGCCGCAAAAGGCAGCCAAAACATCTTGAAGTTTTCTCGGTGAATCTGGGTCACCAAATTCACGATTATTTCATTATTATTATTATTATTTAAGATTAATGAAACGAGATGTAGGGAATATTGTAGTATAATCATAATCTGGGTATACATAGCTAACTATAATCACTCACATGCCGCGAGATCTTGAAGCTGTTGAAACTCTGCGGGAGAAAGCTTGTCCCATTGAAGTGTCATCCTCGCTTTTAATACAGGGATTATTAATTATCCGTTCTACTAGTATGAGTATGCTTGTATTTTCCGAAAATTTTACCTCCGATATATGCAGCTCCGAAAAATACCTGCAGAGTATCAGTATAGACGAGTTACGACGATGTATAAATATCAGAGTTAGTTCTTTTTCTTTTTTTTTTTTTTCTTCTTTTTTCGGTATTAGCTCGAATTTCCGATATCGAGGGAATATATTATAGAATTAGTCATTTTTCACCAGAGAGGTGCGGGAAACAGTATCACCGATGTTAGTATGTACATCTTCCTTATACGCGCGGTTAGACCAAAAGCACATATCCGAGAAGACTGTGCAACGCTGGCCATAATAAGTATATATCATGTAGTATATACATATATGTTGTATAACGTGACCGCAATTTTATATGCACGATATTCTCGTAATTCCCGTGACGACGGTATTTTTTTTTATTTTTATGTTTTTTTTTATTTTGTTCCGTGATAAAGGAAGGAAAAACTGAACCGAAAGGACAGAGAGAGAGAGAGAGAGAAAAAAAGAATAAGGGAGGAGAAAGAAAGAATGAAATAACAGCCTTTCGTGCGGGAATTTGCGTGACAAGCTTACAACGAGGATTATGGCTATAGAGAACAGGGAATAGCGAATGTTAGGTACATTTTTTTTTTTTTTTTTTTACGCACGGGTAACATGGAAAACTACAATATACCTTGTAATTAATTTGAGTAAAAGTATATTGCGTAACTACCTGTATAGATACGATGAATATGGTACTACCTATAATAACGATTTATATAAACGTCGTATAAAACGTATTATACTAGATATAATAATGATGAAAGAATTAAAAAAAAGACTAACGAAGAATAATAAACGATCGGAAAATTTTTATGGTATAACTGTATAGAATATTTCAAGTTAATACGTGGTATGGCTTTATAACTACGATTTTTATTTTCAAATTTTTATATGTTATATAATATTATGATCGGTTAATATACCTATACCTATACGTGTATATTTCTCAAACATTCGAAAAGATATTAAGCTGCGCGTTATTAAACCCTGCAGCAGCAGCGTGCGTATATATATAGTACCTATATAACGATCTAGATATATTTTTAAGATCAAAGAATATCGCGATAATAAACTAAAGAAAATATTTTTACGAACCGCGATTAATATCCGTCACGTATCGTTCGTCAAAAACGTTGCAGTATACGTATATAGGAAAAGTAGGGGGGGAAAAAAAAAAAATTAAAAAAAAAATTAAACTAAAACTTTGATTATCAAAGAGCAGAGCCCCCGCGTGTGTGTTTTGGCAGACGTAAATTTTGACGAGGTAATTGAACTTTAAAAATATATAAGTTATATACCAGATTGTGATGGTTTTAACTCTTTACGATCTAAGACGCGATCTTTAACAGACTATTTCGTACGCCGTTTATAATACCATTATAGATTATAGTTTACGATCTGAGATATTAATTATTATTATTATTATTATTTTTATTTTTCAATCGTTCATCATTATAATTGCACATATAACGAAAATCGTACAACTATATAACTATACGAAACTATAATATATAAGAAGAAGAACGTCAATCATTATATACTTTACCTGTATATATGCAGCTATGATGGGCAATATAATATATAATAGCGCGAGTTCTCTCGACTATATATATATATATATATATATATATATATATAATATATATGTATAAGGTACTATTTATACAGCTTATAATACTCTCTAAGAAACCGTCATATCTCTCGACTCAGGCTCCGTTTGCGATGTGCTTTTTTCGACTGGACACTAGCGTACAATATACTGTGAACCACGTTCTTGCAGGACTTCGGCTTCATCCTAGTGTAGTACACCTCGATTATACTATTTATCGGTAATTTTATACCGTCTTCTTCAGTTATAGTAGTAGTCAGGTACATTAAATTATAATATCATCCGATATTTATGCTGCAGCGGCTGCTTGGCAGGTGCAGTGGCTGATTTTCTCCTCGACGAACTACTGAAAATTTATAATAATATGCTCGTTTCTATATTCTCATTACATTTTTGTTTTTTACTTGGAAAAAACAAAGAAACAACAACAACAAGTTGCGTAACGTGTGATAAACTCATTTCCTCCTATTTTACGATAATCTTATTACACCGGCTAATCGACGAACCCTATAAAACGCCAGGGATAAAATAAAAGAAATGAAACGAAACGAAACGAAACGAAAAGAAAAGAAGAGAAAAGAAAAAGGTTTGCCCTAATTTTCGAGAATTCTGTTTACTCTACACCTCAGCTCTCTATGTCTTAATCCATATTGACACCCCGGGTTTTACGCGACGCAGGCGCAAACTTTTGCAACCTAGGGTATATAACATAAACGCGAATCTTTTGACTCTTCTCGATCTAATATACGATCGCAAAATCAACATGAAAATAATGATAATAATTAGGGGATTCTTGTAAAGTAATGAACAATTAATGTTCCATAAAGGTATTAGATTTATGTATGTGTACGTGTATATTATATGTTCGTATACTATACATATATAGGTATAGCTGAAAGCAGGTAATCAGCTTTTGTCGGAAGAATTTCTAAAGAGAAGCGTATAGTGTTACGGATTACGGTGTGTATGTATACCTGTCCCGTCCAACGTTTGTTCATTCGTATGTGTATAGTCCTAAATAAATGATGCAATTACTATTGGGCCTCTCGCGCACCGCGCAGAGTCGTACTACATACGTAACACCAAGAGTCGCTATTCTGGGCTCGCGCGTATCCATGGAAACGCATCCTTTCTCTCCCTCTGTGGCACGCCGCCCTATATCATTTTCATTCTCACTCTCTACTCGCTCCCTCTCTCTGGTTCTCTGGTTCTCTCGTTTTCTCGCTCTCTCACCTTCCCTCGTATTGTGACAGTAGCGTAAAAAAATGATACGATGCGATATCGTGCCGATTTCGATCGTTCGACTAATCTCGTATATGTATACGCGTTAATTAGGATAAGATTTCAGGGACGAAAAAAAAGACGACAAAACAAAATTGGATGGGATTGCTAATCCGCTGTTTTTGGTCTACCCGCATACCCTGACCGTTGTCATTTATCACACTAGCTACGACCCTGTCTGAACGTAAAATCCTCCTTCTCTCTCTCTCTTTCTCTCTCGTTCCTACGGGAGTTGACCTTGAAACGAGGGAGAAAGATGGACGGGGTTGTCACGCCCCGTAAGCCGGGGGCGCACCTGGCCAAAACCTCGAGAGATTATGGGTGTGCAAAAACGGTTTGAAAGAAAAACTAAATTAAAAAATTAAAAAACAAAAAACAAAAAAAACCACAATCGTCGATCATGTTATTTGCCGATTGTTCGCTGTGCTATAATTATCATAAATATATACATATTGCGTTACTATTTACTCGTCAACATACTCATAGTCACATAGTCCTCCAGGATAGTAATTCTCCCTGTATATAATATTGACCTAGGTAAGGATCTCATACACGAAACGTTATCGATATTTTTGCTCCTCTATCGTATACCCACACTACGCGATATATGTATAGTTTCTTTACACACTCGCGCAAATAGGTACGTATAATAAGAAAATGATAACAACTAAAAGGGAAGAAGAAGAAAAGAAAAAGAAAAAGAAAAAAGAGATAATACTTTATTACATCAATGCTATTTACCATGTTAGCTATTCTCCGCTTTTCCCTCTTTTCATATACCGTGTCTTTAGTTATTGTTGTTCTTCTTTGTCAACTTTCTTTCTTCTTTCTTTTTTTGTTTTCTTTTTTCACGCACCGATGTGTAATTAATTAATAATTATCCACTCAGCTACATTTTAGATTCTGATGTTTCAATCAGCTCAATGCAATTTATCCCAATTAACACAAACGCACGATTACAACTGGTACGTCTATTAATTCTCGGTTATCATTATCGACGTTTTGATAAAACCTGTGTCTTTTTTTTTTACTCTTTCTTTTCTCGTTATCCCTCCTCAACCATTTCTTTAATTTTTGCGAAAAACAGCCCGAGCACCGAACACACACGCGGCACGGGAACGACTGACACGATTAGATCTCATCTCAGCTGAAGTATGAGCCTGTTCTACCTACCCATCTACCCTTGGGGCGCCATCTACCCAACCTATCAAAACGCTTTATCAGCTGTTGTCATACCCGAATATATATTTCGAATGTTACATATTTATCATCACCGTTCACCCTCGATTATATCTATTCATAATAATTAATAAAATAATAACGAATAAATAGATTTGGCGAATTGGATAAGATGCTTATAGCCTATATGACTATACAGATATATGCAATTGCGAAAACGGGTCTTTGCAACACTCTCGCGTATTTAGTCTCGGACCCACGTTGACTCGTACTACTTGAATAAGCGGGAAACTAGTTTCACCGATTTTTATATTCGAATCGATTTTTAAGATGCTATCTCGATTTTTATCTTCTGTAGGTATACCGTTTTAATAATCGAGGTATAAATTCGCTTCGATTTGACGCGGGTCATGGCACGTATGAGAGAGAAAGAGAGAGAGAGAGTGAGAGAGAGAGAAGAGAGAAGAGATATCTATTTCTGTATACCCGGAACAGATATACGCACACATGTGTTCCGAGTATTTTGACCCTGGTTAAAAGCCCGACGATACGTCATAGTCGCGTCATGAGCTTAAAACGTCGACTAAAGACGTTATTCCTACCAGTCGCAACGGTTTAAATCCATTGTTTATACCGAAAGCTTTGTTTTCGCAAAGCGTTTTATAAAACTGGTCCGTCTTTCTTTGTGTTACTCTTTTTCTTTTTGCTTTTTGCTTTTCTTTACAGCTGATGATGCATTGCCTAGCATTAGGACCTTTTCGTAAGAAAAAAAAAAGCTGAAAATGAAACTTTAACGAGCTTGGGCGAAAAATAACAACGTAACTTCGCGATGTATTAAACGGTTGTAAAATATACCGTTGATTTTTTCACACTAAAATCGAATGAATGACGACCCGTTTTATAGACTGTTTTTAAGACTCGAAATTTCATTTCAAATTTCCATAATTAGAAATTAATCATTCACTAGTTTATAGTTGTTGTTATTACTCTTTCGCAAATTTCAATCATCGAATGAATATACCTATACATATACAAGTTAATTGAGAACTCAACAGTAAGCATTTAGTTTTTTACAAATCATACGATTATTCAAAATTATTAATCGCTTCTAATTTATATGTACCAGTTAGGCCTGATCCAAAATTCAGATTCTAACTCGCACCATTTACAATCTTTTATATATTATGTAGATTTAATTCATTATAAATTATAATCACGAAAATTTTGTACAAAACTTCGCACAGTGAATGGAAATAACTTTTTCGTAATTTATCACTTTATAGACTTGGTAAGAAAGTACATATTGAATTCATCTTATTATAATGCTTGAATAGCTAATACATGGAAAATTATTGATTATGCAGTTATGATCAATACGATATAAAAAAATAAAAATAAAAATAAAATATAAGATAATGAGCGAATCAATTTTCTTTTTTTCTATATTTCCTCAGTCATTTAATTATTCCAATTGAAATTATATTCTAGTAAGTAATTATTGATCTTCATTTGTTAGATCAGTAAATTTCAATTCGGTTTCAATACGAACAATCAGATAATTATCACATTTACCGAACAGAAATTTATATCATATTTACCTAAAACAACTTCTTTCTCTGAAGTTACTCCATATTCTCGAAAAGCTTCGATGAATTTAGAACCGTTATCATTCAATGTAGCTCCTAATTTTAACATTGAAGCATGCCTCCAACTGTTCTTCTTTTTTTTTTCGTTTCTTCGCTTTTCGCTATTTCTTCGAAGATAACGATTTTATACGGATTCTTGACTGGAAAATATACATCACTTTATTCCATTTGCGATTTCTGAAAATATTTATTAAGATTTTACTATTCAAGAATAATTAGCGATGCGATGAAAAAATGAAATGGTACTTCGTTTGCATTATACTGTTGTCTGCATAATATCTAGCTGCTCGGAAAAGTCCCGCGCTTAGATATTATACATATCGCGGCGTCGTTTTAGACGACGAAGGGTGGGCGTGCTGGCCCCTTGCGGTAGCCTCGTGAACCTGGGGATAAGATCGGGCGGTAATATAGATTATTACCACCCAAGAGATCTATTTTCTTACCGCCGAAAATCTCGGTAAGGTAGAAATGCTTGAAAAAAATTATTAGTTTTCCAATCATGGAAATAATACATCAGATGTATAAGAGAGCAAAAAAAATAACTTTAAGTTCGATTCATCGAACGGGAAATAAATAGGAAAAGAAAAGAGCATACAAAAAGCAGAGAGTTTGGTAGCGTGACGGTCGGCGTCCTCTTCGAGCGCAGCATCCCTGATCTCTGTACCCCCACGTAGGCACAGAGATGCAGCGAAGCGTTTTGCCCATTCAAATGATTCAATCGAGATCGGCACCACGTACTACATGCGCGATTAATTACACAACGATTACTATCGGGAGAATATGAGGAAAAGAATTTATTAGAAACGTAAAACTACTGAGCGAAAAGATCTGATTATTTATAATGAATTTCATTCCTGAAAGAGATGAGTTTCTGATCAATTTTGGTGCCGACTCACGCGAATCATTTGACGCTGTGAAAAAATAGAAATAATACGACGTCCTTAAATTATTATCGCGACCTGCCTGCCCTACGCCTTAATCCCGCATGACCTACGAACGCGAAGAATATTTTATAAGTACCGCACGCGTTTCGCACTCAAGCACACACCACCCCCTGAATCAACGCGGGCGAAATTCTACTTTCGTTGGTATCCATCGTCCAATTTTAAACCGAGCAAAACCTAGACATTCACACCAACACATACATATCCCTCGTCAATCACACCGTGGTAGAAACTTACAATTCCATATTTTGTGTAGATGCAGCTGTAGCCTGTAGGGAAAGAACGGATTAAGTCACAAGATCCTATTCGTTTAATTTTTTATGGAATTGATTAGAGGTTCAAATGAGTATTACAATAGGGTAAAATTAGAAGAAATGACCATGAGGGGGACTATACTTTTCGAAATGCGAATTAAACAAATTCTATATGTGTTGCAAATTATGGGGACTAGAAAGCAGCTATTTGTGTTGCAAATGAAAATCCTATTTTCTGCCCAACTTTTTGTAAAAAAAAACAATTTTTTTGGAAAAATTCTGGCAAACGCGATCTATGATAATAAAAAGAATACAAAACATAAATAAACACATTATAAACATAATTATGTTACCGTCACGCTACGCGATAGAGAAAATAGAAACAGATATAGTAAAGTGTGTAGATATGTATTATACAACGGTCTTTCTGCCGACGCTAATGATACGTAAATCATAGCGTAAGATCGGCAAATTAACCGAGGAATATTTCATTGCATGCGAGACTCACCATCGTCGATCTCTGGATACACGGTAAGGGATGAAAATCGGAATTACAAGACGTGGACCTCGAGACGTAATCCTTTGGAGAAGAAATCTTGGAGCAGGGGGTAGGGGCAGGGGCAGGGGCAGGGGCAGGGGGTGGGAGGATTCACTTGATTGGTATGTGGGGGGTGAAATAAACACATATATGCGCCTATTTGATATCGTATTATACGTATGAATTCCATACTTTCGACGAATTTAATACACAAATGCACTCTGTATTATATGTATGAATTATATCATACCATCGATGAATTTTATATACACAAATATGCACTCTATACAGATGATAATTTTAATATGTATGAATATCATACTATGGGTGAAATTTAACTCACTGTATAGCATCGCATCAATCGCACATCTATTCCGCGTTGCGATATACACTCAGACACTCTTTCGAGGTTATAAAGTGATCGAAATACTCTTTACCGAACGCACGAGGGAAACACACTACGTATGTGGTCGAAAAATGACAAGTAGAATCGAATGTGTCAAACAACTCGAACGCGTTCTAATAATGAGATGAAGTTTCGTAAAGCCACCGAGAGGCGGCGTCGTGGCAGGCGTTGCCACCTGCCGCCATCTATGTTGGAGAGTTGATACTTCATAGCAAAGCATTTTCACTATTGGAGATGAAAATTTTTACCTTACGAAACTAATCGACACTTTTACGCGTATATTTGCGTACATACATCCTGCATCTGGGATATTTACACAGAAAAAACTAAACACTGAAATTAACGGTAGCGAAATAATGAGGATTGATAACGCGATGATCGTTAACCGTCAATCCGTTCGAACATCGATATTATGTAGGTCAACGCGGCTACCTCGATAGTTGCACGAAAATGCGTCGCGGCGCTTCGACCGGAGACAGGGACGCGTTGCCGCCGATATGATACACGAAGATTACGATTTCACTACTCGTATACGATTTTTGTCGATTTTTGCGAAAATTTAGAAACTTTGATCACGGTGAAGTCGAACTATGGCGATGAGAAACGATGCCGATATTATGAGCCCTCGACTAGCCCGTAAAAAGTTGTTGAAAAATGGCGACTCGGATTTGATATACTGCATACCCGCGTTTATAAAAACCGTTGGAAAGCAAATCGCGTACCCGTTGCTACTCCAAGCCGAAATGCGTTACTGTTATTAACACTGAACTATGAATTATAGGTGGTGGTTACCTCTTCCCTTTGTGAATCTTACGATCATATTCACCCTCGTTGAAAGACGCGACAATCGATTATCGAATGATCGTTTCTCGTACTTTTTTAGCATAAACGAACTACGCTGGTAAGTTAGGAAGTGTGCTTCCGACCTTGTATTACGCGTCTGGTTTCCGACTACACCCGCACAGATGGCGCTACGTTGACCGAAATCGGCTGAGACCCCGACGCGGTTTATCTGATTTTGAAATTGAGCACGTGGCGAGGTGTGCGATGAATTGCGTTTTAAAATTTTTAATGAAACTATTATCGCAGCCTTGTGTTTATACCTACTTTTTAAAGGAATGTTAAAATAACTTTTCTTATCAAGTTTATTTGATTTTTTTCTTTCTTTAAATTTAAAACTTCTATTACTAATACTAAGGTATAATCAGAATAAGTATTCAAAAATTATTCCTACAGCTATACTTATAATATTCATATATTTATATGTATGTATATGTATGTATGTATGTATGTTTTATAAAAAAGCCACAACGTGAAAAATGAAAATATATATGATATAAAATCGCATGACTTTTGTACGTTTCATCATCATTATCTCAAATAAAAAGAAAAGGAGAAAATAAAAGAAAAATAGACTTCGTTATTACGTCTAAATTTCCCATCATAATAAACGTAATTCTTAATTTTATGATAACAATAATAATAATAATCGTACGCAAAGCAGTAATTAAAGGTATGGAAAAAGAGATCAACTACCCAGCAAGTTTTACCTTTTGCGTTTAAAAAAAAAAGAAAAAAAAAGTAACGTGACCTCTTTTTGAACACTACAAGAGCTCCAGCTCTTGAATTTTTAGCCTCTAGTCACGCCTGGATTTAGCCAGGTCGTTTTTATTTATGTTATTTATTTTATTCCATTTTTTAATTCAAGAACGAGAAGCTTAATTTAAAAAACAAACAAGGATGCGATAATAGAAAGAATTAGGAAATAGTTATGGAAAAAGTATTCTTACACAACTGTATAGGCATAAATATTATACAATTACTGTATATATACAGCTGTGATGATTTAATACGTCATCTAAACTTTGGAATTTCTGAAATGAGTATCATAGTATTCAAATTATAAGGTAGAAATGAAGATCCTAATTTCAGAAAAGCCAAGATAGTAGACTCACACAGCTTAGTATTATGATTATATTAAATATAGTAACTAAATTGAGCGAAACACGTACTTCCATCGACAGATATAATATTTTTATCATTAATCCTTAATAAAGAAAGGAATATTTCACTTAGCGGATCAGAGAATAACTAAAAAGCTCAAACTAAGATCAGTTCAGTACCAGTTCATCATCGATCGTTGATATTTACATATACATATAACGCTTTTCGTTCTTTCATTCTCCCATTCAACCCCACTTCACCCACTTCAAATTTCATTGGTCTAATTTGTTTTAAAAAAATATCGCTACTGATAACTTAATTCTAAATATCTTATTCTCTATCTGTAATAATCATATCACACATATTTAAAAATTTTCATCGTGGAATACGAGTCACGAATTTCTATACCATCGTTACAAGAGTCTTTTCTAAGCTTGTGGATATGTAATGCACATAATATTGTTCATTGATATCAATAAGCGTAGAGAAATGCTGATTTACACATCTTAATTTTATAGAGAGGCATGAATTATATTCAACTAAGGAATGAAAGCTTGAAAAAGACTCTTGAACGATTTATCTCATGCGTATGCACAGCATAATTATAATGCACAATTAGCTATTTATAGAAATAGTCCTCCAACTCATCAACGGTATAATCTTGCCACAACGATCAGTCCTTGATCTGGCTTACGTGGTTTCGCAAACACTGCATAAACTCGACAAGCACGTTGGAGAGAGATACATTGATGACTCTCCTGGGTAGCCATCCCTTCAAATTCGTGTTCAGAAGCCATGTGAATCTGCAACGGAGTTCCTCCTCTCCTTGCAAAGGCTCCATTGCCCAACAACTGACTCCGTTCTCACCCCTAATCCAAAGTTCAAAGTCATTTAATTGCGATTGCAAACAGATTCCAGATAGATCGTACATCGTATAACTTACCTAGTAAAGTTTTTTCGGGGTGGAATGTGAGGAAATGCTACAGAAATACCGGCGCTAATTAGCGACGAATTTTGCTCTCCGTGATGCCTCAGTATCACGAAATCTCTTGCCCCTACGATGCCGCCGCCATGAGGATTTGTCGCTTGATATACTATGTCGGTTTGATCATCTATTACCTGTTTGTGAAATGGGAATAAAAGCGCATTGAGAATATGTACGAAATTTAGAACCCAGGAGAGATAAAAGGCGGATATGACTCACTTGAATCTTTTTGGACTCTGCTAATTGCTTATTCCAAGTAGCAGCACTTTCAATATTGTTGAATAATTCGTAGAGAAGTTCTTGCGCCGAGATATCGATAACTCCCTTAAAAACAGAGACGAAATATGATTTTAAAAACGATATCATCCGCATAAATATGGCTTTTAAAAATCTGGAGAGATAATAGCGTGGCTCACAGTGATTTTCATTATTTTTCCATCGGGTTTAGGGAGATGCATAGAAGATATTGTGTCACCTGCTGCAGTTTCATGCTCTATTGCCCAATTTGGACTGCTGACGAGTTCCCAGGCACGATTTAAAGTGGCTACTCCAATTGCCTTGTAGTCTTCAGCCTTGGGTCGAGAAAAAATATGGTAAAAGATTAACGCAAGCTCATTAATGTCCGGGTTTCTTATCCAATAGACTGCAAAAATCACGAACCAGTTTCTTTTATTTAAATATTTTTCCTTTGTGAGGCAACTCCCATCTTATAATTGTTCTCTTAAAAGTTTGTACAAAAGAAATTGTGTGTGTGTGTATAAATAAACACGGATTTCCGTACCTTACGCAGATAAGATGACTAACTGAATATCATGCCCATATAAGGCAGATGAAATTAGATAAATGTACAACAATATCGGATAGAATAAAGAACGGAGATCACAGCTGCCTATGAATCATTGTTTTTCCTAGCTTTTAAGAAGCTGTAGAATTACTCGATTGCGAAGGACATTCTCAAACACCTGATCTAATATCATTTCTAATTTCATTCTTTCTGATCTTTGTCATCCCTGACTTACTGTGGTATGGCTATCGCTATCCACCTCATCCTTTTCCTTGTACTTTTCTCTTTTGTGATCGCTTGGCTCAGATACTTTATGGTTTCTATCACCGAAGAAGAAACTCTTGAGGAATCTCATGCTGTAAGTGGTCAGCACAACTGACGGCAACAGTTTGATGGGTGATTATCTCAATCCAAATATTTTAGAACCCAAAATCAGGAGTCGAGACTTATTGCCGAGGATATTTAACTGGGATTGAATGTAGCGGAATAGTTTCGAGCACCTGTTACATATCAAGTATAGAAAGGGTGATGATTTGATAAAATTTTTCGATCAATCTATATCACGAATTTAAATGCTTTGTTGGCACTGAAGTGGTATTGCTTAATGATGAAAAAATTCATATTGACATAGTTAGTTTATATTTAGATATTCACAGAGAGGGAATTCTGAAGATTAACATAACGTTACGTGATGTGAAATTTTTTCAGAAGTATGATAACAAGTGAAGTATAATAAATAAACATTTTTAAATGTATCAGAGTCACGTTCGATGGTTATTATTTTTGATAAGCTTTTACTCACGCAGATTCTACCAGGATATACACGTCAAGTTTAAATACAATTTAAGATTCACTGATCAACGAGAGACTATACAAAGAGCTTGTATCTCTATCGCCGTGCGAAAACTGAATGAAAATTAAAAACAAATCCAACAAACGTTAGAACTACTGTTAGTCAGAACTCCCATGTGCGAGTCTGACCAATAGCAGGATCTAACGAGTGGGGATAAAAGTCTGAAGCTGTGAGAAGGGCAGTCAAAACAAATTTTGATATCATATTATGATTCTGTATTATCAATATTTAAATGGTCCAGCATAGAGACCCCGACTCTTTACTTATCAAAGTATTTCCGCTACTGTTTATCTCTTCTGGTCTTTGTGTACTATCGTCTTTTTCTCGCATTTGATCGCAGTATCTCTGATTTCCTTTATGAACGAATGACAATGATTATGAGAAAACGATGGGAGTTGCCCAAGGTGACGTATGGAAACGGTGAAACTTTCAAATCAATAAAGTTAAATAAAAACCTTTTCCGGGCTCAATCTAGGCAAAATTGGCACTACTAGCTGATCGGAGGAAGGCGTACTACCAGATGCTTCTAGCTCTCCAAGATCTTGTTCGTCGTCTGAATGTTCCGGCGACTCCATAGGTGAATAAAAATTAGCTACGCTTTCTGTGTAGTTAGAAATCGGGCCGGCCAAGAACTGTGACAATAGCGGAGCTCTCTCTGATCCAGAAGAACCTGGAAGCAGATCTAACGGTTTAGTTTTTAATTTCATTTGTATTTGGGTTAAATTTCAGCAGCTCCAAGAAGCTTCACATTTTTACCTATGATCCAATCCCTGGCTTGTGTCTCTTGTGGGATAACCCGGAAATCAAAGAACCAGGCTTCGCTCCATGACAGTATAAACGACGATAGAATGAGCAGCACTTCAAATACTGGCTGGACGCTGTGCGGCCACTGAAATATAATCGATTTATCATCAGTTGAAGATCATAAAATTGTTTGACGATTGATAAATCCGTATGAAAACGAACGAACTATGGAATAAAATCAATGAGAACTCACATCGAAAAGGAATACTTTTGCGATGAGAAAGGCACAGGTCGCAGATGTTGATAGCTAGGAGAAAATAACAACTCAACAAGATCAAGTAGTTTGGATATAGTTTGATGCGAGTTAAGCACAAGTGGGTATAACTCACAGCTATGATAATCCAATGGTTTATGTACAAAAGTGCATAAAATAATAGCAAAACTGTGAATCTGCATACCGCAGCCATCTGGAAATGGGGAAAAAAAAAAAATATATGAAACTGGTAAATCGTATGTGGAAAATATGGAGCACAGAGAAACTGGGAGGGGGGAGGGGGCAAAACTGCTCACCACAATGTCGAACAACGAAGTATTTATATTGTAATGTACAACTTGATTGACAAATGCATTTTGAACGTCTCCTCCGCTTAGCTGTAACAAATAATTACCAATACTGTAACAACGCCTCGTTGTGTTTTCTCGGAATATATATCCTTGGAACTTACCATTGTGCAGATAAGCCACATTAGACAAGTGAATAGTACATCGAAGGTGATGAAGAGACAGAAGAACCTTCTTACGTTAGACATTTTTCCCTGGTGTCTAGCCCCCGCTATTAAATCCTCGCTTAATACTATGTCCGATGCTCGGTTTATGCTGTGCTGAGTAAACGAACTTCTCTGAGACTGTAGGGATCTTTGAAAAAGCGCCTCGGCCGCCGCCCTGATCCGCCTTTCTTCGTCGGTCATTTCGACTGGCGTTTAAATAGGATCCATAAGATTGTAACGAATGTAACGATTTCTTTCGCCACCCCCTCGACTGTAATAAGAGATATTGCCTTTTCATCGGATAAAAAATTTTGGTCCATGCAGTCAGGGGGCGGGGGGCGGGGGGGGAGAGGGGAGGGGGAACTTTGCGAGCGGATCAAGTATATCTGTGGTTTATCTGCGATTTATTTATCTTTTGAAATGACTCATGGACATTGTTTACCATACAATGACATCTCGGGAATTTTATAACCTAAAATACATCGCAGGTTGGGAATGAAATTATTCGATTCGTCGACGACGAAGAGAACCCTTTTACATAATATATGGAAATTTTGACTTTTTATGGTTTATAATAATCTGACAATAAGATATATGCTTTGTTTTGTTCTACCTTATCGGTTCTCTGTTACTGAAGGCAAACGGCGCGATGACACTTCGAAGGTTGATGATAGAAACGGCTCAATAACCCTTGAGCACGATTTTTAAACTCACTGACAGGAATCTATACTGTTTGATTTTTTTTGTATACGATTATAGAATACTCGTTAACCTCACATCACTGTATTATTTATCATTCCGCTGATTTATTATATCAGAATATATAACGCCACTTCCTTTTACAGCACCGTATCGCCATATTGAATTTCACACACTTGTAAGTTATAACCTATAGGTGGGTGTCGTGTGTTTATTACATACACATGTTTACTTTTGTGCTACAACAGCTGATTCAGCTGATTACCGCACTTGAAGGATATACATCCGACACTGAAGAATTTTTAACACATTGTCACCACGGCTAGAATAATTATTAATGAATTATTTACAGTCCCGGTCGATAGAGGGACGCGATTGATAAATGCGATCGATTCATAACCCGAAATTCACACATGAAGAGAATTTCATTCATTGAATAGTACCGATTCCTAGAATTTGAATACGCTACCATTGATAAACGTGGCGGGGCTGTCGGCGATTCTGTACAGTGCTGCCGTTTGGCGGGTTTATATCGAACTAACAGGAACGCGATCTTATGGTAACAAGCGTTATATGAGGTTCAGAAAATTCGTGGTATGACGTCACTAGCAGAAGAAGTTGATTTGAAACATGGCGTCACAGGCATCGCCGCACAAGCCAAAGGATCTCCATTTACCACTTTCCCGAGTGAAAACTATTATGAAAAGTTCTCCGTACGTCGAGACTGTAGGACAGGACTGTTTGTTCCTTGTAGCTAAAGCAACGGTACGTTAATACCTCGCTATTATTAATAAACTTAACAACGAGGTTCGCGCCAAGCGGCTAGACCGCCATTTCCCCATTTTCAGTGGCGGGAATTTCAAACGCTAATCTTAATGAATTTTTCTCTTCCTTCCAACAGGAATTATTCATCCATCATTTGACGATCGAGGCTCACAGCCAGGGAAACAAGGGAAACAATTTGGACTATAAGAATTTGGCCGAAGTTGTACAAACTAGCGAAACACTTGAATTTCTGAGGGAGATAGTGCCCAGAAAAATAACTGTTAGAGAATTTAAGGAGATGATGGCGAAGAAGAATCCCGTATCCTCGGACAGCAGCTCGTCTGAAAGTTCATCCGACTCGGACACAGACAGCGAATCCGATAGCACATCTTCGCACGACGATGGGGCTAAGAAGAAAAACGAAAATGGGGAGATAGCGGAGGCTTCCAGCGGCTCTAGCGACAATGAGTCTGTTAATAAAAATGGAAACAACAAAGAAAATGGAGAAAACGAGTCCAGCGATAGCGAAGGAGAATCCAACGAGGGGTAGACTTTAGATTTTATTTTGATATTCATTTCTTTTAGATATTATAGATTCTAGGCGATTTAAATGGGAGCAGAATCTGAGATCCTTGAACCGATCTTGTCCGAGTATAAATGAGAATAGAAAATGTTTGAATTTGGATTAGATCACACATTCCTGCTTAGAATTAGATTATTGTTTTTTCAACTTCACCGATCATTTTAAACTCGATTTACTCCTTGTAGATTATAACTTATTATCCATTCTGATATACAGTTTGTTTTCAAAGTGAGAAACTATATTTTTGTAACATGTTGGTATTGCGAATATTATAGATGAGGCTAACTAGTGTAGAGTAGAAAATTATTAAAGCATGATAACGAAGAGAGCCGATGAAAATATAATAAAATGTTTTTTGTATCAATGTATAGGCTTTTTCGTTATCTCGATTTTTCCCCCTTCGCCTTAGAGGAAATAACGGATCTTAAATACTTTATCATAATTATTTATTAATTATAATTAAAAACTACAGTAGGATTCAATCCTAGGATTGAATTAAATGTATTATTTAAGTTTTGCGGAGAATATAGTCTCGAATTCAGTAATCGACATTCTGAAAGGTTCCTTTAACTAGAGTTTAAAGCTGTACGATATTGATATAGCGGCTGGATAAACGGACGTAAAGTTTATAATAGAATGGTATTTTCCATTGATAATAATAATGAGAAGAATAAGAAGACGAATATTATTATTCTTGATGTAGTTTTTTCCCCGGTATGGATTCCATACTGAGAAAATAGTCCTCTTCGTTAAGTTTCTTTGCCAGGAAGTATATCTCTGCGAGAGCAACTATGAGGGCACAAATGATGCCGAGTAATAGTCTAAATCCAAAGTCCAGATTACCGAGTATCAATTGTACTCCTATAAACCCAAAAGCAAACCCAGCAAGAACTGAGAATACGAATTGGGCTATGGCTATCAGCTGCTTGTTCATTTCCTTCACTGTAACAAGAGAGAAAATTGTTGAAATGAAATATCAAGCCAGCGTTAAATCCCCCATGGCTAGTCACGGCGCTTCTTACTTTGATATGAGATAGTATCTTCAGGATAGTGTTTCCTAACAGCGTCAACGCTCTTAGTCATCGCTCTATAATCCCTAGCGTTTTGCTGATGCATTAATCTCTGTACTCTAGCCTCGAGTTCAGGATTTCTAGGCGTAACTTCAGGCTTTGGTAGATCGACTATTGAATTATCCAACAATTCATGCAGGTAGATTTTATCCCCTGAACTACTGCTGTTCCTCCGTTCTTTTAAATGCTCGTTCAACCATCTCACATCTTCCAGCCTTAGTATTATCTTCGATCTCTGTTTCTTAGTCGATGATCTCAGCGCCGATATACCTTCCGGCACTTTTTCTACGTCCTTTATCTCATTTGTTACATAATTGATCAGCTTGGTACCAGGTTTTACAGCTATTAAAGGATCCTTGGTCACTCCTACAGGCATTTTTGTTTCTAATTGGTAAAATTCTAGCTTCTAAACGCAGCGGGATGGGGTATCGGCTTATATTCTACTAGGGAGAAATGTGCAGCTTTTCTTCAAGGTCTGCGTAGAATTCCCTCAGCTCTACCTCCTTTTCTTCAAATGTTTTATCCACCTTTTCGCACTTGTAGCTCATGTCATTTATGAACTTTTCCCACTCTGCCTTTCGCACCTCTCTGTTATATCGCAGCTTATTGTCCTGTAAACGAAACGAGATTTTAGAAGATGGGATGGGATGGGGCGGGGGATGATGACGAGGGTGTGTGAAAAAATAAAAAAAAAAACAGAATGACTCACGCTCTCGGTTCTGTCTTCCTTTTCGAGTACACGATGGCACATGCTAAGTGCGACGTCTAGATTAGCCTTTAAACTCGGAAGATGACAATCCCCTAGCTGCTCGGTACGGTCGAATTGACTCTGACCGAGTTCGGTCGAATATTCGAGGATCTTAAACAGCCGTTCGACCTCTCTATCGCCTCGTCGTTCCTTAATCGTTCATAGAAAGTCGTTAGAATATTTTATTTCGTTATTTCGTTATTCTTTTACCTCAAATTCACGTAAGAAATAATTTATCTCCCCGTTAACGAACGGTCGATGATCGAACAGACGGTTCCAAACTTCTCCCGTGTCTTCGCAAAGATTCGTAGATAACATGTATGGAAATTAAATAAAGTTATTATTTAGCGGAGATTGGTAGGTAGGTAGTCGTTTGATTTATAGTATTTAGAATTTATTTTCTTATCCGTCACATGATTATCACACCTTTTGACACAGACGACATCTTGTATGTTTTAGTCACGTGGTGTGCAAAGAGGTGGCTACGCGCATGCGCGGGTTGTGACGTCAGCGCTCTTATAATTCGAAATATTTGAACTTTGAAGAATTTAGTTTTGGAGAATTTTTCATTTAATAAGTAATAACATTGAAATTATTGGGTTTTTGAACGTTTGGAGAAATACTGATATTCATTCGTCTATTTGTTATGATTCGGCGTTCGTAACTCGACGCTGATGAATCGCAGCGTTTAACTGCAGACTTAGAGCCAAAGCGCGTGATTTTTCGAACTCATTTCCCTGTCGGAGGTGTAATTATGAAACGATTTAATTATAAGCTATAAAATGCTGGATTTTTTGTTTTTTCAGCCCTCACGTACTTCCACGTCGATATGCTGAAGCCCTTTTGTAACGTCGCTCTTTAATATCGAGTCTTGTTTTACCACGCAGTCTATTAGACGCTGCAATGTGTCTTCGCCGATTTTGTTGACTAGGAAATTCAATTTGTTAGATATTTCAGCCGTGAATATTAAATATACACGTAATTCTATAATATGGAGATTAATTACAACTCAGGTTCAGATGTTGTAGCTTGAAATTTCCGGGACAGATTAATGCCCCGTTAATTGGAATCGAGTCTTTGACTAGAGGATGGATATCCGGTGGGATCATAGCGTCTGCTTTTTCCTCCAAAGACTATAGCAGGAAATTTCTTTTATTCAAAAATGAAGTTAATAATCGCAGATTAGGATCATTACCTGAACGATAATCGCAGGGGTCGATCTATTGGCACTTGATTCACTCGAGTTGCTAATTACTTGACGCGACGAGGCTGTACATAGTGTATGAAATGAAATTAAAACGTTACGGTATCTTCTTATACATCAATCAGTTAATTATGTGATAATTGTTCGTTTTATTATTCGTAAAATTAATTTATACCTCTCCGTTTTTTTAAAACACGATTTACAGACCCTCGCTCCTTTCTCTCAGCCTCTACTGAAGACCCGATCCCCTGTACGGCCTCGCTGTACATATCATCCATCTATTGTCGAAAATAAAAGAAAACTATGTAGAAACGGAAAATAAATACGCAACTATCGATTGAAATTTACTTTTTCACGCCGGAGCTTCAGCCTGTTTATTTTTCTACGACGTTTTTCTACCACTTCGGCGTGCGTCAGAGTAAATCTATACAGAATCGATTTGAGAATAAAATAAAAAAAAAATAAAACAAAGAAACCTTTTCACAGATTCGTTTCGGAGATATTCACATACGTGCTTAAAGTTTCTATGATACATTCAGCACCAGCGTCGTTTATTTTGTTCCCAGTAAGCGTCAAGCTCTGTAATGATCTGCACAGAAATGAATATACGATGCAGGTATATCTATGCAAATCTATATTCTAATTCGAAGAGCATAAATTTCGTGATAGTTTCACCTTTTTTTTTTCTTTTTTTTTTTTTTTAAATAGTCTTAATTATTCACCTGTTGGTTCGCAACATATTGCCAATAAATTTACCACCCGTTTCGGAAATACGATTGTTCGATAGATTTAGTACGATTAATTTTGGGGATTGCAACGGCTCGTCGTGGTGATATAAATTCGCTGCAATTTTTCCCACACCGTAGTCGTTTATCTCACACAATTTTAGAGACAGGTAAATCAGGCTATAGAAATTCATCAATCGATTTATAAATCTTGCAATTGTTACCGCAACTATTTATTATCATACTTGGTGATATAAATTCGAAATTTTATCACCTGGTTCCCGGCGCGCAAAGGAGGTAAAAGTTCTGTTCGACATTCGGGTTGATGTCTAAATTCAGATCTTTTATATCGCAGCCAGATCCTTCGGCGAGTATTTCGGATATTTCCGAAATCCCATTCGCGTTTATTGAGCATCGTTGCAATCTGTACGATTTATTATAATTATGTGCGGCGGTAAAAATGGTTAGTTTATTAATTTATAAATTATTACTTCAACGTTGTTAGTGTTGTAAATTTTTTCGCGCAGTTACTTAGCGCGTCTAGATGGAATAAGTTGACTTGAAAACCTGCGGATATGAGTAAAGAAAATTTTGTCATCATCTATCAATTTCAGAAGAATTTCGACAATAATTACCTCTGCAACGTAAATCTTTCGGAGATTCTAGACGCGCTTGATCATCGTAGATTAAACTGAACACCGTAACTGATTCGGGTTTTGATTTTTGCCTGATAAAATTGGTGCAAAAAATCGGAAAATTAATTAAAACCGTGATTAAATTCATCGAATTATATGCTATTATTACTTTTGTTCAAAGAATTCATCTGATTCTCCTTCTCGCTGCTGCAGTTCATTTTGATCTACATTTTCACTCCTCGAGTTTGCAGAAGTAATTTTCAAACTTTCGTAAGCACTGATAATCTGCGTGATTATAGGTAGGCATATGATTATAATATAATAAACGATTATTATTCCCGTTATCATTACAGTTTATTAAAATTATATCCGTAGTATACAATACGTTGAATTCTGGCAGTGGAAAAACGCCGTAGTCTGTGCAAAGCTTTAAAAAATCCGTGACGAAGTTCGCCTTCGGAATTGACTGATTGTTAGTTCGATCAAGAGGCAGCGCGTTGCTGGCTGTGTGATGCAAAATTTCATTTCAACATTCGCGTAAATAATTTCTTGAATCACGATTAGGTATAATATCATAATCGAAACTCACGCCTCCTAGAACTTTTCCGCGACGTTGATAAGCGGTTTGTTCTTCTTTCTTCCGTCATACTAGGCGAGGAATAAGATCCCGATGTTATTATCTATCGAAATTATGATCTTCTGTTCCTTCAATATCAGAATTGATCAGAATTTTTTTTTTTCTTTACCGTCGCGGGGGAAACGGGGAAATTTTTGAAAATTTGAATTATCGTTTCGCGGGAAAGTACGCGCGCGAACCGTTACGATATAAATCGAGTCTCGGTAGCTCGATAGTCGAGTATCACTCCTCGCAAGTATCGCGTAGATTTCTTATCTGAAATGATCTGAAAATGTGTGAAATATGTGAAACTCTAAAGGGAATAATAGCAGCTCGTTAAAAATTCATTACGATTAGCTTAATGTCCGAATTTCACGACGACAGCGTCACTCCGTTATTCAAATAGCTAGTATCTAGGTTTCCGTATGTTAGCATACCCTACAAATCGCGTCTGTGTTTATATAACCTAAAATCCTCCTCTCCTCACGATAGTGCAGTCGCTGTTTATGCGTAGCATTTTTTTTCCACTTTCAGTTTCTTTGTGTTTCAATTGTCGTTATTATCGCTATCTCTTCAAATCCCATACCATCTTGTGTTAACTTGTCGAACCACGTGATCGCGAACACGTGACTTCAACAATCGACATCTAATGTGAGTTTCAACGTGGTTTTAACCGCGATCAAGCCCCCCCCCCCCCCCCGCCGACGCGCTTACGTGTACTACTGTGCTACATACATACATACGTGCATACATACATGCATGACATACAGATAAAGAGAGTTAAACCACACGACTTTTACCCACAGCGGACAATGAGAGCTGGCACATTTGCGGACGAAACATGTCTCGGTTAAATGGTCTCCCACATTTTGCTGCGGGTATTGTAGTCCAAGGATTTGGACGCGGATCTAAGGAATTAGGCATTCCGACTGGTCAGTATAACGCAACGAAATCATAACTACTGAATTATGCGAAAATATTGCTAATGACTGTTTTTTATTTAACGATATGCACTATACTTTATTTTTAGCATTTTTTTACACTCGCGATATTCGACACGTAAACAGTTTTTTTTTAGATCGAAGATGATCGTACTGCTTTTTTTTTTCTTTTTTTTTTATACAGATATTCTATTTCGTTAGGATTTTTCGAAAGATTAGCTCGACGTATCAATTACTTCAATTTTTGCATCTATTCATTTTCAGCTAATTTTTCACCAGAAGTCGTGCGAAATTTACCAGAGGATATAAATAACGGAATTTATTACGGGTGGGCATCTGTTGGTGGTAAAGATGTGCTGAAAATGGTTATGAGCATCGGGTGGAATCCGTTTTATAAAAACACTCAAAAATCAATGGCCAGTTGTGTTCCCTAATTCATTTTTCGTCCAGTTAAGAAAACAAAAAAAAGAAAATTAATTTTCAATATCTGGTCCTTTTCTTTCTTAGGAAACTCACATAATCCACAAATTCAACGAAGACTTCTATGGATCTGAGCTCAGAGTTGTTATACTAGGATTTTTGAGGCCTGAAGCTAATTTTACTTCTGTTGGTGAGCAGAGTTTCAATTCAAATTCAAATCTGACAGCGAATTTGGTGAAATCAATTTTTAAAATAGTAGTTCGAAAAGCCTGTAGTCTTAATCCAAAAAAGATACAATTCTTTTATCACTGGCTGAACATCGAAGTTTACAGTTTTTACGAAGATAAAAAATTTCAGCTTAATCAGAAGCCGCGGAAATACCCGATTTTTTAATTTTTTTCAGACGACCTGATCGCTGGGATAAAAAAAGATATCGAAAACGCAGAAAAGCATCTCGAGGAACCAGGAATGGCTGCTTATAAAACTCACAGTTTTTTTACAGAGCAACAAAATACCAGCGTCACGAGCTGATAAATTGTTAAATTATTGTTTCAATCTACTTAAAACAAATTAAAGTGTTGAAATTTCAACTTGATTTTGTCGAATATCATCGTTTCCTTTTTTGGCTAAGAAATTCGTCATATTTTTGATAAATACAAAAGTATAATCCATTGATTTCTATCGTAATAATAGGGATAATTATTCTAGTCTTCATTCTAAATTGAAGCTGCGTTTATTTTTAAACGTAGGAACAGAATTCCTGGAAATTATACGATCTGTTGCTGAACGACTTTTCTCTAAGGGATGCTTCCTCGAAATTCGACGGAAGATGTATACTTTCAATGACAAACATCGCTAATGAAACGAGCACGAATTCTACGAATCGCGAAATATTACGACGAATAAATAAGACGATATTCGCAATTGAAAATTAAAAGTCGAATATTGAAAAACCATAAGTATTTATCTATGTACCTATATGTATTTATAATCTGGTATACACAGTAAAAATTTTTTTGTAAAATTTAACACAAAAGCTTGTGTTAACCACTTTTTTAACACAAAATTTGTGTTATTTCAACACAATCAGTTTATGTCAAAAAAGTAACACAGCTTTATGTTAAAACTAACACGAAAGTAACACTTTCTAAATGTTACTCTCAAATCAACACAAAATTTCAACATAGTTTTGTGTTAGTTTTAACATAAAGCTGTGTTACTTTTTTGACATAAACTGATTGTGTTGAAATGACACAAATTTTGTGTTGAAAAAGTGGTTAACACAAGCTTTTGTGTTAAATTTTACAAAAAAATTTTTACTGTGTAGGCATATTTTGTTTATGTAAAAAATAAATAAATAAATAAGTTTTTCACCTATAAAACGTGTTATACAATCATTTTATTTCAATTTGCACGTCTGTGATGTGAAATTAATTAATTCTCTTATATTTTCATCATTAAATTCGTCTAATTAACTCGATATGCTTACGTAATTATTATTTAGCAAAGCTCACCGATTTCTTTGCTCAGTTTAATTCGAATGTTTTTTTTCTCGGAACTCTTGAGTATCAGTACACATTTTTAATTTTTATTATATATATTTTTCTTTGATATTATCAATACCAAATAATACCTGAAATGAATATACGAACGTGGCTTTCAAATCCGATTTAAAACATTAAATTCAAAATATCGCCCTGAGGCTACGATTAGAAATTGAAACTAATCAGTTCTTTCAAAGTAATCAAGATCGTGGAATAATTTACCCCCTGCTTGCTTTCGTAACTTAAAGTTAACGAATATATATTTAATTTCAGTATATGTATATACAGTCAATTTTAATTCAAACACCTCAGTTCGTTTTCATCCCCGCTGCAACTATAAAAATAATTCGGGTATACATTCGTTATTTCTTGTACGTCAGAAATTTGCTGTATATAAATATTAAACATACACTAGATCAATACATCACTCATGTAGGAGTAAATTTCACTAATTTATTCATTTAGCTATCTAAATCAAGCAGACTAAAACACGCGCCAAAGAACAAGACTATGAGATAGGCGGGAGAGGTATAGCGATAGTATTCACGCGCTCGCTATACAGCCCGACTATCACGCGCGTACACTACTGTCGGACTCTACTCGCGCTCAGACCACTGCCTAACCATCACGCGCTTACACTACTGTCGGACTCTACGCGCGCTCAGATCACTGCCGCACTTAACGCGCTCAGGCCACCGCCCGACTATTACGCGCTTACACTACTGTCAGACTCTACGCGCGCTCAGACTACTGCCAGACTATGAAGCGCTTACACTACTGCCGAACTCTACGTGCGCCTAAACTACTGCCGAACGAATTACGGACTCGCACTTAATGCTGCCGGACTCTTCACGCGCTGTGACTACTGCCAAATGAAGTACGAAATCGTGTTTCATGGCACGGTGAATACATCGTAGGTGTTTATAGACGCGTGTAAATATTGTAATTGGCGTGGTACGGTATTTTTAATTGTTTTTGACCGACTGTTTTATTAATAGTTGTAATGAATAGGAAATAATATGAGGTATCCGTATTCGTTGCACGGAGCGATTGTACAGCTGGTTTATCCATCCTTATGTATACATATATACGATACGATACAATACAATGCAAGTGTAAAATTGCTGGGATTCTAGAGTAGGAGTAGAGTAGTAGGTAGGTATATAAGACGCTTTCACGTGGCTCGTGAAGTTTTCTTGAATGTTCTTCTTCTTCTTCGGTCTAGCACACGGTTCAGGGATCAACAGGGGCCTAAAAGTATCGCTGCACTACGTCTGCTGCTGCTGCATGGAGCGGTACGATACAGAATAAGTGGTGCGCGCCCTTCGGCGGTTCATGCATCGATATACGTATTCATGCAGCTGCTGTTTTGTCGTATAGAAAATAAGAGGAAAAAGTGTATACTCCTTATTTCGGATACTACAATCTATCATCATTTTCTACCGAATTTTTCTCAACTTTCATCACTCAGCATATAGCAGCGTGGCGTATAGATCGAGACTTACGTTTGTCTCGTCTTATTCAGGTATCCTGCTGCAGCAACGTCGGTGAGAGCTTTTCGATCCACTTTAGCCTGACGTGAACGAACCTGATAAAAATTCATGCCTACGTAATACCCTTCCGTAGAAAATGTTGTTTCGTTTAAAGACGTGGGCAAGGAGCACGTGTTCCCATGGAAGGCGGGAAGGAGAGAGCAGGAGCTTAACTCGAGTTTTTATAAATTAGGAAAACAGTTTCTTTCCTTTATCTCGATGCAAATATGATTCTTTATTTTTTCTTCTTTTTCTTATTCTTCTTTTTCCATTTTCCAATGTAAAACAAACTCAATATTCTACTCCTCCTGTTTCACTGACCTCTTGCGAGATCACTACACCCATTATTCTATACGTTATATACTGTTGTTTCTACGGTTTATGAAAATTGACTATTCAATCTCTCTCTTTCTATATACCTATATAGACAATCGCAATCCGTTTACCTACATCCCGTATCACGCTAATACTGTTATCACAGGTTTCCATCTCATTTTCATAATCCTCGTTCCTCTTGGGGGTTTTCCTAAAACGGTTACCCGCAGCTATACACACGCCGGAAGTATATACCGTTACAAATCTTTTTTTCTTCTGATCCTGCAGCGGTAGCAGCGGAGGTCGGGTTATAGGTATGGGGGTAAACCGTAAACGTATTGGTATAGATCGATGAAACGCTCTCAGCTAATTCCCGCAGCTATATATGCCCATATATATATTATTAGAACGATTATCATAAGTGTAGTACCTATGATTATTTTCCTCTTCTTCTGAATAAACTAACAAGGGCGAATTTTCAAAAATAATAATCGCGATTTACTGCAGTTTCGAAATAATAACTTTTTCCTTTAGATCGAGATCGTTGGAATACCCCGGGTTATTAACGTTTCATGATTACGATCCAATTAAGAGCCTTCGCTGGCTTATTTCGTGGAGCTCGTTTCTTTTTGTATTTTTTTTTACCATAATAAACGCCATTCGTATATAATTATACTCAGAAAACGGCGGTGGCGGTGTGGCTCCGCGAAAATGATTCGGTTTTTAAATATGACAATTAGGTAATCTTATTATAGTGATAAATATATATATGCGGAAAATAGGTATTATCAACTTGGCTTTAATTCTTTACTTTTCTTCTCTGTTACTTTTTTTTTGTTTTCGCTTTTTTCTTAACTCCATATTTACGCCCCGCGGCTTGTATATTCCTACGGATTATCTCCGGGCGTATATCCATATATACATATCTATACATATAAGTATATTTAAATGGATTCAGGGAAACTCGAACGAGAAAACTTTTTCTAAGCTCCCATAATAATAAGTATATAATCTATGGTATATAGAACACTCGGTTTCTCCTTTTGCGCTAACACGTGCTCCGCAGGGATATACAATGCCTTTGCGATACATCAGACTTGTCAAAATAGTTCGCCAATTATCCAGATACAGAGAAAAGTAGCCATAAAGAAAAAAAAGGAGGGAAAAAGGAGGGAATAAAAATAAAATGAAAAACGGAAGAAAGTATCTGGTAGATGGGTTAAATAAAATAGAAAAAAAAAAAAAGAATAAGAAGAATAAGAAGAAGAAAAAAGAAACGGTTCAGCCGTACATCGCGTGCTGAGAATCTTCAAGATTGCAACAATTCGCATCCTCCTTCAGCTCGCGCGAGCTACCTACTCGAGTATACTTAATTTTCTCCAACTCTTTAGAAACGGTGAAAAATAATGAAAAAAAAATAGAAAACAAAAGAAAGTATAAGAACGAAGAAAATTAATGAATCTTTACTTTAGAGAAATTTAATCCGTGAGATTGATACCTGCCTACGCCAGATTCATTCTGGTCAGTGTAACCAGGGCTTTACACGGGGAAATAAAAACTGCTAGTGAAATTGCTATCGGATACGATGACGCAAGGGTGAAATACAAGCTAGTGGAGGATCGGAGAGTAATTCGATATAGCTGGGTTGCCGATAATTATATATATCTATATATTAAGAGAGAGAGAGAGAGAGAGAGAGAGTTGAAACAATAACAAACGACGAGAACAACGTTCGTAAGAGTTTGATGCCAATTATATGAGGAAGTTTTATTTTTTCATCTTAATTATTGATTCGTCGGGTATTGCTGCGATTGACTTTTCACCTTTCGATTGTATCGCATCGGCGGTGATGATGTGATGATAATAAAAGAGAAAGAGGGAGGGAAAGGAGAAGGAGAGAAGAGCTGGAGAGAAGAGGAGATGAGATGAGATGAGAGGAGAGGAGAGGAGAGAAAAAGAAAACAAACGGTTAACGACGGTATATAGTATATAGAGAGTAGAGAATAGGTAGAAGAGGAATAAAGTAAAGTATCAACATAAAATCTCCATGCGCCTTCGATTTAGACCCGTTTGTTGACATCTGTCAGAGCGCCGAACCTTTAGACCTGTTCAAACCCACCTATACTGGAAAACCCTCCCATCTGCCAATACACGTCGAGGACAGTGTGTATTGTATACCTACTCAAAGAATGTCTTCCGAGTTTCTATACAGCTCGTAAACACCGAAGACCCCTCGGCAAGCTCCCAAACCTTTTGCCTCCCGCCCGATGCCCCGATGCCGCGATGCCCATGCCCAAACCGTATATTTAAATTTCTAAAAAACAAACCCCCTAACGAAAATAATGTAACTATATACCCCTTCTTGATACAACAGCTAATCGCTACTCTCCTTCTCACCCTATCCACCTCGTCATCGTCTCTTTACACTTACTCATCTCATTCGATTATCCTCTCGAATGTGTAAATAGGTGTTTCCTCCTCCTGCCCCTACTTCTCATCCTTCTCCATAGGTGTAGGTATACATGATATAGCTAGGTACCTATATGTAACATACGAAAGAAAGCTAAATAAATGGATCTTTCTTCCTCTTTATCAACCCATCCATCTGGATCCTCGAGATATACACCCGTATATGTATCTATATCCGTCTCTCCAGCTATCTAGCTGAAATTCACTGGTGCAAGTTCCTGAGGTAAATGTGAACTACGACGGAGGTTCACCTGGACTGCAAACACTACCAGCATTGTGTAAAACGGTACCATAGGTATACACACATTCATTGGTACCACCAGCTGAAGACCAGAAGACCAGAAACGCCACCGCGATGGTGCTGCAGAGAGAGAGAGAGAAGGAGAGGAGAGGAGAGGAGAGAGAGAGAGAGAGTGGAGAGAAGAGAGAGATTTCATCCCTCTTCGGCATGACGTCACGTTGCTAAAGCGACGCGCCGACGCTGGGCGTCTGCGTGGGTCGGCGGCTGTCTGGGACGAAATCAATAGTGTGCCAGGAGCCAGGTAGTCGGTGTGAGTGGCTGTGGAACTCTGATCACCAGCAGTCCTGGAGCCGACCCCTAGGAGGTAGGACAACACGTCGCCTTACCGTCTTACTTATCGTGGAGAGGCCATGCCAGCCCCACCACCTCGGACGCACGTCATCGCCTAGAACCGCCACAGCCTCACCAGGTAAGAGGAGGAGAGAGATGAGAGGAGAGAGATGAGAGATGAGAGATGAGAGATGAGAGATGAGAGGAGAGAGAGGAGACAATCGTCAATCAAGCGTCTTTCAAATTGTTACACACAACTTTATGTATATTCCGAGTATATATACTCGAACATTTACATACACATTTTAGTATGTATCGACACCGTCGTCGTTTCCTTTTCATTCTGCTTCTTCTTTTTTTAGTTTCCTTGCTGTGCAATGTTACATTACACACACATACACACACCCACAGACACGTTACTATCTACATACATGCATGCATACGTACATACATAACAAAAATTGATATATGATTAATTTAACGTTGCTGATCGGAACCAACCCAACGAAATAGAAATTAGCGAGCGAGAGGCTGCAGTGAATCTATATATGCAGTGTCGTGTATATATGAAATTGTGATGTGAACTAAAATGCGAAGAAATAAAGAAAGAATGAAGAAAATGGTAAACGAGGGAGGAAAAATGAAAAGAATAAACATAAATGATAAAAATGTGAAAATATACCTACACACACACACGCTGCACACACCTAATTCCGAGTACACATACATACGCTTATACGTGTTTTGCGCGGGATACCGTGAAATTTTTCGTTCTTCTATTATACTAGATATTTCTGAAAACAGTTTTAGAAGAGAGATATATATTTTTCTACCACGTTAAAGTCCCTCGGTAAAGGATAAAAGCCCCGGGAACAACCCGCGCGAAACTTTACAACGTACTATATTATATACATTTGACTCGGATACGCGGATTTGGTGAAGAGTTGAACAGGTTTTTTACTTTTTCTTTTTTTATTCGTGTACCCCCCATCTTTTCTCTTTCTCTTATCGTGTGTTTTATTTTCATTTTTATTCTTATATTCTCGATAAAAAGATAGAAAAAAAAGAAGAAAAAAATTATAAGGTGCGGTAAAAATTCCTTTCTTTATCGCCCGGGTATATAATAACTCACCTCTTTAGAATACACATCGTGTATTTTATGTAGTTAAATTCTTCTTCTTCTTCTTATTCTTATCCTCTTTCTTTTCTCAACCTTTTTTTTATATACATACGGTTTGATGGATCGGGGTGTAGCGTAGGTATGTATACGTAGTATACCCTTATACTATACCTACGTATACCTACTGCATACTATTCCTACCGCGTATACACACCAGGGCGGATTAAAACGTCACTGCAGCTTTTACTCGTTTACCCTGATTGTACCCAGGTAGTGTGAGACTATATTTGAAGAGAAGAGAAGAGAGAGAGAGAGAGAGAAAGAAAAAAAGAGAAAAAAAAAGAGAACAGATTTCAATCGGTTCTAAAATATTTCTCTATTCTATACAATATAAACCTATAATCATTTTTTTCATGAAAAAATGAAGATATTGGTACCATTTTTTTTCATCTTTATCTCGTCCCGCTCTATTTACTCCCTCTTTGGTTTTTTTTTTCAAATTTTTTTTCTCTCTCTATTTTTTGTTCAAATTGATACACTTGAACTTTTGACGATCGTACGGATACCTCCTACCTAGAGCTTATATACTCTCGCCGACGTGATTGAACTGATAAGCACAGATATACGATGCTGGGATCCAATCCCATTACGAACGTCAATTTGTCATATTAACTCCTGTCAATCATACTTCCTCTTTGATTTACTGCCACCCACATGTCGCGTTTCTATACATCTTTTCAATAGCTCACGCAGAGCTTTCGACACCCTGTAAAAGCAGGGGACACCTCTCGAACTTCAACTGACTGTTGCCTGCCTTTTAAAGATGTCGTTAAACTCGTAGCTTATATATATACGTATATGTATGTATTATACTCTTGCGTGTGCTTATTACACAATACTATCTATACCGACGTTTTTTCATACGTGATCTTATTTTTTCTCTCTTTTTTTTTCAATTAGGTACTCGTACATTTCCTTTTTTAAACAACTCTCTCGTACCCTCCACATATCGAATCGGTGTATGTATGTATGTATGTATGTATACGTATAAAAAAGTGCATTTTTACAATTGGATTCTCGACTGATACGAACTTCTGTCAACTTGCCAAACTGATTTTCCTGAAATATGTGGAATCAGCCTCATAAGTCACGTAACTTTTTTTCTTTCTTCCACCCACATACACTTAGCTTGCAAAAATAAAATCCTATCTTTTATATCATGATATAAAAATTACGAAATTTTGACGCAAGAAAAAAATTGTCCTTAAAATCTTAAGCAAATTTTCTGTCAATCTAAAATGGCTGCATGTCATCAGAGAGAGAGATAGAGAGCAAAGCAAAGCAAAGCAGAGCAGAGCAGAGCAGAGATTGAAATCCTTGAATTTTCGGTGGGTGGGGCAGGAGCTCACGGGATTTCATCACCTATTTATAGATTGTTGGATATCAAACGGTCCTTGCATCGTAAGGATGCTTAATTCAATTCGGTAACTTTAAATTACCGGTCCTTTGTACTTTTACCTCGTTTCGTTGTTACCATGACAATTTCCGAACTACCTATATCATTGACCATGTACAGAGATGCAGCCGGTTGCAGTTAGCACGTACATGTAGTATACGTATGATAGTAGCTCGCACCGCGATGTACACGACAATGCAGAGTTTGCATTCATAGAAGGGGATTTGATGAACTCGAACTACCCTACGTGCAGTGACGATAAAACAACAACAACAACAACAACAAAAACAAAAACAACAGCAACAGCAACAAAAAGAATAAACCTAAAGAACAACGGGGCATGGGAACAAAAGCTGTGAGTGTAGGGATTAAAATCAATCACGTAGATCAACAGCTGCATATTAAAAGCCCCCTCTTATAGCTGGTGCACTGTTTTGTTGCCAAAATCTGAGTAGGTATAGCGTACTATACGAGTTAGCGTCCTTAAAGCGAGCTTAATAATTCTCTCGAACTGGGTAGGTAGATATACGTAGGCAGGTAGGTAGGTAGGTACGTAGGTGCATCGAGATAGACGTACGAGCACGGCTTGCTCCATGGCTCGTTAATAAATTGAGAAGCATTAACGTTTGAGGAACAACTCAACTCGAGTTTAAAGAGCCTCTCGTACCTCGTAAAAATGGGCATTTCCAAGATTTTTTCTTCTTCTGATTCGTTCCTTTTTCATTCCTTCTTTCTTTCTGTCTTTCTTTTTATTTCCATTTTTTTTCTACATTTTCTTTTTCTTTTTTCTCCTCTTTCGTTCACAAGGAAGAGCTTGAAACTCTCGAGGTTTTATAGCTTTTCAGATTTTCACTCAACCCTGTCGTCTGCCATTTACCTATATACCCATAATAGGTATATAAAGGATATAAAAATTATATATCAATATTGATTATTAGTACCTCATTACACAATCGTCGAACGATCATTATTACTTCAGTCAGATATAGTATATATCCGTTGGAAAAAATAAAATGAAAATTTCATACATGTAGATTACGATTTACAGTGTTGGGTATTTATCACGATCTGATAATCATTCCCACCTGCAACTTCCACATAGTTACTATTTATTTTTATACTATGGATTATATATACATATATATCTATAGAGCTGCAGATTTCGATTGATTAAACTCTGCAGCGTTAATAATTGGATGGCGTGAGTCTGCTGCTCGTGCAAACCTGCACCCATCTATACCCTTAGCTCGGGTTTCGATCAATCTAGGAATCGTGTTTACCCCCCAACGCTTAGCAATACAGTTTACAAAGTTTCTTTTCCTTTTTCTAAATTTTCTCTACTTTTGCTCTCTACTAAATGATTGAATGTAATCTGTAAAATAAGGGTCTTATAATTGCAGATAAAAATCACTCGAATTCTGCAGTTACCAAAATAACACGAATTTCGGCTCTTCTATTTTCCCAAATTTGAAAAAGATTAAAGCTTTTTTCTTCCCCTTCTTTCTATCCCCTTCCTCATTTCCATCGCATTCTATTATGTCAATATCTTTGTTTTACATCTAACGATCACGTCACCTCACGAGATACTCTAACCACCCTCTCTAGCTCTCGCTCGTCTTTGTCGACGGACGTCAATAGCTTAATTAGAAACAAGATCATTATTAGTTAGCGACTCGTGCAGGGTGGGTGCAGAGTGCAGAGTATCGCCTTGGATAAATAGCGGTCTCGAAATTACCAGATCAATTGTACGTACATACATCGCGTTGAGGATGGGAGAGATGTGTGCATGCAAAAACAAAATATACAAAGTACCGGGGATCATGCGTGAGTTAAATAAATGAGGCGAGTTCAGCCATTTAGGGATTTTCGTCCTTATTAAAGATAAATATTTTCGAGATCGTATAACCCTTTTAATTACACGAAACCCCCCCCCTTTGCGCCTAAGGTAGGTAGGTAGGTAGGTAGGTAGGTATATATATATTATATAAGGCCTTAATTTAAACGATGAGTTAATTTTTAAACCAGCCTAATAATTACCCTGAAATAACAAGGACGTCGACGTTTAACTCTAAACGATACGAGACTCGCGCTATTTAAGGTTCTCATTTCAGTTTAGCCACTCACTTCTGCAGTCAACCCCTTTAGTACCTACCACCTACTTAAGTATTCCTTTTCCTAACTCGTTGTTTTAGTACACGTCCCTTTTATAATTTAATGATAGTATCTGGAAACGCCTTTTTCATCCATAAGAGGTGAAGAAGTCGTCCTATATACCTATACGCCTATATACCTGCGGGAGATAGATAGATCACATTATTGATATAAAGGGAGATCGATATCGGGCCAATAGTGTTTCTCTACGAGCCAAGAATAGTTGGAATTCAAGTGCTACCCCTAGCGACGACGTGACAGGGAATAGGGAGCCGGGGAGTCAAATCCAATACGATACTTAACTCCATTTAGCTATATCTGTATACTCCCGATGGCTAACCTGCCAATCCTATAAACATACATATATACATGTATACTACACCCAGGAGTAGCTAGGAATTGTTTTCTCAAATTTAAATGTCATTTATTCATTCACATGAATTTTTAACATTTTTTATTTATTTTTTTTTACTTCGCTATGGATGTACGTATAGTGACGTAAGGTGAATTTATCACACGTTATCACCCGATGACAGAAACAGGAAGCTGGTTATACTCTAGGTTCTACGTCCGCAGGATACAACTCGGAAATGAGACGATAGTAGCACTTAGCTAAGGAAGAGTGGGTATGGAGGCTGAAAGTTGCCACATGTAAAAATACACGAAAATCTTTCCACTTCTTATTCTTCGTTTGATTTTTTTCTTCTTCTTCTCCTCTATCGCTAGTCTGATCGAAGAAAAATCATTCGTATAGGTGTAGTATGTGGGTATAGATTTTTTTCTTTTTACCGAAAATGAATAAAGAATATGAAACTTCTCTGAACAGGCGTGAGACTTTTTCTTATTTTTCTTTTTTCTTTCATTCAATTTCACGTCTTTTTTTTTTTTCAAGATTTCACACCGTAGCTTGGTGGGTGTATGGGTACTCTCTCACGCCCTTCTGAATCCTCTATTTGATCGTGCGAGGAAGAAACGAATATGAAATTTTGTTCATCCATGTGTCACAGAGACCCAGAGACAAACTGTAATTGGAGCGGGCAGAGGAAATTTTACCTCGTAGATTTGCGATCCGCGAAAGCGTTCGAGGCTGGATAGGGGAGGTGGTTGAAGGGTGAAGAGAAAAAAAAAAGAAATAAAAAACGGAAAAAAAAAGGTCGAACGCATTGATTTTCACGCTGAAACAAACAATGTCGTATAAAACCTAGCCGCGAAAAGTGTTCTAAATAGGATTCTGCAGCGAGGATAGGTATATGTTATAAAAATTGTTCGAAAGGGGGAAGAAGAAGAGATAAAATTAAGAATCTCTCTCTTTATGGTATTTCTCAATTTTCGTTTCTTTTACTCGTCTATGAGGGAAAAAAGGGAAAAGGGAAGAAGGAAAAAAGAAAAAATAAAATGGCCTGGTTTTAAATGATATACCAGGGTTCCGCTGGCCACTACTGTAGGTCGTAGGATATACAAGCTCTTCGCCATACATATGTATACCCATAATAAATTGACGAACTAGGCTTGTAAAGGGTAACCAGCCCCGTAACAGACCTGTAACCTTCGCTTTGGATTCCTGCAGTAAATGTTGGCCAGAATTTACCCCCTTGCAGCCCTTGCCAGTTCCTCGTCCGCGCACGCAATCTTGAAAGCCCTCCTATACCGAACCAAACCTACTGCATTTTTTATATATTCTTTGTTTATTCTATACCTTCAGTTAGACTCGCAATCAGACACGCGGCATTTGTCTTTTCCTTTTTTTCCTTTTTTTTTTCGTTTTTTTTTTCTCTCTATTTCTTCAACTTTTTCTTTCTTTTTCTCATTCCGTTTTTCTTTATTTAAACAACTGTACTATATTATGTATACAGAAGGTAAATATGCAGTATATACCAGTACCTCCTGCGTCGCGTCGTAGACGTACATACGTAGTAACGATCGCAAACAAATCGAATAAAAAATTTCTTTTTTTTTTCTAAACTATTTAGATCGAATCTAGAATTAGCTTCGATCGTTTCTTCGATTCTTTCTTGATTTTCCATCATTTTCCTCAAACCTTTCTATACATCGAACCGCGAACTCTCGATCAGATCATTCGACGACTATGGTCATACGATACCTATATTCCCCTAATGATTACCCCTATTCACCTATTTACCTACACGATACATAATGTGATGGATAACGTATTTGTACAAATATGCATGTAGGTGGTTACATACACGCGTTTAGCTTTATTCAGGCGTTCTGTAATAGTCCTTGATATTATTATTATTATTATTATTATTATTATTACTATTATTGCGTGAATTTTGTGGTGAAGAAGTTGGTTAGCAACCCTTTGGCCAAGCTGAACTGTACAACAAAACTTTAGGGGTGGTGTTGGGGGTTGGTGGGGGAAAACTACTGTTAGAAATTAATGCCGAAGAGAATTGCGTGGAGGAACTATAATTTTTTTCTAGGTACTCGTTTTATGAAGAAAAATGGAAATCATATTTCAACAGTGACGTTCATTTTATTTTTCTTATTTTTCTCATTTTTCTTTCTTCTTCTTTTCAATAATAATACTGTTTTATTTTGTCCCTCATTTTGCGATTTTGCATAAGGGGAACAGAGACGAGTGTTTGAGGGAGAGGGAGAAGCGGAGACGCGGTGGTATAATAGCGGAAAATCTATGACCCCGCGTGACCGTCTCGCGCTTCTCGAAGTCGTTTGAAACTTTGGTAATTGGCGTTATTCGTAAAGGTCAATCGAAGGGACTTTCGCGGAGTTAGTTTTGATACGAAATTTTCATCTGCAGTGAACGGGACCAAAACGATCCTTCCTGATGGATATCAACGAACCGCGACGAATATTTCGAATCAATTTTTCACATACATGTATGCATATAGTATCTATACATACACTATACGTATATATCCACCTTATATACACCTACTCGACGCGAAGCTTAAAATCAAATGTAGAGGTATGTACATATGTACAACGCGTTTCATCATCAAAGGAGTCAAATCCACGATCCCTCGCACCCACTCGTGCGCAGTAATTTATATAATATATGATATATAGTATATGTATATGTATATAGAAAAAAGAAAGAAGGAAAAAAAGACGAAGAAAAATTGAATTGAAATTATCACAATGCAAGGAGATTTTGATTTTTTGTCGGTGAATTATCCTTTTTGGACGTTTAATTTTAAACCAATTAATTATTATTCAATCGATTAATTAATTAATCATCTGCCCATTATACGATTTACATTTATTTCCCTTTTATCCCTCTTTTACCGCGAAACACCCTGACCGCAAGAAAAGACTTCTGACGTTCGTCTTTTGCGCCCTTATTCTTTTCTCTTATCCTATATACATGTAATATACATAGATATACCTAGACATAGGTATATATATTTTTTCTTCTCCCATACTACTCTCCGTTTCGTCTCTCCCTACAACTCGAGGTCACGGCTGGGTAGTAACGCGGATTACTACTCCGACGTGTTCATGCCTGATGGTTAGGGGAATTTCCACTTCGCGTTAGGCAGGCTCACCATATGTGTAATGAATTATTATACATATATATATAAAGAGAGAGAGAGAGAGAAGGAGAGATATTTAATGGGCAGGTATATACACACATATGTAGTGTAGGTACATGTTTTAATTAATTTTTCTTCCTGTTTTTTTTTCTTCTTTTTTTAGTGTGCGTTTCGAGAAGTATTAGAGTTTCGCCGCATAATGCAGCTGTTGGGGAAATAATTTCTTTTCCTGCACCTATAGTCGATATTTTTGCAATCATTTTATTTTTCCTCTTATTTTTGGTTCGTTACCGAAATCGTGTTTCGCTCTTTCTCTTCTAATATTTTGAGAAATAGTAGTTATTCGTTCGTTCGTTCGTTCGTTCGTTTGTTTTACTTTTTTACTTTTTTTTCTGTTATTTTGTATTTTTATTTTCTCAGAACGTAGTTCAAACGGATCTCATTTCGAACCCGTTCAACGTGTGACAACGGCCTTCTTTCTTTCACCTGACTCTTTCTGTGTGAATTTCCTTTGAATATTTCTTCAAACGTTATATGTACGATGCACACAAACAAAACGATCCCTGCAGGTCGGTTGGCAAATGGGACTTGGAAATTTCTCTCTCCCTCTCTCTCTCTCGCTCTCCGTATCTCCCTTGCCTTATCACTATTAATACCAGGCAACTACATATAGGTACACACCTATACCCGCATTATGCTATAGGTATAATAAGATTCGGAATAACAACGAAAAGAAATAGAAAAAAACGAGAGGAGAATCTGTGGCTGTGATAATACATCCTCCCCATCCTCGAGTTCTCAGATATTCATTCCATTTTTTTCTCTCCTTTTTTTTCTTCATTTCTCTTTTATATCCTAATTTTACTACCCTGTTTCAAAGCGCGTTAAATAATACGGGTGTAGTTTTTTAGGGGTGGTGGCGTCGCGGCGCGCAGGGTTCGGGGGTCGGGGTGGTACGGGGAAAGAAGGGCACGTCGATTTGTGGCGAGTTGAGTTGCAGCTAAGCACCCGCCAGGGCGCGACACGATCTGTCTCGTACTCGCCTCTATTTTCTGCCATTTGGGGGATGAAACAACTCAACTATTTACTAATCCTTTAAATATATAACACACCTATATACCTAACTCGGATTTTTATTTACCGTTTCTAACCGCCGCAGCATCCTCATCCGATAAATACCGGTGTCAACTGTCGACCTATACGATAAATTGCTTTTAAATTGATTTGAAAACTTTCAAGCGAAGATTCTATCCTCCAGATTGCTCACCCTCGCCCTTCCCCCCTACACCCGTCGCCACTACGCTCAAACCTTAACGAGCAATTGATTGCTCACCTGCATCCAGGGGTTGTAAGTTTTGAGCTAGTAAAAGAGAAGGAAAAGACGAAAAACAGACGAAACACAAAAAACAAAAAGAAATAATAAAATAGGAAAAGAGGCAATCTTTTTCATCCCTCTCGACGTTTTTTCTCATCTTTATCTCTATCTCTTTGTAGTAGCGAGCGATATTACTTTACTTTAAAAAGCGATTTTTCAACATTGACAAATTCTGTTCAACGAAAAATCACGTTTCACTTAATTCATAAATTATACTGCATAGCTACTTTGTTTTTCCTTTTTTTTCCACATTTTTCTTTTTTCTTTAATACATTCTGCACCGTGGGAAGAAATGTCTGCGAATTATTATTATTGGCCTGCGCTCTTTTCATTATGGCCCTAGCTGCGCTAGGCATGTATGCACGGTGCAGCTTCGCGAACTTCTATGCATTACAACGCTGCTGCAGTAGTTAAAGTTGGTACAGGTGCGGCGCGGCGCCCGCACACCTTAGAGTAGAAACGATTTTGCCCAGACTTACGATCACGGCTTACATTAGGGCCGAGGTTCCCAAACGACAATTTTGCTTTTAAATCTCACTGCATAGATCAGAATTTCAAGTCTGTGCACTCATTCATCTTCGTCTGTTGTTTCGAAATTATTAAATAAATTTCTGCAGAATCAGAATTTTTAATCTTGTTTTATCTCTAACGCTTGTGAACCACTGCATTGCCGCTCTGCAAGACTGATGGGTATTAAGAGTATAACAATAACCTTATACAGTTATTACGTATAGCGACCTATGTGAATAATGTTGATGGAGGAATTTAGCCGGATGGAGTAGAGTTCGAGCTTTCGAATTCTACGGGCGTTAATTAATTTGCATTAATAATTTGATTCGGTAACTTAGATAAATTAAAAGGACGCGACGTGCGAGTCGACTCTGCCTTCCATTTACCATCGTGAGTTCAGTTCAAACCCACCATTTTCGCTCTGTAATTTATTATCATAACGGTTTTCCCAAAATCGTATAAGCCGCATAATCAGGGTAGGTGATTTAGCTATTCAAATTTCAACGAACGAATAATTTATATTCACTAAATTTGGAGTTGATACGTGATATTTTTCATTTTCATTCTTCATAGTTTTTCGCGTGCGAAACGAATTCACCCTATGTACGCATTTTATTATATATACCGTTTCGTTGAAAACGATATCATTTTTTTTGTCTTACCATATTTTCACATCCTTTACTTTCATTTACTTTTCAAGCTCATTTTTTTTTTTCTGTTTTTTGGCCGGGCTATGAATTTCGAAACACGTCCTTTATCCCTCCTTCTTTCCTTCAAACCGCCGGCGTGTGACCTGGCTACGTTATGTGAAAACAGTACGTGTACCGGCTACCCGACATGCTGCACTTGCATATTTATGCTGCAGGCCCAGGACTACTACTCACGCTAAAGCTCACAAACTCGGGACGCCGGTCTACACCTATACACATGTAGACGCGTATATGCAGACTTTTAGAATTTCCTAGACAACTTTTCCTCTTCCGCACTATCACCGTGTTAAATTATTACAGCGATCAAAAGCGACAAGACGGTCGTCCTATATGCACGAACGGAGGTTTCGAGATCGAGAATTTTTTTTGTCTCTTCAAAAACTAACAAAGTTTGGCTTTCCCCTTGCCATTATTATTATTATTATTATTATTATTTTTGTTACATATATAACATTATGAAGTACAATGAGAAAACGAGAGAGAGAGAATTCTTTTTTTCGTCCGGGTAATCGCAGGACTTGATATTTGTGATTGTGCAGGTGAGCGAGCGAGACCTAATTTACGCATTCGTGAGTTTAGGGGTTGACATAGAAGTTGACGAATTCATGGTAGGTTTAAGCGGGTGGTTTCCTCGTAAACTCTAGAATCCTGAAAGTTTTGATAATTCGCAATGTTTCACGAGCCGCAGGGACGTAGACGACGGAGGAAGAACCCCCTTTTTTTCTTTTCGTTTTTTTCGTGCATATTCATTTTATTTTACCTTTTTTTCTTCTCTTTTTTTATTTTTTTCTCTCTTTTTCTTCAACATTTTTCTTCTTTTTTTCCCTCTCGATTTCTGGCTACCAGCCAATCCCTCAGGGTTCAAAACACTGGGCGGAGGATGGAGAGTGTTATGAATGATTGAACGAATCTGGGTTAGGCTTGAAAATAGCAATAGCCCAGGAAGAAGAAGAAGCCTCTCGCTCTCTTCTATACTTCTTTTTCTCCTCCTTTTCACCCCCCTTATCATATACAACGAACCGGTGCTGCTTGCCGAAGAAACGCTGAAACTATAATATCAATGAAACTGGATGCAAGGGTTGAGAATAACTCGAACCTCCCCTCTCGGCCCCTTTCAAATTATTATTATTATTATTATTATTATTATTATTATTATTATTATTATGTTTTACATCGTGTAGTTAACCCAGATATCCCTAGAGCCGTAATTTATTGGAAACAAAAAAGAAAAAAGAAATAAAACCAAAACGAAAACACAAAAAAATGGAATATTTAAACGAGATTTCGATTATCTGTTTCTGCGTGTGTGTGTGTGTTTTATTTTTATTTTGTATTATTGACATATAAGGAGAAACTGTTTAAAATTTCGAGAGCTTTGATTACGGGTTCGCACAGTCTTTTATTATGCAATCTTGATAAAGGTGCAGAAGCAGCTGTAGCCAGCCACGCCCTCCGTGCTCGTGGTTGTTGAGAAATAAAGAGAGAAGAAAAGAAGAAAAAAAAGAAAAAGGGGAAAGAGAGAGCGAGAGGGAGAAAAAGAAGAAGAAAAAGAGAGAGAGAGAAAAGAAAAAAAAAAATCTCAAGACTCTTATAGAGGGATCAGATAATTCTAGTCTTATTATTCCTGTTAAAATTTTTAACTATAGTATACATCAAGGTGCGACGAGAAGCCACAGGTATATAAACAAACCCACTCTAATTTTTCGCAGGTATATAGGTATATGGGTATACCTATTTTACGAAATTTATATATTTTCTTTTTCTTCTTTCGAAATTCTGAAAAAGCTCCGCCGCATTTAAAGATTTGTACAGGATATCTTTGACTCTAGTAATGTACGCTTTGGTGTGAATTTAGAAATAAAATTATGTACGTGTGTGTGTGTGTGTGTGTGTTTTTCCTAGATGAAATCTCGAACGATATAAAGTTTAGGTGGGTAGGTGCGGGTGGGTAGGTTGGTAGGTTGGTAGGTACCCGACGCCTTGGGTCGTAGGTATTAATCAATATCGAAGAGAGAGAGGGAGAGAGAGATGTAGAGAGAGAAAGGAGAACGGCGAGAGTGGAGAGGCTTTCCGTCCGCCGTAATTAATTCCTACAAAGCTTTTATCAACTTGATAACTTATTCCGTTTTCTTTCGTAGGTATATAGGTTGAGTAGCTAGAGTATAATATTATTGATTCGAATCAAAGAGGGAAATAACAGTTTGTCCTTTTTTTTTTATAATTTTTTTTTTCTGTTTCATCACCTCTTTTTCTTCTATACTAATTTTTGCGCCGCTCATCATTATCACGGGCGTTTACGCACCTGCGTATGTACTAAACTTCTCGTTACATTTTCATATTAATTCTACCCTTATTCAAGTTTCGACACCGCGCACCATACAGGTGTAATGTATATTACCGCCCGGCCTCAACGTCGCAACGCTTTCGTAGTTAGGGTATACGCATACGCATACCCTACCCTACCCCTGAAACAGGTTTACTTCAATTTTATAAAGCGGCAACAAAAGTAGATTACAATCCCTTCCGCCTTAGGCTTCTCGGGCCCATGCCTGCTATCGCAGGGGGTACGGGATAGGTGCCTACAGCTCCGATGAACAAAACGGGGATGCTTTCTATCTTTCTTTCTTTTTTTTTTTTTTTTTTAACCCCTGGAACTTACTTCCTCCTCCTCTTTCCACCCTAATACCAATCCCAATACCCATCTCCATCCACAGCCCTTTCCCCCATACCCACACCGTAATAATCTTACCAAACATATCCTCGGCTTTATACCTATAAGATATAGATTACTTGTATACCCGTTTGTCAGAAAAATCAAATCAGGACGGGGATCCGTATTCCCATATTTCTTATTACCTTTTTTTCTTTTTATTCCCATTTTTCAATTTTGTGAATATAAATGAAATAAAAAAATGAAAAAACGGTATGCGGTTGCAGCAGCAGCAGCAGCAGCAGCAGCAGCAAAAATAGGTTCGAAAAATTGTTACTTTTTATCGCACCACCGCGAGGATTCATTCATTTTTCAACACTTTTGAATAATTAATTTTACACGTGCCCGTCTCGGCTCAGCCAGCCGTGGTATATAACGTAATATACCCATATACCTACCTACGTCGTTTCATAGAGGGTAGAACTTTGCAATTTTATTTCTGCACTCGTTTAGCTGGAATATAATTTCCTGAGAAAAGTTCAAATATCCGGTTCAATTTTTGTGACAATAAATACTTGCTTATTATTGTTATATTCATTCGTATAGAATTTTTTCGTTATTTTACGTTATTTTTCGTTATTTTGTTTATTTTCGTTTTGTTATTACGTAGCTGCTAAATTAGATTCGAATTAATTTTCGACAGTTAATTATAACCAGTTTTATTATACCTTCATCCTACCCCCGCGTACCTACTACCCTCTTGTAGCAAATTAAACTTTCGGATAAACAATCGACTCGACTCCTGTAAAATAAGGGGAAAACTCCTGCACCGTTTTCAATTGAAATTTTCCAAATGAAAATAATAATAAAAATGAGGAACAAAGTTTGTCAGGAAAACAACAAATCACAATAATTATGTTCAATTATATAACACAGCTGTTGCAACAAGAACAAAATTTTCAAAAAACTCCATAATACGCCTTCAAGTATGTGTTATGAATGTGTATAGATCATATCTCATACAGGTACCTATATCATAGATCTGCATTACATACATTATACTTCATGTCCTGCAAAATCGTTGCACTGTGTTGGAGTTGGATTCTGCTGAAGCTCAGCGAATGATCACGAGTGCAAATACCCTTGAAGTAGATTAGGCACTTGGCATGGAAATGCAGTGGTGCATATAAATGATTATTTAAACAGCGATCCGGGCACTCTAGTACACATACCTATAGTCAGGCGATTCTGTCGTGCTGCTGCAGCAATCTCTCTGCAGAGATGAACGACAGCTAAATCGCATGTATGTAGTATGATGACGAGCGTGCACATAGGTATTTGGAAATAATCTTGCGATCGGTGTATGAAAATTATTTAAGGTCGTAAATATGATATCGTAACGGTTTTTGCTGACGGTTCTTTGCTCAAGCAGTCTCAAGAAGGTCTGCCTCTCAGAAACAACCACTAGAGAACGTTCAAGGTACCTACGCATGTTAACTGATCTTGAAAACTGAAATTTTTGCGACAGTGAATGAAATGCAAAGAGAAATCGATCGGTCGCAGAAATCTATTGTTACGCCCCCCCCCCCCCCCTTTTTTTTTACTTCATTTATTTCTAAATTTTTCCTTCTATTTGTTTGCCTCTGTCTTCGTGAACGAGAATAAAACCATCTATTCTATACCTATAGCAATATAGAGCAGGTATACCGGTGCAGAATTGCGATGGGGAAACCCTGGCACGATTCTATTTCGTTCCATTTCATTCCGTTTCATTCAAGCTGGACCGATTTCAAAGCCTTATTCCCCGGCCTCCCTGCAGCCTCCCGGAACCAGGAATCGCGCGGCATCGCGAAGCCGCAGATATACGCATTCGATTACACGGACAGGGAAGAATCGAGGAGGAGGAACGACCCGCGAACAATAGCCGATGTACGTATGTACGTAACGTTACGTACACCCTGGAATCGGCAGCTATAAACTCGTTTTCTATATAGTATACGGCCTCACAGATCGAATCTTTCCAAATATCGAGAGAAGGAAAGAAAGAAAGAAAGATACAGAGAGAGAGAGAGAGAGAGAGAGAGAGAGACGTCATTACGCAGGATTCTTGCGGAGGGAATTCTGCACCGATTCCTATTCTCATTCTTTGAATCGTTCTTAATACTGATCTGTTCAATATAAGCTTCCTATAAATCTGATTATTGCTCCGCGTATAAGGTACGCGCCTAATGCCAGCGAAAAAGAAGACGAGAAAATAGAATTTCGACAAATTCCATCAGCTATATATCGGTATCAATATCTGACCCGGAACAAGGCAGGCGCCAGATGCTGTGTCCACTTTTCATTCCAATTCTCCTTCAAGAAAACGTCGCGAATCAATTCCCGATCTATTGTACGACACTGCAGCAGAAGATTTCTTTCTAACGGGTAGAATATGCGATTGAAATTTTTCGAGCTTTCAGGATTTCGGATATAATTTTGGGAATGCATGCGGGAGCTGTGTGTATTCAGATACCGAATATCTGCTTTGAATATACATATGTAACTTGGTTTGCGTGCAGCATACACAAACTGCGAGTAGCCTGGTATCCACAAAGCAACCATCCTCCGATTCGCAAAGCGCCCTTCCGCAACTTCCTGTGAACCTTATTAACCTGGCACTTGAACTAACTTCGATGCCAGAGTGTATAAACTCGCCGGAAGTGATACTGGAATATTATATCCCGCCCACGTACCGTCTAGGTCCTGTGTTATAGCTCTTGTTGCTAATTTAGAAACAACAATTAATACGGGGACAAAGGGAACTCGCGATTTAACATCATACATCGCGTGTAGTACACTAGCTCGGTTCTCCCTAATTTCATCATTTTCGAATTTCAATGCTCTCATGGGCCAGCTATGTCGCGCCGAGGATAGGAAGTAAAAAATGAACCGGAAGTGCTAAAAATCGTCTGGTATTCAAATGGGAAAATTCAAAGGCTGTGGGGCAGTACTTAGAATTGAGATAGGAACCTGGGGTTTTGGCTACATTTTCTTTTTCTGTATATATTTGGAGACGTAATTCTGGCTCCATGCGAGAGCATTGAAATTCGAATAGGTATGACCGAATTAAGGACCACCCCAATGCAGACTTTGTCGAGGATCAAAACTATTTCTATGAGCGCAGGATATCCTTTTCTTTACTTCCGGCAATTTTACTTTTATTTTATTTTTTTCCCACTCCACCCCGGGCCGTAATTAATTATCATAATGATTCAAGTTCCGTGAGGCAATTAGGAGTTAAGACATGTCTCCTGTCCTTTGGACGTGACAGTGGAAAGTCGGAGGCCAGGAAACCGAGGTTCTTTTTCTGCATTTTTGGTACTTTTTAAGTTCGTGCCTCTGGAAAGGCGAGGAATAAAATCCCGAGGATTTCCAACGAGGATTTCAACGAACGGTGATAAAATATATATTATAGAGCCGCAATTCTCCGGCCACCCCATCGGTGCAGCATTTCGCATTTATATTTCACCTATGATCCAGAGGCTAAATAATGTGTCTCCCTAGCTGTCGTCAATTCATCACTCAGCGTGACCCTCTTATTCTACCAAGTGCGCGGCTGCAGCTACTAGTCTCCCTTTCGAAATCCTTTTCACGTCCGCCAGGGCAACGAAACCGAATAAAATCTTCCGATCGACTCAAACCCTTCCCGCCCGCGTACGTACAATGTACCATAACGTATATCTTACAAAAATATGAAAATTAAAAAAAGAATAAAAAAATGGGAAAAAATTCTGATAAATTTTACACACACGCTACTCGATAGAACCGGAAGGGTCGTTCGTCCTTCCTTCCTTCCTTCTTTCCTACATATCATGTGCGGTTCAAAATGATGTCTGTATCTTTAGTGCAGAGATGGTTACCTGGCAACGAGCTATCACCCAAACTCCTCTTTCTCTCCTCGTCTCTTTTCCCCCTGCCCTTTGCCTCTATTCTTGCCTCGCCCTCTCTTAGCGATAGGGATGCTGCGGCACATCCGTTTACACATTGCAATACGTGTGTCAGATGGGTATAGAGATTTAACGATGTATACTATAAATAAATGGAGAGATTGGATAGGCGACCAAAGTTCTCAGCGATGCTTTTAGAGAGTTTAATTCCTCACGTTGTATGGTATACGTGTGTGTGTGTGTATAGGTTGGACGGTAAACGGCGCTAGATCTCTTGGCGAAGTTTCGAAAGTGATAGCGTAAACACGCGAGCCAAAGTAAACAGAAAGAATCAACGCGGATTTACTTCCGAACAAGTAACTCGAGGAGTGTAAATTCTCAAGTGAAAAGACACGCCGTAACGCGCATCCGCGAAACGGCCCGGAAAGAAGACCCTAGAGACTTGAATGATCGTGAATCTAAACTAAACTAAGCCAAACCAAACGAAACCCACAAATGTTGTTGTTGTTTTTTCTTTCTTTCCTTTTCCTTTTTCTTTTTTTTTTCGCTTCTCTGCTTGTTTGGGATGAACTAAATCGACCCGAAGCAAACGCGGGCTTTACTTAACGCCTGGAATTAACCGATGATTATATATTTTCCATCAAACTCGGCGAAGATGAAAAAAGATGAGAAAAAAATAATCAACGGTTCTATATATCAATGTACCTAAGAGAGAAAATAAAAACCGAAATCTCAAGATGCGGGAAATTAACGATGGTTAATGTATAGGTACCTATAACACTTCCGATATACCTCGACAAGGTAATTTATTTTCATAAATTGCCTTGCACGAAACGAAAGGTTCATTTCTTCTTACGAAATTAACGCTCACTCAGATCCATTACAAACGCCAATCAACAGTCTCGATTACTATATCGAACCCTCGGTGCAAAACTGGTGGAAATTAGTTATGAAGGGTATCCGTTCCTCGACGTGCTTAAATCGTGCATATATACCTATGTACGTATAATAAGAACGAAGGTACGCAATTCTTTCGAACAAACAAGCAAACAGAAAAAAAAAAAAAAAAAGAAACAGGGAGGAAAAATCTCGCAACTTGAAATGAAGAGATTTTTTTTTATGGCATATCGATGATTTCTCTTTTCTCTTTCTTTCTATTTCTTTCCTGTGATTTTTATGGGCTTTTTGTGTGTTTTCTGATTTCAGGCCGCCGCAATGTGGCCTGGGACGCTGCCGCTGGTGGTGTTGTTAACGGCGCTGCTACATCCATCAAGGTGAGTAGTCGTTGATTGATCATTTTCTCCGTAAATCAATAACCAATAAACGTGATGCAGGTAGGTGATTCGGGTTTTTCGGCATCACCCTCGTCAATGCAGACGAGATGGCGCGTTGATTGCGCACGTCATATATATATATGTGTATGTGTATGTATGTGTATATATAGAGAAGAAAAAAATATGAAAAGAGAAGAAAAAATAAAAATTGTTACATAATAACCGAAAACCCTGATGCTGGCTGCTATGCTGCGACTGCAACTAACGATACGCACACGAAAATAATAAAACCGTTCAGAATATTCGTAAATTATACAGGGAATCTCGATTCCCTAAAGTAAAGGGTCACATACGCCTCTTCTCCTGGCTTGAATAGCTTTTCCCCTCATACGAACTCGCATACCAACCTATTGGAGCCTCTAGCCTCGCGTTTCTCGTCGCGGTTTCATCAGCAATCACCCCGAGGCCACCAGACCAGCTTAAATATTTCACCGGTCCGGGCGCAAGCTACGTGTCGTGTGTCGTTTCCTCTTTGAAATAGTTCGGATTTCTACGCCCTGTAAGGCTCCCGGATTCTTCCTTACTATAGTCTATAGCGATACCAAAATCGAGGATGTGCTCGATTCATCCCCCTTCTGTTTGGTCTCAGAGGGAAACGCTCCGGCGTATCGGTGAGATCGGGATTAGGCAGATCTATAAGAGTCTGTGAAATACCCAAGAAGGAGATGAATAAGGAACGGGTGCAGGTCGAAGTTGTGAGGGTAACACGTACCTACACCTATACGTTCCAATCAGCACAGTAGACAGAAGAGACAATCGCGACGACGACGACGACGACGGCGACGACGATGATGACGATGATGTACTATGACAGAGAAAGTTATTGCACGTGTATATGTAACGTAGTACATACGCTGGATTCTAATAACTCTTTGTACTCTTTCGGGATGAAAGAAACGACGGACCACTATACACGGTATGGTGACAATGAGTGATGCGAGAGATGATGGGCACAAAGCGAGTTGGTAAATATTTGGCTCATAAATGTTGACATTATCCTGAACTCCGTTACGGTAGGTACGGTCGGTAGTATATGGTGTGACAATACCTGATCCCTTCGTCTTAAATCCTCGATCCTAAAACCTCAACCTCAACCCCAACCTGAACCTCAACCCTTTACCTCCTCACCTCAATCCCTGGATATAAATCGAATTCTAAGATCGATACTACGACAAGTAATGGCATATACGAACTCGAGAACGAGAGAAGACCGTACCTACCGAATTCAAGTGGACAAAAACGCCCACTATAGACAGATAACGGAATGAGATGGTTTAATTTATGCGGTAGCACGCCAGCCCCCGCCTCTACTACTCAGGGAATTAGTGGTTGTCACGCTATTAAAGGATCATCTCGTTGTGTGCTTATAGGGACAGAGAATATCCATCTTATTCGAAATAGGCTTCAGATATCGTTCCTCCGCGTATAAGTCTCACCGGCTTTTTTACTTATTATATTTATGTATAGGTGTAATGTAATACATAGACATATAGATCTGTACGGCTAATTCGACGAGGGATGTAATTCCGGATTGAACCGTAAACGGATCCCACCCACCTACCCACCTGCCTACCTTTCGTAATTATAAGTATATCGGTATAGGTTTCGTATATACCGTTTTCGATTAGCCAACTTTGAGGTACAGCAGTCCTCTGAGACGAACGACCCGTGATGGGAAGAGAGAGAGAGAGAGAGGCAAAGTTCTTCTATGCTGCCTGTACACCCCGGGGATCTTGTATCCCCCTGAAGGACAGCGTCCGAGAGGGTCTTCGGCCGGTGCCTGGCGTCCAACCACCCACCCAGCCATCCCGACGTGTCGTAATTTAAAAGTCCAATGCCGGAAATTGCATCCGCTAGAGTTACGATGGCAGGGTAAAATCAATGCGCGAATAGATTGGCGTGCACATGTTTGTATCGACCCTTAAACCATCATAGTTGCAGAGCTGCGGATGTGCAGGAGAAGGAGGTGAAGGAGTAGGGGGACACGTTTATGTGACACGCGTTGCGGTTATGCGGCTATACGCTGCACATCTGCACATTATATATATATGTATATATTCAGCTCGTTAACTCGGCAAATGTGATTCGAAGATTATATCTTAGTGTCTCTATAATATATATCTAACTCGTCACACGCGAGTAATCAATCAGTGTGTAAACTCGAACATCTCTGTAACACAAGCAACTTTAGCTGCAACGATGTACATACACACGTAGGTACTACGCGTAGTACCTAGTTTTCAAATATCAATGCCTATAGCTATGCAGGCGAACAACCACCCGCGTCCCGTTTATACCCACACGGATACACGGGGGTAATCCAGTTTCTATGTAAATTGCATCGAAGGGCGAGAGAGAGAGAGATGGTAGAATAGCTGCGGGCAGCAACAGCTGTCGCCAATCCAGTTACTGTTACCAAGAGATAAATTTCCTAGTCATTTCGTGGTCTGCAGTTGATAGTTGACCCTACTCGAGATCGGCTACTGGGTTTGATACGTCCCAATACATCATCATTCATCATCGTATGTACAATTTTTTCCCTCCTCTTATATTCGTCTGAAAATGTGCCACTCGAACTATACGCTAATTAGAAATCTTATTAAAAACTTGTAAAGCGCATTTTATGATCAGGCTACACGTATACGCGTATAGGTACTCGTATATTCATATTCGTATTCGTATTCGTATTCGTATTCGTGCACCTTATACAGATATATTAGATTAATGTATATGGGCGCGGATCTGGACCCAGGATCCTCTCATTAACACGGCACCGCGCCCTCATTAACTGCTCTCCGAAGTCTCCCTACCTCCAAGCCCCTCTTTTGCTCCCTGCTCGTGGTCGTCGCCGGCGACGCCCGCCCAGAATCACCCCTTGGCACCCTATACTTGATGGATCTCGTGCGCACGCTAATTGTTTACCCATCATGCCTTATTATTAGCACAATGTGTAAGTGGGGTAGAGCACCCGGGGTGCTGGTGGTCGTGGTGCAGGTCATAGCTGGCGCAGGGTAGAGGTGTGTAGTGGTCTGCGACCTCTATTCAAGAGAAATAGAGTGAGAGAGGGACTGGAGAGAGTCAATCTGGAATTCAATAATGCGCCAGGCTTCTTCGTCCCGGCATGGACATGGGCATGGGCATGGGCATAACGATCGAACTAGTATAGGAGAGTATAAGGTCTTTTTGAGGAAATAAATCAGTCAGTTAGAAATCCCAGCAGGAGGAAACCGAACGGATTCGCACATGCCCCCTTGTATTGATTTCTCAATCTACTACCCCCAAGTAGGTATCGACCCTGTGACTGATGGCCAATTCGATCCTCGTTCCTTTATAGAACCGCACGGTTTCTGTCCTGCGCTAAATCTAACCAGAAGACAAAAAACCGACTACCTTTACATTTCGAATGAAATAAGAGATTCTTCTCTTTTATGCCTTTTCGCGTTTTTTTTTTTCTTTTTTGTAATTTCACACGTGTTCAAACACCTTATACCGTTCCGTTTGAACCTATACGAAATTCATTGCTGTATATATCACACTCGATGAAGAGGGTATAGTAGAATTAGCGACTATGATAGCCATTTGGGAACGGCATTCGCTGCCAGCTCGTATGACTTTAATCTATCAAAGGTATTTTTAATGAGGTATCTATTACGGTATGTCATACTACTCTACGGACTAATTGCCAACTGCATAGGGAGTTTAGTTTGCTATATGGTAAATTGATTCATAGAGGAATTTCTATATATTGGAATAATAAAGTTCTGCACGATAAAATGTTAAAAAAAAAAAAAAAAAGGATGAAAGAAGGACTTCACCAGCTCATATCTCTTCGTATATAATATATTATTTTTTTCAACCCTCGCGCTGTCCGCGGCGAGGAAAGTTCCGGTCTGTTACCAAAGCCAGAAAACAGATGCCCGGATCAGAGTGTGTAGTTATTTATGGACTGCATACTGCTCGGTACGCCTTTAATCCCTTTAGCAGCTCGTGTTGCATTCGAGAACGAGTCCATGGATCCGCTGCAGATTCTGGTTAGGTAGGTGAAATCGAGTTTTTAGTATAGGCAAACAGCCGGAGTCGCAAAAGTCGGGGAAGAATATGGAGCGACGGGGTTGGTCGTAAAAAATTTAACGGGTTTAAGGTAAAGGCTTGTTCCCGCATCTTGTACGGGTGAATATGGTGCAGCATGTACGGAAGTAGGTATGTAGGTGTATTGTCAACATTTTTACAGGAGAGAGCTCGAACTGGAGGTCGTGGTTCGGATTATATGAAAACAAACTCCGTTCTCGCGGCTCTAGGGGCTGGTGAACTTTTTTATTGCCAGAGATATAACCCTGAGAGGGTGTCTACTAGCGAGCTAGGCCAAACAAGGAGAGGCTACAATGCTGCCTTATAGCTATCTATCGGTGCTTTCCACCCTTGCTCCCAAGCTCCTATTGTTGCACTGGTCCTGTTCCTCGACAACCACCACTGGCACCTTATTCTTCTTCTTCTTCTTCTCCTCCTCTCTCTCTCTCGCACCCCAAAGGCTCAAGCGACCCAAGATAAACACTAAACCGCAGCTGAGGTAGATATACATATGTATACCACCACCTGCTACACCTTGTTTGAGGGGTGTTTGGTGTCCAGGTGTCTGCGGGTAATTTCATGGAGCGAGAGAGAGAGAGAGAGAGGGAGAGAGGCCGAGCATTGGCGTGGGCGAAACTGGTGTCTACCAAGGTTTAGGGTTGTCTCTAAATGCCCGGGGTGTTTTCGGTTAAATATTTACAACCCCGTTTTCACCCTGTACGCATAGAGTAAGGTGCGTCGATGCGGGAGAACCTTTTTCGAATCCCTCCGTCTGATGGGACCAGTCGGCTTTTTCACACAGTCTTCGTTACGCCCTAGTAGGCCATGATCCGAGTTATTTTAACAATTCGACAGACTCTATTCTCGTCTCACAGTTTCGATCACTATAATGCTTTCTTTTTGGTCTCCCTTATCTTAGAACCTACACCCCGACGTCTGACCTTCGTTCAAAAATAAGGATCACGAGTGTTTTCATCGTGAAGAGAAGAGACGAATTCATGAACTCACCTCCTTCTCCGATACATGTATATATGCAGGGGGAATTTACTCTCGCCCGTTCGGGGATAGGCAATTGATTATTATCCTGGATATAGTCTCTCTTCTCTTCTCTTCTCTTCTCTTCTCTTCTCTTCTCTTCTCCCTTTACACCCCTTCATCCTCTCGGTCCGTGCACTTCGCTGATATAAATCCAGCATCGAACCGGGTAGGTACCCCCTAGCTCGTTTACCCCCGAAAAATCGCTTTGATCGTCACAAAGCATTGCTTCTGAGCTTTGATAATTGGCTCTATACGATGGTGCGGGGGACGAAGGAATTTTCCAAGGTTGACTTTCATGTCCTCAGAGCCTCGTGCCTCTCGTCGTAGCTCTTCGCTTTTCACGTTATCGCAGTAGGCACAGGGTACTACTTACACGGATCATATTCAACTCCTGCGAATTGCAAAAAGGTGTTTATCGATCCCGTACACAATGCATTAGGTACGGACTGAATCTCCTGGAACATATTTCTTCACTCACATTTAAAGCCAGCTACATGATGAGGTTTTAATTAGCATTGTAAACCCAGATCCGCGCTTACTGAGGCGAGTACGAATTAGAGGGAAATTATATAGCTTTAGGTGGAGAACGAAGAGAGAAGAGAGAAAAGAGAGAAAAGGGAGGTGAAAACAGTGGTCCTACACAAAACACATTTCGATGGTTCACAGAGTCAGTCTGATTAATACCACTGGGTGCTTGGATATTGATGAAACGCTTCGCTCATCGGGCAGACTGGTGTCGGTTTTGGGTCGGGTCGTTGAGATGACGAAGCGACGAAGAAGAGGGCGCGAGGTTGGGGCTGGGGCTGGGGCTGGAGCGGGGGCGAGCTCTCTACTTCCTTAATACACCCCTAATACATTCTCCCCAGGCCTTACTAAAAACATAACATCGGCTTATTGTGATTAATGTCGTTGTCGATTGCTGCGCAACGTCGGAGTGTTTGCCGATCCATCAATCCTAAAAATCTTTTACCAACCCCTAGTTGTTTAGGGTGAGATTTTAATACGCTAAACCGTCGGCAAACAGTGTCTAATTTAAATTTTCACTCCAAAGTGTGTTATGTTCCAGATTTTCTCGCACCCTAGCTATCCCCCCGCCGCGCCCCCGCGGTAATACGAAATCGCAAATTGGCTGTAGAAATTTCCAGAACATTTCCACTCAATTTCTATACGCATTTCAGTTCCGATTTTATTCCCCATAAACACGATATGTCAGATTATATTTGACGCGTTGCGTTGGCGTGTCTCTCTTTTACCATTCTGTTTGCGTCTATTAGAGTTGATCGATCGGCTCATACGAATAATGCCCTGCATGCCGGGACAGATCGAATCGGCATAATGTTACAAACTGCCTAAGCTCCTTTCGCGTTTTATACCCATAACACGTATGTGCCTACATACGTATCAAAGAAAACACCCTCCGCGCCCGTTATTTCATGAATAGAAAAAAGAATATGCCAAGCAATTAACCCAGAAAAGCCTCGGCGACGTCTCGCTAATGTTATTCCTTAATTGAAACCACTTTACCACGGAGCCAACTCACATATACGTTTTTCGAATTTTATTTTACTTCCTATATTTGTTTCTCGCGTGCTTTATTTCTCTCGCTTTTACATTCCGAATGTCTTTGATTATGGGTGTAATTTTTCATGGCTGTATATTCCATTCTTGTTTTCGCTTGTCCCCAGTATGGGGTTCGCGGTTGAAAATATGACGGAATAAAAAATGAAAGGAAAAAAAAATGAAAAAACCACATTTGAAGAAAGTTTTTAATATCTTAAACCGTCAGATCCGTTTCGAGAGCCTATTTTCTCTCGAAATAACGCTCTGGCTCGCCCTTCTGCGGAACATAGCTGCGAAGAGCTGTTTGTCGTAATTCCGGTGGCTTTTGCCTCCCTCAACTTTAGCAAGGGTATTAATTCCTTAGCCAAAGTACAGACCAGCACGTCTTGACATTTTCGTGAACGGTAACAAACCGAGCTTTCCTCGTTCCCCGTATACCGATATAAACTCTACGTCTAACAATATAAAGTGTAATTAAAAAAATTAATAATCCTCAAAATTTAAATTCGTTTCACCTATTTCATTTTTTTAATTTTTCTGTTCTTCTTCCTTTTCGCGGTATTTCTTTATTTTTCGATTCCCACGATCGTATAAAAAATGGGTCAGTAGGCAAACTGTGCCAATTTCTGGCTCCACTTGTATACCTACAATTGTTATGGTAACGAGTTCCGCGTTGCGGTTGCGGCGGCATTAACATCAGTCCGTACATTTTTTTTTTTTTTTTTTTTTTTTTTTTTTAACACCATATATGTGTGTGATACGTTTTTTTTAATTCGTTTCAGATGTACGCAGGCCAAGGTGAACTTCAGGGAGAAGGAGAAACAGGTATTGGACAACATACTTGGCCCGGGACGTTACGACGCTCGAATACGACCGAGTGGAGAAAACGGGACGGGTAAGTAGTCCGAATTTCGATTTTTTTTACTTTTTTTTTCCGGGTATTTCGGATGAGTAGGAGCGGGGAGGTCGACGCCTTTTTTCATCGTGATGGCAAAAGGAAATGAAGAGGGATGATGGCGAGAGAGAGAAAGGGAGAGAGAGAGAGAGAGAGATAGAGAGAGCGAATGAGATGGGAAATAAAAAACATAATATAAGAAATAAGATACAAAATACTCGTATGTATACCCATTACATAATAACAAGATAAATGAAGAGAAGAGAAGTGGCGAGGAGAGGAGAGGAGAGGAGAGGAGAGGAGAGGAGAGAAAAAAGAAATACTCGAGTCGCACCTCGAGTGATGAAAAATTTTAAATACACCGACGTTCCTTCGATCTTTATCTTCTCTCGTTGTATTGGGGGAAAAATGGAAAATTTTTTCTTCATTTAATTTTTTTTTTTTCATCTTTCATTTTTCGATTTTTGTTTTCTTTTTCTTCTCTCTCTCTCTTTCTTCTTACTCATTTACTCATGTAAATCTATTTCAACGACAAATTAAATAAACCTTGTACCTACATATTTTCAATTTCAAATTTTACTACCGTCGCGTCGCCCTGCGTCCGCGAATGCTATATAGCTGCTGCTTGCTTACACTGCAAACAGGAGTTGATAGCGCATATTGATCAGGCATATATTAAATATTAATCCCCCAGGAGCTGAAAATCGTACCGTTAAATAATACACGGCAGGTGATATAATATATATAGTATATAGTATATAGTATACATTTATTTATACATTTATTTATGTATTATAATAGATATTATCAAGTCAGGTAAATTTTTTCGCAAAAATTTTACATTCTTTTTTTCATATAACAATTAATTTAATCATTTTGATTTTTTCTCTGTTTATACTATAATAGTAATAATAATAACATATATATAGGCTAGGTACAGTATAGTAGTACACTACACATATATTTTATACCTAAAAAAAAGAAATTGGCGTTTGTTTGAAATTTATTTAAGGAAACTGGCGACGTCTCTTACCCCCCTATATAACGTTCGTTAGGCTCTGTAAACAGAGAAACGTTTTTGCGCGAGGATTTACCACCTTTTGGAAAGAAAGAGAGAAAAAAAAAAAACAAAAAAATCATGATTACACGTAAACACGAGGTGTTTTTTCTTTTTTTTTTTCGTTTTTTTTCTTTTTTTATTATTTCGTTCTACATTTTTTTCCCTCTATTTTGCGAGAAAACAAATTTTTCATTACCTCTCGCCTTGTTTGTTTGTTTGTTTGTTTGTTTGTCACGAAATTCTTTTTGTTAATCAAATAATCGAAAGAGATTCGTAATGTCTTTTTGGAAAACTTCTTTGAGTAGGTGAAAAATCGCTTGTTTGTTAATTTTATTTTTACTCAATTCTTTAAAAGCCGAGAAAAAAAAGTCTCTCGATGTTTTATTGCGGGTTAAATCACCGAATTTTCTGCCCACGTTATATATAGGCACTTATACGTACCCACCTATGTATGCTGTTGAAAAGGGCGAGCATTAAGCCTCGCGCATATATGCACATCAAGCATGATATTAATAAAAAATATTACCCTTGTGGAATTCAAGAATTAGAGAACCTCCGCGTTGCCCAAAAACCTTTTTATCTTGTCGGACAAAGTAATTCGAGGCCGTGAAAACCTCCGTAGCGTACCTACTTACTGTTTAATTACGCAACAACGGAAAGAAAGGAAAAAAGAAAAATATACCTACACTTTCGTATGTGTGTAATTCTGTTTGAAAATTTTTTCAACTTCTATTTTTTTTTGTTCGTTCAGGATAAATGAAATTATTTACACCTAGGTATTCGAAGGGGTGACTTAGGGTGTAAATTCGATCGTTATACGCGATGTCGAAACATTTTAATGGTCGTACCTATGTCCATACCTACATATGCACACGTATGTCGCGGTATCGCGCGATAAAATAAGATCGGTTTATTTAATTCATCCCCACTTCGATTTTATATCCCGATGTTTAGGCCCAGGGCATATATACCTATATAGGTACATATGTGTAGATGTATACGTATACCAAAGATATATCCGCGATACGACGCGTGGTAGGTACTATACATCGTTTCCATAAACCAGGCGAACATTTATGGTAGGTTTTCTCTCCATCCCCTGCACCCATAACACCCTGCCCTTACGAATTCGAAAGCAATCTATCAAGTGGTACTCGCGCTACGAGCTGCTACCTATATTCATTCCTCTATATTACATCTTGCCTATATATACGCCTACTGGTAGCGCGAAATTTTAGCGAGCGACTAGGCAGGGGTGAACTGGGGCAAAGTGGGTACCTGAAGATGTAATTTTTATCAATTTTAATCCGAGGTGCCTATCTAATCATTTTTCGCAAACGAGTCCTACACTGGTTGAAGGAAAAGTCGAGCTTTTGAAAAATGTATAAACAATTTCGAGACTTGTATACAGCAGTTTCAGTTTACGTAGATAAATGCGGAGAAGAGCGGAATTGGCTGATCTTCTAATTCGCGGTTATTAGGGGTGGGTGGAAACGCCGCATCTACCTACCACTAGGAAATTATACAAACTTCTAATTTGTTGGATGAAGATAACGACGCGACTCGAAGCGAAGCCAAGTGAACCAAGGCTATAGCCATGCGGTTCAAAGTTTTGAATTTAAATTCTATTTTAACACGTCTACGTGGGCTGTTTCGGGATAAGATATCGCATATATTTAACCACAACCGTGCCAAAACTTAACAAATTTGTAGACCAAATGAATTCGGTGGCGAGTATAAATAAGATGCCAAACTTTTCCCGAATTTGAACCCTATCCCATAAAGATAACGCAGATCCGAATTCCTCGTTTCAATTATGTCGAGATATATATGTGTGAAATTTATTTACCTGTGCGTTTGACAAATCGAGTAAATTACTCAAAAAATGAAAAGAAAAAAAAGAAAAAAAAAATAGAAAAGAAAAGAAAAAGTAAAGTAAAGAAAGCGCGAAAGAACGAGGGCGTATAAATAAGGCTAAAGAATAAGAAGCACGCAACTGGGCGCGAGCCTTCAGAATAAGGGTTGAGACGTCCTTACGAGGTACAGTAAATAAGGTAGAATCTAGGGGAGGATGCGTAGGTAAAATTGAGCAATAGATCACGTGGTTTGAGAGTCTCGGCCGCCTCCACCACTCAGGTGAAGGTATATGGGTATTGGTATATATATTTTTACACCGAAATACCTTATACGTATAAATTTATACCTTGTATGTATGTATATATGTACCATGTGTGGGTTTGATATCTACCAAGTAGATATGTGTATATATATATACTATATATTATTATGTACTTTCCTATACCAGCTATACCTACCCATAAACCTACCTACGTCCTGTACCCAGGTACATGGAACCGCTCACGTCATATAACATATTCCGCAACGCCCCAACCGATAATTCAATATGGATGGGGGGCTTAATTCGTTTTGTTGCGCGTGTTTCGGTATAGGTATAACTGTGTGACGAGGTATAATTAACCGATATATTCACTCTCGTCACAAAGGCACGTCCACCTGCCGTACGTCAATTCGCTTTAAACCAATTTTTCTTCATTTAGAAAAAAAAAGAAAAAACGAAAAAAAATTTCTTCTCCAGGGATGAAATAGAGCCGAAAATTATTTTATGAGGGCGAATATCCTGATTTCTATAATTGAATACTCAAAATTCGAAAGTTTTATAAAATAATTGGAGAAACGTCTTCCTGGGGGTTTTTTTTTCTCTATTTTTCGGGTCTATATGCCGTACGTTGACGAAGGTGTCCGCGGTGGTGGTGGTGGGGGTGGTGTTAGGTAAAAAGGGGTTCGGATATACAGAAGGTTGCAAAAAGGAAATTGAATACATCCCGCGAAACTCTATGGGACTATGGCGTTGGGTTCTGAATTAAAGAAGGGACCTGCGCCTCAAACCCCTGCCCACTATGACGCTCACCAACTTCCAAGTAACTCCAATCCCAGGGTACGTCGTCCGGAAAGATTGAATGTGCCCCATGTGTACGGAGGATACGCTCCTCAGGGTTTTACGGGTCAGGCCAGGGTCGGGGAGCCTAATTTACTTCACGCTTACAAACGGACTAAGACATTTTTACCAAGGATTGCCAAAACCCACCCCAACATCCCCCCTATATCCATAAACGAATCTATCATAGAAGAAATAAGGGGGATAAAAAAAATTAGGGAAGACAAAATTGGCAACTTTTTGAATACGCGTACAGGCGAGGAAGAATATAGTCATGTGTGAATCCACCCCTTGAAGCAGACTCTGACACTACATCATGTGGGTCCGATAAATAGGTTTTGCTCGTACAGGGTACGGGGGTTCGGAAGTCGCTTTGATCTCTCCGATCACGAAACGGTTCCTACATGTAGGCAGGTATGTAGATTTCGATGAAACTGATCTACTTTTGGGGATTCAAAGAAGTTCGTAGAAGATGTGCACCCAGGGGTGCCCAGCGTACCGTAAACTGAAAGGACGTATTCAGAGATACCTACGTTTCCGTTTCGTCCGTTTTTCTTTTCCCTTTTTTCTTTCAGTCTCGAAAAATAAGCGCGAAAAGATGCTGCCCAGCTAGCTAAATGCAGGGAGATAAAAATGGCTTATCTTAACATCAGCTTCACTCGCACTGCTTTTCCTCGTCGTATATATGTAGGCATGTACCTTTACACAGCTTCGCGGCCATGCCTCGACTTTCCTTTCCTTTCCTGTCCTTTCCATTCCTGTATTTTCCTTTCTTTTCCTTTCCATGCCTTTACTCACTTCGCCTTGCCTTGCCTTGCCTTGCCCTGCCTTCTTGGCTTCTACACAGTTTCAGCCTTTTCAAGGCACTCTACTTTTCTGGCACATCGTTAGCGCCACTTATCGTCGTACCAGCCTACCCCAGAGAGACTGCTACTACTGCCGCTGCCTAGCTCCTAGACTTATCTCGCTGACCCCGCGCCTGACTTCTTAACTATTATACCCACCCTTGATCGCGAGGATGTGATATGTTGACGGTTAATCAGCTCTTCAAGTAGCTTTATACTTCGATTATCCGGTTTTAAGTGGGAAAAAAAAAATAAAAAAATAAAAAGTATCTGAACAAAGACACACGTTTTTTTTTTTTTTCTATGAACAAATAAGTATGTGTTGTATAATATACTATACGTATACCGTTTCGCGAATTTATTAAATCTTCATTTTCTTAGATATTTATATTATATAGAAACATTCCGTTCACTTAGTAGGGAAATTCCATATCCGAGGAAAATATTTATAATACCTACTCTCTATACTCTCTCTCTCGAGGATATGCGTATTGTTTTATTAGAAAATCTTCTCTACCTATCAGATGGTATGAAATTCCGTTCATACAGCCTTCAGGCGTATAGAAACAATTTGAATACCGAGACTATACCTACATAGGTACCTGTATATATAATTATGCCGTAACGTAAATTCTGAAAATTGAAATTAATCGATCGGAGTAACTTTCCTCATTTTATTTTTCTTCATCATATCCTACATTTCCTTCTTTTTTTCTTTTCTTTGTCGACTTGATTAGGACAAATCACAGGTTCTTCGAGCCTGTGTAAATTTTCTTTTACGAAAATACATCCCCCCCTCCCCGCCCCAGAATACCTTTTAGCTTATCTTGTAGTTAATTGTTACGACAGAGCCATTTTTCTTAATAACATCCTTCAAGTGGATACACTTTTACCCCAACCTACCATCGCCCATTTCTTCATCCCCCCAACTATCTCGGACAGACTTTAGCGGGTACATCATTTTCTGGAAGACTTGATGGCCCGAGATATATATATATATACACGAACAAGGGGAGGTAAAGGGAACAGGCTTAGGTTTCAAGCGGAGATGGAAAAGTTTCTTGAATATTTTCACTCAAATATTTCAGCCCTTTTTCTGGCTCTTCTTATTTTTTTTTTTCTTTCCTTTTTTCTTTCTTGTTTTCTTGGTTTTCTTTTTTTCTTTCATATTTTTATTTTCTTTCATTCTTCCACCTCACTTCCAAAGTTTAACTCGAAAACTTATTTACTATGTAAAGAATATAACGTCGTATTATTATATTATACCTAGTACATGTATATACGTATTGTATGGTATGAGGTTTACAGAAATCGTCGATAATACATAAAATATATTATATTGGTAAGTAATGCGATTTTCATTCCAAATATATATTGATCAGTCGATGAATAATTTATACAAGAAAAAAAGGAGGAGAAAAACAGAAAAAAATTGAGAAAATAAAAAATCTAGGTTGTACTATATGTATATATATATACATACTTCTGAAGTATTATCACAGGTATTGAAGCGTCATTACATAGATTAAATATAACAATAATAATAATAATAATAATAATGATAATGATAATGATAATGATAATAATGAAATGCGAAAAATGTTAAATTATATAGTATACATATATGCGGTATAATTATTTTTCTAAAAATTTATTCATATAATAAATATAATTGACATCAGCATCGTCACTGTCACAGTCGTCATAATTATTTTTTATAATTATATACCTACTACTATCAAACAACACACGTCTGCGTTATATACCTATATATGTTATAATATAGGTGTGGATTGTGTGTGCTCGTGTGTGTTTGTGTTTTTCTAAACGAAAAAACAATATCTATATTATGTATAAAAAAAAATTAAAAAACGAAAAACCAAAAAACGGGGAACAAAATTTCGTATTCAAATAATTATACAGGATATTTGTGTATTTCTAACGAAGTACCTACTGTTCTTCAACCCTTTTTTCTACGTACTATATACCAGCTGATATATTTATATATATTTAAGCAATGTATTAATTGATATGACGGTGTGTTTTTTCACTTTGTTATTTTGTTATTTTGTTATTATTTTTGAAATTTTCTTTTTTTTTTTCATTTTTTTTTTTTGTTCCGCAACTACGGCGTTTGAATCGACGATTTATAAATCATGATTTTACCCGATATATTCCAGAATCTGTAGTAGTATTATAAGCTGCCAATTTTATTGTATGATTTTTTAAAATCCAATTGGCAACCGCGCTGGTCCCCCGGCACGATCAACCTATATACCTCCCCCTAATTTATTTTTAACGAGAAAACAGATTTCGTTACATGTGAAATAGAAAAATCAATAAACACCGCAGCAGTATCAATATTATTCGTCGGCAAGGGTAGTATCGCATACGCATATTTATAAACGAGGAGTGATTCGATAAGCCTGTTAGAAGAAAAAAAACAAAAAAAAAAACCAAAAAAATTTAAAAAAAGGATAATTTTCTTTCCATTCGCTTGTTTTTTGGTTTCTGAATGAATAGAAGAAAAAAAGGTGAAAAAAAAAAAAAACCGCCCCAACTCCGAAAAGAGAAAAGCTCGTAAAATTTCGGTGAGTTGCACGAGAGAAAAAAATTAAAAAAAAAAAGGAGGATGAAAAAAAATTTTTTTAAAATTTACCTAAATGAATGAAACTCATTGTTTTCGACATTTGAATAGATAATTTGAATCTTTGAAATGCTCACAATCCACCGTTACCTACCTACTAAATATCGTCGTAGATTTACTTCGGATTTACTCGCATTAAGGGGCTGTGTTATTTTTGCCCTTAGATGGGCCGGCCATTGTCCGGGTTAACCTGTTTGTACGAAGCATTGCAACAATTAGTGACATCAAGATGGTAAGTACATAATTATCAGCGGAAAACGTCTTCGGGGTTTCGCTTCCGCCTAGGTGCAAGTAGGTAGAGTTCAGTTCAGTTCAGTTCAGTTAAATTCAGTTTTATTATATAACTTTGAAGTTAAATGTATATATTAGGGGGTGGTCGTCGATTCGGTCATATTCGAATTCCAATTCTCCCATGGGGTGAAATAGAAATTCCAAAATGACGAACTCGAGGACCACCCTAACATATTATATACAGTAGCTGTTCCATACTATATAAGAAAACTGCAAGGTCAGCAAGCCATATAAATATACTATGTATATCCCAAGCATTAATTAATCAACCAATCAATCAATCAATCAATCAATCAATCAATCAACAAACCAGGCATATATATACCCAATGATCATTATCATAACAATAATTTTTAACCAAAACCAATTGCGGCTCTGTGATTTTTTCAAATTTTCTTCTTCTCTTTTTGTTTCTTTCGTTTTATTCTTTTTTTCTTTCTTTTCTTTTCTTTTCTTTTCTTTTTTTTAGCTCATCAAGGTATAATGATCAAACGGTGTATAAATATCATATCCAATATACCTCGCATATATACCCCCTAATACCACATTTTCATTCCTATACTATATAATTAATACATAGAGTTTAGATAGCGCGGCATGCGGCAAAAGTCTATCATAATACATATATCATACATCATACATCATACATCATATATCATATATACATTTTTCAGCTTGCACTTTTTCAGCGCCGTCGCACGTATCTACCCTTCCTACTCAATCAGGGTTGGTAATAATAGTTTCATTAACAATTAATTACATCATTTCATTATTTTATGCATTACATATATAATATATACCTTATATACATATACCTATATATGCCAAAGGCGATTTCTCACATTTTCTGTTTCTTATCAGTTTTTTCTTTACTCTCTCTCTCTCTTTCTCTATTCATTATTATCTACGATATACTCACCTAGAATACAGAAAATAATTTTTCCTTTTTTTCTTCTTCTTTTCCCCCCACGCACACGTATATTTATATATAATATACCGAGTACCTACCCACTTGATAAAATTTGGTCAATTCGACTACACACGTCTCGAATCCTATATCTCGCATTCACCACGAGGATGGATAATTAATTTTAATTGACTTGAAAAGGTCGCATAATATATATATATATGTATATATATACTATATTATATATTATAAGCTATGGGGTTCGGTCTTAGCCCGACTTTAGATCTGCGGCCCGTTATAAACTGCGTGTAAGGGATATAGATACGGGATTTACGGTGTATACCTATATGCCTATACAGAGGTATATACGTGTTTATTTATGCATAGAATTATGTATACCTATATACCTAAAGCGCGAGTGATTGGCCCGTGAATAACGAAGAATTGGGTAATAACTGTACATAGCTGGTACCTACTATACCTAATTTACATACCGATATTAAAAACTGTCAAGAATGTATTTTAATACATAGTGATATCGCTGAAATGAAGAAAGAGGGAATGAAGAAAAATTACACTCACAATCCCTCGCGTAAATTAGAAAAAAGAAAAGATGAAAAAAGAGACAGAGAGAAGAATAAAAAAAAAAAAGAAAATATCCTCTGTCACGCGAGGAAAGAAGAAGAAGACGAGGTGAAGTATAGAGGGAAAATTTTTGCTTGGCCAGCGTCTTGTCCTGGTTCATGTAGGGCGGCTTTCCACCCAAACACTCTGTATGGCTCAGGACGATACGTTTGTCTCGTATTTGCAACAGCAACGCATAAACGACGAAGAAAAATCTAGAAATGATAAAAAAAAAAAAAAACAAGAAAAGAGAGAGAGAGAGAGATAGAAATAAATAAAGAACGAGTGAAGAAAATTCACGACGAAGCGAGGAGCAGCAACGAATAGTAAAGTTGGAGTTTTATCAGCTGCGGGTGAAAATAGTAATTCCGAGGATAAAACGAACGAGAATATGATGATATATTAAGGAAATTAATAGTGAAGTACTTTTGATGTATTATAAACTGTAAATAAAAATAAAATAATAGGAAACAAGAAGGGAAATGAGAGAAAGAAAGAAAGAAAGAAAGAAAGAAAGAAAGAAAGAAAGAAAGAAAGAAGGAAACAATAGGAGAACATTAATAAATGTTAAACGACGCGCAGAATTCGTTATTTTTATTCTTCATACACGAAACGAAAAGAGTCCATCGTACATTAAAATATTATGGTACATTTTTTCGTTTTTTCGTTTTTTCTTTTTGTAAATATAGAATAGAAGAAATTTGAAATTTTCATAATCGCGTAGAAAGATTGACGTTCATTGAAATGGTTCAACTATATCACAATATGATAATAATCGTAAGCGCATATGTATAATGTGTGTGTAGCTAGGTACATACCTACTACATACCTGTACTTTCGACCCATCATGTCTCGATCTAGAATTCAGATTAAACGTAGAATTGTCGTTAGAACGATGAAAAAAGAAAAAAAAAAAAGAAAAAAAAAAAGAAGAAAAAATACAAGCAAAAAGGAAAAAAATGGTAACAATAAAATAAAAAAAAAAGTATTATTTATGACAGGACGACACGTGTTCGCATTGCTACCATAGCGACTGAAAAAGAAAACAAACAATATCGTAGGCATTCGTCAATGTAGATGATTCACGACTCTACCTACCCCCAGCAGTCCGAGGTGCTGCAGGGTTTGTTGCTCGCCTCGCTTTATGCGAGGCAGTAAAATCGGGGTAAAACGGAAAGAGAACGTTTTATCCTTTTGTGAAAAGAAAGAAGAAGAAGAAAAGAAAGAAATAAAAAAATAAAAACAAAAAAAAGCAAACAAATATAATATGAAATAGTGGGCTAGTTGGATATTTCTTTTTTTTTTTTACCTTCACCTCTTCTTTCTTTTTCTCTTCTAACGCAACGATAATCTTCACCCTATGTATACTATACATATACCATACATACACGTATATATGTAGATATGGCGATTCGAAAATGACACGAAATAAAAAAAAACGACAGAGAAATAAAGATAGAAATTTGACTGAAATTTAGGAATTCAAGATTGCGTGCAGAGTTTCAGTTTTTATACATTATATACCCATATACCATGTATACCTATAGTATATAGTTAAACGATATGCGAAATGTGTTAACACACGTATAACATAGTTGGTGGAACACATAAAAGGTATAGAAATTGTGTCCCATTTAACCATAATTATTTATCATGTACGTTCAATCGCGGGCCTTGACACGCGATATTTACAGTCTTGATTATACTGGGTAGATATATACGTTTCCTTGCAGTTTGTATATAAAGGCCTTTTTAAATAATTTAAACGAGTGGAATGTCGATTGGATTGTTAAAAAAAACAAAAAAAACACACACAAATTGTCTTTATATTCATTTTCTCTTTCTGTTTTTATTTTTTTTTTCTTCCTTTTTTTTTATTTCTGTTCTCAAAATTTTTCATTAGAGTTGTAAAAAAAAATTACGACGCTGCAACAAGTGATGCCAGTTTCGAATATAACCGCAGGTTATAATATAGGTACGTTTATGATAAACGTAGAAAAATAAATGAAGAAAAGAAAAAGAGAAGAAAAAAAGAAAAGAAAAAAAACCACCCCTGCGCATTGTGTTACAGTCATACAACTCCTTATAGCGATAGTTATATGAAGTAGCATCAACCCCATCCCCCGGTTTCATGTAAAAGCGCAGCACGTATCTTACGGCATTCAACTTGATGAATCGGTCTGATGGGGTTGCTTTGCCCAGGGTAAGGTATAGGGGTGGTGCTGCTGCAGGGACGGAAGTTAGGGGATTCGGAAGTCTTATGGTGAGAAATAGAAACCACTTGCGCGTTCACTCGCACTTCCGTTAAACCTAAGTCTGACTAGCAATGGGTATCTATCACTATCACTGCTGCAGCGCTGCTCGGCCGCGGTTGAGTAGTAAAACCCCGTGTGTGAAACGGCGATGGGTTTTTCTCGTTTCTCGTATAACGATTTACCATAGGTAAATTTAAGCGCTAATTTATGTTATACGGTGTATATTTATTATAATAAATTATTGAATTATATTATTTTATACGAGCGAAACAAAAAAAAACAAAAAAAACAAAAAAAAACAAAAAAACGAAGTACTACAACATTACTATGCTATAAAATGCGACAAAATTTCGATACGAAATTGATAAATTGGGGAATAATTATTAATAACTCTTTTTTTTTTTTCAAATAATTGGAAGAATGAAATGAAATTTGAAAAATTAATACAAAAAAAAAAAAAAAATGAATAAAAAAAAAATGACGCCTGACAGAAGACGATTGCTGGTGACTGTTGAGGTTCTTTTTTCTTTTTCTATTCTTATTTAGGGGGTTTAGAAAAAAATCTCTCTCTGTAACTTTACTTTAGGTATGATAAATTCTGTTTCGTTATATTTTAGGGCGAGGCGAGGCGAGGCTTCGTTTAGCCTTCCGTATGTGTAGGTGTATAATACTATGATATATGAAAAAAAAAAAAAGAAAAAAAAAAAAATTACGGGTAATGAATGAATATATATGCGAGTAGGAAATGAAAGAGAATTTCACAAAAATTCGCCAGAAACTAGAACAGCTCTTGCAAAAAATTTAAAACTCTATACGATACAGCTGCGATTCTCCCTTATACCGATATCAGATTTAGAGATTATCTGCTCAGGGTGTAAATGATGAACGAATAAGAAGAATAAGTATCAAGGATGCAGGTCTCGCTCGATTAAAACTCTTGATTAGATCGAAACTGCGCAGCTAATAAACCGCGAAGGTTGTTTTATTAAGGGTTGAATGAATTTTACCTAACTAACTACTTAAATAACTAACTAACCAGCTCTATAACCAGCTATAACTACTTACCTACCTACCTACTGCTCGTATTTTCGTAATTGATATTCCGTTAAGTGTTTTATTAATGGATGTGTTCTGTTTGCTATGTTAGATGGGCCCGCGGTTGTCCGCGTCAACATATTTGTTCGAAGTATCTCAAAAATAGATGACGTTACCATGGTAAGTGTTAACGCCCCGAACAAACATTTTGGGTGTTCGTAATTATTATCATAATTATTTTTTATTCACGTTTACAATTTTTTTTTGTATATACTAATTTTTTTTTTTTTTTTTTTTTTCTTCTCATATCACTTCATATATTTCTATATCACGTATACAACATCAACATCATAATGACATCAACCTATTATTACCTTCTCGAATTTGTATATCCATGTGAATCGAAGTCTCTGTCTCGTCGTAATTTTCATTAATTTTCATTAATTTTTTTCTTTCTTTCTTTCTTCTTTTTTCATATTCATTATTCATATATATTCTTCATTTCCTCAATAGTTTTCTTTGCATATATATATTATATATCTAGGCAGTACCAGGTTTTCTCTTCAAGTTTTTTTGTGTCTAAAAATCATCACGCAGCGTGACAAGGCAAGGTGGTGGAAAAAATGTATTCTGTTTATTTTTTTTTTTTCCAAATTCGATGATATGGAAAAAGACGCGCGTCACACTGCGCGATGATTATTGCTAGAAATTAGTGTCGCGCATCCGCTGTTGTGTAGTAGAAAGAAAACCTACGTACATTATATCATATTACTATACATATATACATCTTACCATTTTTATATTTTGGCTCTAACACCATAAGACACATGCAGCTCACAAAAAACAAAAAAACCAAGAAATGATTTAAAAAAACAAAAAAATACAACTCCACTACGTAATCAGCGAATATACTGCACGAAAGAACAAATAGGCGATCTCTGGGTTGATATAGGTGTATGTTAAAGCACGTCAACCATGTTGCCGCCACAGTTAATACACAATCGTTGAATAGAGGATAACATTTTGTATTATTGTCATAGAAAAAAAGCTGTAGTAGGTATATATACTGTTGAAAGTAGTTTTTTAGATTGTATACACGAAGAGGAGAGAACAATTTTCGAAGAAAGAAGAAAATGAAAGAAACCAAAACGAAAAAAAAAAAAATGATTGCGATTGTATTCAATGTACGTATATCAACGAATTTGTCACACTGCTCGCAAATCATTCGTTGAATAATCATCGATTTTTAAAGCTAATTTAATTGACGAGGAAAGGGGATGTGTGTCGGTCTGTATATAGGATAAACCATATAGACAGCTGTGATTTGTGTCTGTATATATGTAAATGTATACTTCGTATAGAGATAAAACCGTTGACATTTGTCATCCCCCCCCTGTGTAAAGTACTCGAAAACAATACCTATTTTATACATAGGTACATTAATCTTATTATACTATATATACAGTATACGCATAGGTATGTGTATATTTCGTATATTAGTATGTGTAGAATTTTTCGACAGGTATAAAATACATCGATATCGCCGATTGTTTATCGCGAGTATTACCTGACCACCGATAACATAAATCTCCATAATTTGGTACATATTTTGTATAATATATTATATACCTATATGTAGAATCATTATGGGTAATGTGCAGGAGATCAAAGCTTTGAGTATAGAAATTCCCATCTTATGTATCAGACGCCTCTTTCGCCTATATTCACAATAAAATCAGGCACGAAGTAACCCATCATCCCTTAGCCTGGAGGGATGATTAAATTAGACCATAAATTATTTTAACTATATGTGTATGATTGTTAAATTCTACGATAGATTATACGAAACATTTCACGAAAATGATTAGGAAATAGTTTCTGCAGCGGATATAAATATTAGGGGTGCTAAAGAATGAATAGGAGAAGTGAGATAGAGGGAACGAAATCCGTGATCGACGATTGCCATTATTCTTATATCACGGGTTATGATAAGACGTTTTGGATTCTACTGTTAGAATTTTTTCGGTTTTTTTTTTTCTCTTTCGTTTTTTGGTCAATGCTACTAGCCTCGGCGATAAGACTGCGCGGGAATCGAGTATTTTTCGAGCTACTCGATTCAGCCTAGATATTCTTCCCTTTATTTATCGTCCTCTAACGCGTCGTGGTCAGTCCCCTCCTAACAAAAAGAGACAAACAGAAAAAAAAAAATGAAATAAAAAAAAAAAACCAAAACTGCCGGATAATAAACGAAAATATATCACCTTCGAGGACAAAGGGGTTGACCAGCACATCGTCCCATATAATAATTATGCAGATGGGTAGCGCGCAGATATATAGCGGTGCAGAGATTAAAACGAACAACCCTTATTCATATTATAACTGCAGCAAGCGAGTGTTCGGGAAATTTTTTCATCACATTTTTCCTGGAGACTGAAATTGGGAAATTTAAAAACTGGGGTTTTCGTATAAGACCCGAGTCAAGTTTCCAAGTTCTTCGTCTTCTTCGTCTTATTTTCCCCATAAACTGACGGTGTAACCTTCGTTTCGCCTCGAGGCGACTTGTCATTCTGACCAACCCCTCAAGTATAAGAAAATTGTCAGTGACAGAAATCTAGAGGATGGATGAGGCAGGTGAGAAGGATCGTAATCCCAAGTCAATATTAAAGTCTTGGCACGTTGCACGTTACCGGGGTAGGTAGGAATTGGGGAGAAAATTATTCCCTCGACAACGCGTTCATCGAGGTGGGATTAAAAAGTCCGATACGATCCTGTTGGAGAGAACTAAAAAAGGAAGAACATAAAATTATGAATCACCTTTATATTTGCACATAGAACTTCATTATTATTTTTCACATCAACGGACGCGTCGTATACTCACCCGGAAACTTTGTTCCTCGTAATTTCTGAAATCCGTGAAAAAATAAAAGTGCGCTAAGAATGATCCGCGTATTGGTAGAGTAGTTAAAAAAAGGAAAGAATAAAAAAGAAATCGCGAGTGGTGAAGGATTCGAGTGAATGGTAAAGGGGGTAGAAAAAGGCGAAGGACCATGAGGAAAAGGGAATACTAACTCCTTTGAGGAACCTGACGCCGATTCGTAACAGCAGATCTAGAGGTACGAGCATTCGAGTGTTTGGAAAGTTCGTTTTGTCGTAAGCCTCTCGAATCGAGCGTATCGCGTTGAGTCAAGTTAAGAACGAAAGAGCACGAACTTACTTCACGGTTTTATGTTACAGTTACAGTTTCAGTTTCAGTTTCAGTTTCAGTTTCAGTTTCAGTTTCGGTTCAGACGTACGAAAGAAATGCCTGCAGAATTTTTCCCATTTTCACAGCCTTAAATCATTTTCATCGCCCATAGGACTACTGGAGCACAAAAGCAGGAGCAGTTTTTGTGTTTTTTGTATTTTCGTATTTTTGTATTTTTGGTACTTTTATTTTGACCCTGTTTTCTTTCAAACTTTCAGCCCCGATGAATTTCAACTTTGGTTTAACGACAGAGGCGTTCTTAAAGCTCTTTTATAATACGGGTATGGGTTCTGATGCGGATTCGCAGGATCTTATGCTCGCGTATATAACATGTATCTATATAATATATTGCACGGATCAAAAAATATATGAAAAAAGAATAGGAAGTGAAAACACTCTTTCCTCTAATGTATTGGGAAACGCGTGAACGTTACATTTATGTATACCTACATTATGGTCGTGAAGAATTTTCTAATTATTTGTTGAACAAAATTTGAGGAAGAAAAAACTTAGACAATGGAGGAGAATATGAAATGGTTGTTAATTGAAAACTGATAAATTTAATCTGAAATATGTTTTGTTCTGTTCCGACGACCGAATTATAGATGGCCCGACAATTGCGCATGTCAACATCTTTCTTCGATCAATCAGCAAAATTGACGATTATAACATGGTGAGTTTTATTAAAACCGCAAGCTTACACTTGCTAAATAAATGCAATGCAATCCAGTGCAATGTCTACGTCACGTAAACTCTGTATATGTACTTATACCTATATATATATAATATATATACGTATACATGAAATCATGTATCACAATATATACATATATAATATATGAATATTAGGGTGGTCCTTGATGCGGTCATATTTCGAATTTCAACGATTGACATTTGAAATTGGAAAATGATGAAATCAAGAAGCATTCTAATATATATATATATATGTATATATATATATGATCTGCACCTATGTACAATTACGCTGCAGTGTACTAAGTTATATACATACTTCTGTACGTTATCACTGTCTATGTACTCCCTATAATCAACGTACGCCACGAAATTCAATTGATGTGTGTGCTATAATCGGTTAGTCAGTAATTATCATTTATATGTCGTTGTTGTAATGTATTTTACCTAACTAAAGCATTAATTTTACTTTTTTTTATTTTTCATTTTCTATTTCTTTAACACTCTCATACATACGCAATGATATTACAGGGTGCAATATATTATATGTATATATTTTTAATTTTTAATCCTTCCTCATTCTCCTTCAAATCATAATCTCTGATTAATTTTATATAAAAAAATGGAAAAATAAGAAAAATATAAAAAGTAATTAAAAAAAAAAAAACCCCGAGCAGCCTGTAAAAAATACAAACGCGTACGTGCAGTGCAGTCTGTGGCAATATATGTTACGCGGCTACCCTTATTGTGTTACTACGATACTTCGTTTGCCTGCATTTTCCGCGATCTATATGGGGGACAAATTATCGTTTATAGGTATAACGTAAAAACGATATATGAAATAAAAAAGGAGAAAAAAAAAATAAAAACGTAATTACATTGGATTTATTTTCACTCATTCACACATACACATATTCTTTTTCTTCTTCTTCTCTTTTTTTCTTTTTTATATTATTGCAATCAGAAATCGTTCAATCGATTCATATACACATTCAATGGACAGTATTTATCAATTTTATAACAATTCATTATACATCGATATACCTACAGTAACCTACACATAATTCGTATACTTCTTCACTACTCGCATGCTCGATCGCTCAATCGCCCACTCCACCTCACTCGCTCACTTGCTTATTTTTCGTAATAATTAAACAAATAAATGAATAAATAAATAAATAGATAAATAGATGAATGGATAAATGAATGAATGAATAGATATTCATTCTGATATTATTTTTATGCAGCAGAATGCAAATGATGATTAATAATTTTTGGATTTTTTCCCATTTTTGTTTTAATGGGTTCGTTGATTATTATTGTTTTTTTGTTTTTTCGTTTTTCAATTTTCTCTTAGCGGAGTATGAGGCGATTATACCTATTGTATGTATACCTACTGTGCAGCTATTACTTGAAACCGTTCCGTAAACGTTGGTTTTCGAAATCTCACCGAGCCCGGTATAGCTCCTTGACACTGGTTCAAAACTCGTCAACTTTATGATGGTACGATTAACAAAGCGAACGTCGTCGTAGCTCAGCTGGGCGTGGGCAACGAAGCAAGCCAAACAAAGGGATTTAAAGGTATAATGACTTGGAAACTTGTTATCGCCGAGAAGTAGAGAGAGAGGGAAAGAGAAAGAGAGAGAGAGAGAGAGAGAGAGAGGAGAAACAGAGAGAGATATGGTAAGGGTAAGGGTGAGGGTAGAAGGAAATAATTCTCGAGCTACCTAAACCTAAACCTAAACCTAAGCCAAAACCTACCCTCGAAAATCTCTATTCTCTGACCTTTCAACCCGCAGATCGTAGATTGAACGAACGTGTAGGTATGTAGTAATATACCTTTACGACTACAAAGACGCAGCAGGCACCCGCACCCATCCCTTATATGGTGTACCGTGAAGATTCGTAATTCGTGGATGCGGATCACTTGTTGAATTGATCTGTGTTCAATTGCATTGTGAATTCGTTGTCAATCATCAACGCGAGATCCGCATCCACGAATCTTCACGGTATGTCTGTAAAAGTGAAAAGTGAAAAAGAAAAAAAGAAAGAAAGAAAGAAAGAAAGAAAAAAAACTACCCTGCGTCGCATATAACTGCGTGTAAGGTAGGCGTGAATGCGGAAGTTTATTTCCTGAATCCTAGAGTTTGAATAAATATTCAACTTGGTACGGATTTAGGGGTGGAAAAAATCCTGCTGTTGACCAACTGGACAAAAGGAACCTTCGCTCTTTTCGCCCTCTCGCCTTTCAGAACGGTATATTTCTCGTTCGAAACCGTGCGGTATGGATAAGACAAAAAGAAGAGAAGGAAAGAAAGTGAGAAGGATGAAAAAAGAAAATTAAATAAAAATGAACAAATGGGATTTTGATATGTAAAACACGTTTCGTAATAATTTTTTGTATTATTTCACCGGCCACACACACAAAGGACTCTATATGCAGGCTATATGGTCTCTCATTTTTTAATAGTTATAATTGAGTCCTTTAGCCCACTCGGACGATGATATGCCTCGACGTTGAATCCCGCAGCTATAGAATTATCCGTCATTAGAGAGAAAAAAAATAAAAATAAAATAAACGGGGGAAGAAACCGTTTGAAGAGATTACCGAAGGGCTTAGCTTTGCGGGTAGGCAGGAAACGAAATAAACTAAGTTTCTATACATACGTATATAAATAAAAATATATTGTCTCGTTCTTTACATATCACGTTCATAAGTGCATAGGCTGTCATTTCGAGGAAGAAATCTAATGCAAGAAAAAAAAAAAAGATGATAATAATTACGCCTACATGTATACACATATGTATAATTATAATAAATATATAAGGAAAGAGGAAAGAGGGTGATTGAGAAAATAGCGGGAATTACTGTACGATTATGTAGGTATATGATCACCCAATTATTATACATATACATATATAATAATACTTTACATACTATACCTACACAACATTATGCACTCACACACGAATCACATTGATATATTGAAAATGGCTTGCACTGAGCTACATGTTTGTGTCGGTAATGCGCTATATATGCCTGATTTATTATATTTTAATTGATATGTATTTATATATTTATAGGGTGGTCATTGATTTGATCATTCTCGAATTTCAATGCTCCCATTCGAATCTGACAGAATTAAGAACCACCCTAGTACATAAATACATAAGGTAAAATGTATATATCCATATATTGAGTCGGTGTGTATCCATATTCCTATTTTTCAATCGTCAAATCTGCATCTGGGTATTGAATATCGTTTGAGATTGATCGAAGAACGTATTCCTGCTGGTGCGGGATATGCTGGGGTCAATTATCCCGATGGGATCGATCCTCGTATGCATGATTGGCATCTTGCGCGTATATCTATACTTCAGCTTCAGATGCGCTTATATTGATTCTATAGAGGGATGAGAGTCTGCAAACTTAATGCAGATCATATACCTACCTATCCGCGTTTATGACGACTGCAGTCTGCTTATCCCATACATATGTGGTATATGTGCACTATCCCACTTTAACTAATTGCATATCGGCTAAAAATACACACTAATTGATACCATGGTGGTTTTCTTCTTTTTTTTGTATTTTTTTTGTATTTTATTTGTATCAATGAGAAAGTTGAACCCCGTTATAATCCAACGAGATGGAGTAATCCCACGGATAAAAATGATCCGTATCCACAGATCTAGAGGGATATATACTATATACGATTCACGTATCCAATTTCAGAATGAT